>JACYXH010000812.1:4454453-4894453 GCA_026745465.1 Lota lota
TGCAGAGTATAATTGAATCAATCAACAATTGAATCAATATACCATGAAAAAAAAGGAAACAAATCTACTTTTCTACAATCAATTAACCACTACATTGCTATAACATGATGTGACAAGACAGATTGTACGTATGTATTGGACCTGTTTCTGTTTGATCTTCAGGGTCCCAGGGGTCTTCAGGGCTCCGCCGGCCCACCAGGAAAAGCAGGAAAGAGGGTGAGAAGCTCATAGCATTTTTGTTTATAAATCCTATAGCTTGAATATTTTACAAATAGGATATTCCACAGATTTTCAAATATAGTTTTCATTAAAACATTTCTTACTGTGGACCAGCCCGACTTAGACGCAGTCACCAACATTCACTGGTCTCCTCTTGGTGCAACGCATGTTCAAAATGCAAATCCAAACTCCTCTGCTGGCATTACCGCTCCAAATACATCTCCTTAAACACCCCCTTGATGTCCATTTATTACAACGAATCATGGTCACAAATGTCATCAATTGCAAATGGCGCTCTTGTGTAATGACAGCCGTGCCACACTAGTCCTCTCTCGACTGTGTCCCTTCCCACCCCTCGCCCTCAGCCCCCTCTCCTTCAGCTCTATTTTCAACATGTAAACATGGTTGTTTACTCAAAGCTACGCCAGTCACGACAATAGCATCATATCACAGAGTTTACCCCCCACACACCCTTTGGTCTGTTGTATAAGTTCTGCATCAACCTGTAATGGGATTTTTTTTTGCTTTGATTTGCATAGCGTGATGTTTATATTTATGTGGCTCTCCTCCTCCTCTACCTCCTTCTCCTCCTCCTCTTCTTCCTCCTTCTTCTCCTGGACCTCATCCTCCTCTTCCTCCTTCTGCTACTCCTTCTCCTCTACCTCTGCCTTTGACTTCTTCTACTCCTCCTCTACCTCCTCCTCTTCCTTCTTCTACTCCTCCTCATCCTCCTCTTCTTCCTCTCCCTCCTCCTCTTCCTCCTCCTTCTGCTCCTTCTTCTACTCCTCCTCCTCCTTCTTCTACTACTCCTCCTCCTCCTTCTACTCCTCCACCTCCTCCTCCTTCTGCTACTCCTCCTTCTCCTCATCTTCCCCCTCCTCCTCTTCCTCCGCCTTCACCCCTGCAGGGTCGCAATGGAGCCGACGGAGCTCGAGGCATGCCTGGAGAGGGTGGAGGAAAGGTACAGTATATATATATGATATAGTCTATATAGTGTATAACTGTCGTAGATATTCAACATAAACATTCACTATCCCCCAGCGCTTATGACTTTTCATTTTGTATTGTTTGCTGTGATTTAATCTGTTTTCTAACTTAATTATGTAGCATCATCATATAGCAATATACACATGCTCTCACACAATGTGTAAAGAAGAGCAAAATTAATTTGCATCCTCCATCCGACAATCCGAGTCAAGATGCAGTAAATACTAGAGACGGTTAAAGCAATGTGATTCAACAAATGAACTCCAGTCTCTGAAATAACACTGTAGATATGCTAGCACTTCATCAAGTGTTTGAAAACTATGTACTCACTGTGTGCATGTGTGTGTGTGTGTGTCTGCAGGGCGACCGTGGTTTCGACGGTCTCCCGGGTCTACCTGGAGAGAAGGGACACAGGGTGAGTAACAGTTACAGCATCTGTTCTGCGACCAGCACATAAACCCCCAGCCAATCACTGTCGGTTCGCCCAGCATCACAACTTGTCAATGCTTAACTCTCAGAAATGTACTTGCGTAGGATCCACATCTTTGATGTCAGTATTACTAATACATTGAGTTTTAAAGTCGGGTTTCTCTGACGATCGTTGACGGATGAGATCAACAGACTTTTTATGTTACCCTGTCCTTAAACGTAGCATGGGTTCAGCTATATTTGAAGCGATAAAGCTGCCACCTATACTTTACCTCCATAGCGTTGACAGATGTAATTGTATAGGCACTCACGGAGCTACGTTTGACCCACTTATAGCAGTGGGGCTTGGAGAACTGCAGTTTTCAGAACCAACTGGGTCACCCCTTAAACCACAAACTAGGCTAGTGCTGAGTCGGAAGTTTGTGGAATTCTGAGAGCATCACAGATGAGGGAGTGCGTGAAGAGGAGGACAAGCATCACCAAGAGAGTATTTCTAGTTCCTCACCCTGTGCTGAGTAATTACAGGGAACCCAGTGGGAGCCCAGTGCCTTGAGTCACTATAAATGGTACGCAGAAAGATGGGAATATCTATGCCAGGAGGGTGGCCCTGGCAACGAATCGATTAAAGGGTTCCTATTTATTTTTTTACTTTAAAAAAGTTATATATATATATATATATATATAACATATATATATATATATGTTATATATATACACATATGTATACTTCTTACTGGGTTTTATCACTTTTGTTTATTTTTCATGGTTGCTACGTGTTGCTTTTGAGTAGTAAGACCACTTCAATCGCCCTGTGACAGACAGAATAATTACAAATTTGCTTTTGCTTGGCCTTTGCGGACATTAACTGCGACCTTCCGAGGTTAAGCTACCTTCCAAACCCCAAGCCACCCGCTGACACCCACTAACACTCGCTACTCCATGTTCCTTCAGTTCTAAGAATTACTCTTTTCCTCTCTCTCTCTCTCTCTCTCTCTCTCTCTCTCTCTCTCTCTCTCTCTCTCTCTCTCTCTCTCTCTCTCTGTTCTAACAGGGGGAGCATGGTCCCACAGGATCTCCAGGACCTCCAGGAGATGATGGTCAGAGAGTAAGTAGAAAGCCTCTCTCTCTGTCTGTCTCTCTCTCTCTCTCTCTCTCTCTGTATATCTGTCTCTCACACCCTTTCTTTCTCTCTCTCTCCCTCGCTATCTCTCTTTCTCACACTCTCTCTCCCCCTCTCTCTGTCCCTGTCTGTATGTCTGTCTGTCTCTCTCCCCCCACCTCTCTCTCTCTCTCTCGTACTATTACTCTCTCCCTTACTTCTCTACTCTATTGTTTCATTTAACCACAGTGTGTTGCTCAGTGTCCTCTCTCTTCTGTGTCTTCAGGGGGAGGACGGACAGGTCGGACAGAGAGGCATGGCCGGAGACAGCGTAAGTGGACTTTTTCTTTTGTATTTTGTACCGGCCGTTTAAAAAAAAATCACAAACGTTTTCTTACAGACTCCCTTGCCCATATTTGTGTTTACCTTAAACACCTTTCAAAACCATGAACAAAATGTATGTGTGTGTGTGTGTGTGTGCGTTTGAGTGTGTGTGTGATGGAGAATCCGACACACACACACACTCAAGCGCAGACAGACTTAAACGCTTCCCTCGATACACACTTACCACAATTGCTTCAACAGATAACACTGCTGAGCATTGCTCGTAATAACATTCCTGCTTGCAAGGTTCCCTCACATTTGTAGCTTAACCCTTTTCCAGATTTCACTGAGAACAGATAATAGGCGGAAAATAGACCTGGGGGATGAGTCTGAAATATTTCCACTCGTTTGCCTTAAATTAATCATATTGGATGCAGTTTTCTCCCTGGATCACAGTAAATGCATACACTTTACTTTCATACTGTGAATAAGATAAAACATAATGTAGATCAGAAAATAAATCACTAACTCCACATGATAAGATATTAGATTGTAACTGCGGTGCCAGCCTTAATTGCAGTTGCTGTGTTTGGCCACATGGGGTCAATATTTGACACTAGATGACATTGTGTCATCTAGTGACATCTAGGTGGTTTCCAGGACAACTAGAACACTATCATCATATCAACCCTTCCTCATCTTCCATCTCCTTCTAAATGAAATTGTACAATTTCTCATGCATACTAATGTAATAAAATATCTGTTGTTGTTCATCATTTCCCATAGGGACCCCGGGGTCTGCTCGGTCCCAGAGGGTCTCCCGGAACTGGCGGCCAGCGTGTACGTATCTCTGTTCATCTGAATGATGCTAACAGCTAAAATGTCGCTAATACGTATGATGAACCTCTATTCCTCTGAACAAGGCTTATGCTGTACATGACGCTAATATGTATTATGAACCTCTGCTCATCTGAATAATGCTAACAGCTAATATGTCGCTATTACGGATTATGAATTTCTGAGATGCTAACCGCTAACATGTCACCAATACGCATGGTGTACCTCTGTTCACCTGAACGCTTCTTAGGGCTAACATGTTGCCCACACTACAGCTGAACCGCTGTGCAACCTTACCTCACAGGTTTGATGTAATTACATTTTGCCTCCTCCTTCTATACAGGGAATGCCTGGACTCGATGGTCAGCATGGTCCTAAAGGAAACATGGTGAGATGTTATAGGCGTCGCTCTACATATTATTTCCACGTTTTTTGTAGAGGAAGTTAGAGTTTAAGCCCCTCCCACTTTGGGATTTTGCAGACAATCAGTGTGTTGTTTCGACCCCAGTCTGATCTCAGGCCTTTGACTCCCCCCCCCACCTTCCCCCACTACTTCTCCAACCAACCCAGCTGTCCGTCACCCTTAACCTCACTAGAGCGTTGGTGGTCAGAGTGTGGTCAATGATGTATTGAAAAGGCCTTTTCTTATCGCTGCATTAGTAACAAGCATCAGTACTCCCACACACACACACACACACACACACACACACACACACACACACACACGTCACTTCCTGCTGAGAAATCTGGGATGAGATGTTTGCCATCAGGGATTGGTCGTAGGATGCAGCTGTTAAGACCCCCCTCCCCTCCCCCCCCCCCCCCCCCCCCCCCCCCCCCCCCCCACACACACACACACACACACACACACACACACACACACACACACACTTCCTGCTGCCACGCGTCAAGTGAACAATCCCTAAAAACAAACAGCTGTCGTTAAGCTGTCTGATGGTATAGTTAGTGTTCCCTTGGAGACTTGGTTCCTGAGCTCTGCCTGTGTGTGGGTGGTCTGGTCTTATTCACTCTCTTTAGACAAAACGTCGTGGATTTAATAGCCAACAACAAACAATATTAACGTTAGTGTGTAGTAAGTCACAAACTTTTACAGATACAATTACCTGACATAAACTGTGAAGGATTTTGTTTCCTCCCTCAGAATAAAACATTCAAGGAGTCTGGGGCCCCTCTAACAATCAACACGAGAGGCAATCGAAGCCCTCTCTGAATCAACCATTTGTTGCTGTGTCTGTTGAAACAGCTGTAGACCACAGACTCCCATGGTGCCTTGTGGTTCTCTATACGTGTATCGCTTGTGGCACGCTAAATCGATGCAGAGACGCCAAACAAGCCCACCTTTCCAGTTAGCCCCTTTTGTTCCTAATACCCATCCCTCCATCCCGATTCCCGGCAAAGTCGTCCCTGAGGGCCCATTTTGATCAAATAAATAAAGATAAAAAAGCTGTGTTTCACAACAGGCTTCAATGAGACGCAGGCCGAGGTTAGACTTGTGTCTCTTGCCAGTGACCAGGCAAGTTTGCTGGGATACCGTGAGTCAGTGTATCAGGTTTCCTCCTTGGTTGGACTCTCTCTTTGTTTTGCATACTTGGGATTGTTACAAACAGTGGACGATGTCCAACTGCTAGGTCAGCTGGATGTTAACAATCCCAACCCCACGCTTTGAGTCCGGTCATGACCCCCTCCTCCTTTTTTTTTCATTTTAGCTTGAGCTAGTTATTTCATTGTGAGTAGACAGAGTGCTTGCACTTGAACTGTATGGAGGGAAATTTTTTGGGAAGAACTATGGAGCGTTTAATGGAGGGAATGACCCGAAGCTCTTCTTCGTTTTACGATGAAAATCGATTTAGATGTGGTGAAGACCTCCAGATCAGATTTCCCTGATTTGTATCCAAGGGGAATAATGCAACTTAAGCCCTTTGATTCTTGCACGTTTCTCATACCAGCAGGCAATGCAACATAGTGCCATTTTTATTAAACGGACACTGAACAAAAGTACTAACTGATGAACTCTTTTGTCACTTTTTGTCTAGGGTCCAGCAGGAGAGCCGGGACCACCTGGACAACAGGGTGTCTCCGGGCCAAATGTATGTCATACTTAATACCATTATATGGATTTACTTATTCTCTCTCTCCTCTGCTTATTCATTTTTCTCTCTTTCTCTCTCTCTCTTTCTCCCTCTTTCAATTTCCCAATACTGACCTTGAACGTCTGCTACCATCTGACCATATCCCCCCGCCCAACCAGACCCCACCCCCCATATTGTCACCCTTGTTCCCTTCATTCCATGTTTAGAATAAAGTTTGTTTAGACATTTGGATTTCAACTCCACAACACTCTCACGCTGCAACGACCATGGGGGGGGCATCCGTCCACAGAAACAAACGCACCGTCCCGTCCTCCTTCGTGCCTCTGTGCCTGTTGCCCCCCCCCCCCCCAACCCAACCCAATTTCACCGTCCACTTGATGGGGCTGGGAGAAGGCCTCCTCCTGTAATGTGAAACAGCGCATCCCCTTTTGTTGTCCTAACAGTAGCCAGCAGCCCTGCAGAGGTCCCTCATGCTAGGTTGAACTTCCAAGACCCACAGGATCAGAAGGACGGCCGGGGTGCGCCAGCCATGAATTCTTGAGTAAAAAAAAACGTTCTCCCGCATCGATGGTATACACACGGCTGAAACGGGATTAAAACCTGTCATGATCGTCTTAACTAAGCCCTTCTGGTCGTTGCCGTTGCCCGGATGGATGAAGGTGGTCTGATTTCTGGCTTTGGAGTCGTTGGCGACAATATAAATTTGAACGCTTGGATATTTTCATTCGGGCCATTAAAGCCAATGTCTCTACAGGGTCCTCGGAGAGGATGTGAAGCAATTCCATGTTTGGGGGGGGGGGGGGGGGGGGGGTTTCACAAGAATGCCATATTTTCATTTCTCGTGCACGCAAATTTAGACTTGGAGTACATGGAGCGAGGAGCAGAAACACAACACATTTAGTCATGGAATTAGGGCTAGCAAAGAAAATTTGATTGCGAGAAATCCTATGATATTTGACTGCCAATATTGAAGTAGCAGTGGCTATTCTTCACACAGATGAACTATTGTGATTTGAATAAATAGTTCTGATGGATGAAACCTCAGCTGGGTTTTCTGCTGGCTGGTCCTTGTTTGGTAACTCTCACTCTATGTTCTGTCTGTTATTTTTCAGGGTCTCATCGGTCCTCAAGGTCCGATCGGCCCTCCTGGTGAAAAAGTAAGTGTGAAGAGAGTTCATCCATTCCCCGATTAGAAAAATAAGGGTTTTGTTTTGCTTTGTTTCATTTTTTTGTCCTTTTTTGGGTCAATATCTCTTAAGTGATCCAGCAGATATAGGCTTCTGCTTCCCAAGCCAAACACTCACTGCAGGGATGTGAGATATACATGCACACACACACACACACACACACACACACACACACACACACACACATATATACAGACAGATGGAGATGTAGACAGTGATACAGACATGTGTCATAGCCCAGAAAACCACAACTTCACAAAATACAACATTGAAGGATCCGACGTGCCAGATTGTGTCATTGATTTTGTAGATAGTAGTTATTATTCTGTGTTTTGTTTTATTTCTGGCTGTGGTGCAGATACAAAAGTGAATCACTTCCTTCGTAGACTCACTCTGTCTCTGTCTCTCTTTCTCTCTTTGTCTATCTCAACTGTAGGGACCCCAAGGGAAACAGGGTCTTCCTGGCCTGGGTGGAGCTGACGGCCCCCCTGTGAGTAACACTTGCAACTTCCTGTCGGCCATCTTTCTTCTCTTAATGTCCCCGTCATGGTGGCTGTCATATGGCAGAAGGTGTGTTCTGCCATATGACATATGCCATATGTCCACTTCACACAGGGTCACCCAGGGAAGGAAGGACCTGCTGGTGAGAAAGGGACAGTTGTAAGTATTGTTGCTGTTCTTTTTTTTTATTCTGTCTTGGCTTTTGCTTGATTGATCAAATGTTCAAGAAGCACATTAGAACACAGAAAATGATAAAAATAAATAAATAATAATAACTTTATATTATATGCACATATCAAAAATAGTTTATTTTGTTGCCCTCGCTGAAGCAATGTTTTAAATAAATGTTATATTAAATGTTATATGATGTAAAATATAAACCATGGCTTATTTTGTTGCCTTCTTTTAAGCATTGTTGAGTGCCGGATGGACAGTGCGTGTTCCACATAGACTGTTTAGATAGTGTCGGCATAGTTGCTGTTCACTGAAAAGCATTTAGATTAAATGAAAGACAGATTCCTGCAAATCTTCTGTGACACATTATGGTTTGTACCTAACCCAAAGACCCACCCAGGAAGAGAATAAGGGGACATGCACAAAGTAAGCAGACATGACAAGAGTATAAACGGTCTCTAATATGAACCAGCAGAATCCCGCTGTCATGTTTTCATTGAGTAAGCCACAGCGTGAGCAACATGAAGAGCAAGATGTGGCTCAAAACCTTTTTGGGGGTATTGTGACTGAGTGATGTAATTTTAGAACATGTTACAATGTTTTTTTGTGTTTTGAATGCAGCCTCATTGCTGCGTATCAATGCATCCTGTCACTTCGCATCTTTGTGCTTTGTGTTTTCATACACAATCTATTACTATCCAATCTATTACTTTGATCGTATTGTATAGACCAATCGATTAATTGTCACTTGAATGGTGATGTGTATATCTAAAATGTTTAATATAATATAATTGGAGATTTTTGCTGTTTGTTTTTATCATATTATCCCATTCAAATCTGTATTACAGCCTAGTATTTGGTACTAATATTTAGTACCAATAAGATTATCTGTGTATTCCTAAATGAAAGTTTTCTTGCTGTACGTATTTCAGGGTCATCCTGGTCCAATGGGATCTATCGGTTACCCCGGGTCTCGCGGTGTGAAGGTATAGTAATACAATTAAAATACATTTTTGGGATATGAATACTATTATCATGGACCATAGATTATGGTTTGTTGACTGCACTTTTCTTTTTGTTTTGTCCAGGGTGCTGAGGGCATCAGAGGTCTTAAAGGTGGCAAAGGAGAGAAGGTACTGTCATAAAAATACTGTCTACTTGCTCACTTTTCGCGAAACTGCACAAAATGGCTTCCTCATTGTTGCAACTCTTTCCTCTTTTCAATCAGGCTGATGGAAAATCCATTTGTAAGCACATCAAGTCATCAGTGAAGGCATCAAGCCACTCAGTTGTAATGGAGTGTAGCTCCATTAGGCAGGAATGAGACGGCTTTTAGGGGCAATTCCCATAAAGATTAATCTGTTGCCATTATTTCCGTTTCGCACCTAGTTTGTGCCTCAGTGGTACTTCATTGACTTTCCACTGGACCAAATGTGAAGGAACTGCCTCTGAAATATTTTGTAACATTTTTGAAATTTTTTGTAAATAATCTAGTCGCGTAATTGTATACAACATTTCTAAAAACAATTCATTTCCAAAGACAAATTACTAACATGTTTTATTTTTAAGTCTATATCATCTGTTTGTTTTTTGTTAAAAAAGAATTATATATATATATATATATATATATATATATATATATATATATATATATATATATATATATATATATATATATATAGACCAGAAGATACATGCAGTGCCAAATCCAGGGTAGATAAACCCAAATCCCCGAAATGTTTGAAGCATGCAGTATCACCAAAGATCAGCAGATGTCAGTAAAGCTACATAATACTTCAGCCAAACTAATTGAAAGCAAACAATTTCTTTCCAAATGCATAATAATGCCAGAAATTTTTCACAGTTCAAAGGATTATCACAATTTGTATTAAATTGTGATAATTCTTTTTGCAAATCTTTATAAGACACTAAAAAGTGTTTGTAAACTTTACTTGTTTAGCCACGAGGGGTCACTATTTAGCCTTTCCAACAAGTCACCAAGTTTCACACAATTCATCGATCATCACTAACATTTTCAATCGTGTCCTGAGCCTGATGTTCATTATTACACAACACCAGATTTGTTCTTTATTAGGTATCCCAAATTTGACCTTTTTTAAGCAACGTTAGGCAGTTCTTTCTCATTTATCGACCAGAAATCACTCTTAATCACCACTGATGTGTTTCTCCTTCATCTCAAGGGAGAAGATGGATTCCCAGGCTTCAAAGGAGACATGGGCCTCAAGGGCGACAAGGTAAGTACATAAAGTCCACAGAATGAGCACAACAGTGTCCTCTGAAGCTGTCCTTTGTGCTTTCTGTTCTGAGAGTACATTTTGGGGTCTTGAAAGGTCTGGATGAACTATGTTGTTGTGTGTTCTGTTTGTTTGTACCTCCAGGGGGAGAATGGTGTCCTCGGACCCAGAGGAGAGGACGGACCTGAGGGCCCTAAGGGCAAGTCCGGGCCTGGCGGCGAATTAGGACCCATTGGAACGGCCGGAGAAAAGGTATCAGTAGAAAACCTGCCAACACTTGCTAACTTTCAGTGAATTCACAAGGACAGAATGTTTTCCAGCTATTTAGACAAGCTATATTTTAGTTTTCTATTTGTGGATTATTCATATTAAATAAAGGAAGGATACAATCATCCTTAAAGAGAAAGTCAACACTGGAATCAAACCTCAGGGACAACGCCCTCTGGTGAAACACAAACTTTTGCCATCGGCACCAATTTGGGCCAATCAAAGACAGCAATATACCTGTACAGCCTATTTATTGGGCCTTTCACATGGTTGAACCGTTTAATGACAAGAATCCCATTATCCCATTGTACTTCTTGTGGTAATGGTAATTATTCTTGTCCTTAAAGACTTTACTTACTGTTACTAGAACACTACCCAATTCCTACTCTAACCCATCCCAAATATCTATCATCTCTGACAAAATGAAATGTTGTGACATTGAAATCAAGTTGTGTACGTGCTATTTACATTTTATTATTTTTCTCTAGGGAAAACTTGGTGTCCCTGGATTGCCTGGATACCCTGGTAGACAAGGCTCCAAGGTATATCATTCTACATTCTACGTAATAATTATGATAATAAGCTGGCCCAAATGCCTTGCTCAAGGGTCCTCGAGCGGAGAGATCTCCTTAAATAATAGACTGCCTTATTAGCTGCACTGCCTCACCTTGTCCTTGTGTGTCTATAGCTATATATGTGTGTGTGTGTGTGTGTGTGTGTGTGTGTGTGTGTGTGTGTGTGTGTGTGTGTGTGTGTGTGTGTGTGTGTGTGTGTTGATGCACTTGTTTTTTCCTCCATTGTGAGTCTACAGAGTGTCATTATGTCATTATGTCATTATGTCATGCTCATCCAAAGCCCAGAATATGCTTTCATGTGCTTTCCCTGCCTCCAAATTTTTGCTGACAGTCACAAACACACATATAGATACTCAACACACACACATACACACACTTCATTTTTGTATTTAGTTGCTACATCCCTCCTCCTCAGCCCCTTCACCCTTACCTGCCTACTTAGTCTCTTACTCTGTCTCCTCCCAAAATTTGTTTAGCATTCTGCCCGCAGCTAGCGCGTTAGCCTTGGCTGTCTAGCACCACAGCACTGTTTCCATGATGCCTCTGGAGCAGCTCTGTTTCCCCCCTGCCTGCCATCAGTCAGTGTTGCTAGCTAGCGCTGCAAGTCTCCACAGAGCCACCCCAGCAATGCAACGTGCAACATGGGTGTAATGAATGGAATATAGTGACACATTAAATCAATGGTCCAGACAGAGAAGAGACAAAGAGAAAGAGAGAGAGAGAGAGAGAGAGAGAGAGAGAGAGAGAGAGAGATACAAAACTGACAGCCGATAGATAAGATATGAAAAGTCCAGAGAGGTTGTATTCATGCTGCATGTAAATTAATCCTAAATGAAAACCAAGCAGTTCTAATTTTTTAAAAGCAAACTCTTCATATAAAGAATGTGGAGCAGGATAGAGAGACACTGAGCGAGAGCGCGACAGACAAAGAGGGGGAGAGACGTGTGAAAGGACTCTCTCATGCCGTTTGAAGATGAGACACAGTGAAGGGCCCCCAGTCTGTGCGGTTGCTTTGTGTGGCGGAAAGGACCGGAAAGAAAAGGGACGGCCTCTAAGGTGGCTGACTAGAGTTGAGGCTCCCACTCTCTGCCTTTGTACCTCCAGACGGCCCCCATAGATCTTCTGTTGTAACAAGCAGGAAACTGAAATAAAGGCCACTTTTAAAACTTTTATGCACTGAGGCCTATTATATATAAAATAATTACATTTAAAGGCATATGGATATACTTTAGAAGTCAATTAAGTGGTTGTACTGAAGTGGGTGTAAAGTAGATATTTCATTGACGTTATTGGATCCATTCAAACCATGTTTTTCTGTCAATTTAAACAACAACAAAAAAGAACCAAAAAAACATGACTGTAACATCATAAGCAGTAACTGTATAGTTGCAGTTACGTAGTTATAGATCCATGGACTAAAGTGTTCAGGTATAGCATGATTGCTCACATACAGCACTGACATTGCTGGGGATAAGGGTTCGATTCCAACTTGAACAAGGTATAAACTCACAAAAGCGTCCACCAAGTATATTTTATATTGTGGTCGTCTATATATGGTACCGGGCATTCAAAAATAGCTGCCATCTCCCAGCATGCAGTCAGTCTCATACAGTAGTCTTCTGGACAGCATTAGCAATAGCTCAAGCGGATATGGACATCCTCAAAAAAAAGTCACGGCGTGTCTTCTGGTGTCGTCCTTATTTCACTGCCCAAAAAAATAAATAAACTAAAACAAGATAAGCTTCTGCCATGTTTTTCTTTTCTTCTTTATTTCTTCCTGCTCTTTTTGGGATTCAGCCCAAGTTCTCACTCGGTTTGTGGCCCTCGTTGCTTATGCTACATTCATGATGTAAAGCATGCTGGTTCACTAGCATGGTTTTGCCGCGGTGTTGAAAGACACATTTCTGTGTGTGTGTGTGTGTGTGTGTGTGTGTGTGTGTGTGTGTGTGAGACGTGTGTGCCCGCACCCTCGCAAGGTGTACATGTACCGCTTTACTATCTATCTTTACGTGTGTTCTGTTGTGTTTTCTATCAAATGCTGCCGAAAGAAGTGCAGCTACACCGGTAAGCCTCTGCTAGCCGTACCTCTTGATCCCCCCCTCCCCGCGTTCTCCCACCTTTCCGGCCCATTTGTTTGACTGACGCCAGGGTCTCTATCAGCGGACACAGCCCGTGAAAGCACCGGCGGCTAAATTGCTGATGGGTATCAATGGGGATCTGTTGCTGTTTTTCCAATGCGCTATCGTTTATTTGCCAGCGCCGCCACCTCCTGCTCGTTTGACGGCGCTCGATTGTTGCATCATGACCGTGCTAATGAGCTAACGCATAACCGCGTGTCAGGGCGTCAGACCAAGGCTGTGGGGGCGGAGAACAGACGTTCTCTTCAGAGTTCCAGGAGAAACCGTCCTGTTAGCGTGCCGCCGCCTGCTGTTGATAAAGTTGTTTTCCACTCGTTCTCAGTATCTGGTGTAATTGTCATTCAAGTGCAAAAGGTGCTTTCTTCACAGTCTCCGCAGACTCGCTGCTTTATCAGACCCAGTCAATAGGAGACATCTGTTGTGTTCCTAGCCTCAACATCTCAGAGCATATCTAATTGTTCCCCCTCCCTTGTTGTCTACTTTTTATCTATATTTCTCTCTCTCTCTCTCTCTCTCTCTCTCTCTCTCTCTCTCTCTCTCTCTCTCTCTCTCTCTCTCTCTCTGTATATATAAATCTTTTTTTATATATATATATATTTTTATCTATGTTACTTGCAGGGCTCAAATGGCTTCGTCGGGTTCCCAGGGGCCAACGGAGAGAAGGGCACTCGGGTGAGCTGGGCTTTTTTTCGTTGTTTTTCAGATACTATTTTGGTCAATACTTTTGGTCACACTGTGGAGGTAGAGCTTGGAATAAAGTCCTACTAGTGGGGGCAAATGAGGCAGGAATACCGAGTTAAAAATCTGTTCAATTCAGCCTTTGATGTGTATTACTTTAAAGCATTACAGAGGTTCTAGGCAAACGAGAAATATAAAATTACAATAAATAGATGTTTGAGAACTGTTTGAGAAATTAATTTCTCATTAAATCACCAACAAATTCAAAGTAAATTAAACAGAAGTAGAATATCATACAAACCAGACTAGCTCAGGCAAAAGCAACCAGACTTTTAAATGTCAAACCTAACACACTTATTGTGACCACGAGTAGGCCTATAGAGAGTTCTGGAAGTCTTTACCATAGTGCTCACAGGTTCAGCACACACTGAACCTGTGGGGTATTTGTGAAGAGGAGGATGAAGCGGTTTAGAGAGAGAAGGGGGGGATTGCAGGGTTGGAGGGCTGTTGCGTTGATGAGACAAGCTGCTCTCTGCTATCAGGTGCTGACACCATCTGGACCCCAGAGTGGCAGAATTGACAGGTAGTTCAAGCTGTCAAGGGCCTCTGGGTAACCTTTTACACAGGCAATCTGATTTTTTTATATATAGATATCTTGCCCTCCTCCCACTAAAAGAGGTTCCAAACTATTCCATTTCATCCCTCACTCAGTGCTCCCCTGAGCGTAGAATACAAAACCATGATGTTCTATTCCGTTTCTCTGAATAGTTTTACAATAAGCTTCCAGTTTGCAGTCCTGAGATTAATTCATATATTGTTTTGTTCTTTTTTTCTATTTCTTTTAGGGACTTGCTGGTAAAGCTGGGCCTAGAGGGCAGCGTGGGCCAACGGTAAGATAACTCAGATGCCTGGCATGCCACAAGAACTATGCATCTTTCTTCTTTCTTTGTCTTTTTTCTCTTTTGAATATGTACGCATTTAACCTACAGGAGTCCATCTTTCTTTTAAATATGAATACATCTCTCTTTTAAATATGTACGCATTTAACATACAGTAGTTGTGTTTCTCTCTTTTACATATGTACCCATTGAATCTGCAGTAGTGGTATTTCTTGCTTTTAAATATGTGCACATATAACCTTTTCCTGTTTGTGTGTCTTTGTCTCTCTGTACACGGAGAGGCAATCTTTTCACAATAAAAGTGTATGAGTTTGACATTTGGTCCATGTTTATTTCATTATGTTGTTGTTGTGAACACAGGGCCCCCGCGGCGGTCGAGGGGCCAGGGGCCCCACAGGAAAACCAGGAGCCAAGGTAAGGAAGCAGAGAGCAGGCCTTATCCCATACATAGTCCATGCTCACTGTGATGAATACTCAGAGCAGTGGATCACTTGAAATATCACAGTAATGTGCTTCTAAGTGTGTTCATATATCCACATAATAAACCTTCTGCTGTATACATGCACGCTTCAAAATGGGCCACACACTGTGAGTACTAAATAATGTCCACTAAACACACGGAGAATGTTAGGTGACACATTATCTTTCTGTTGTGTTTACGAGTTCAACAGGTGTTGTTTAGTGAGTAGGCCATGCCATTTGAATGTGTCACATGTGCCTGTGGAAGGAAATAGTGCCAAGAAAAGTATGTGTTTATGCGCTTCATTGTGTGTGTGTATGTGTTTGTGTGTGTGTGTATGAGTGTGTGGCTATGCATCTGTGTGTGGTTAATTGTGTGTGTGTGTGTGTGTTTGTATGTGCAGTGCACTTCATTGTGTGTGTCTGTGTGTTTTTGAGTGCACACATCATTGTATGTGTGTGTCTGTGTGTCTCTGTGGGTTTGTGTTCATGCATCATTGTGTGTGTGCGCGGTGTGTGTGTGCGCCCGTGCATGCATCCAGGTCTTTACGGAATGCATCTCCGCTTGCATAGATCGATAGTTTCTCGTAGCTACTCTGGCTTTCCGTTCACGTTGTCCTGTGTCTAAATAGCTAATATAGCCTGAACGAAGAATCAATTTCCTCTCTCTGTAGGGAACCTCTGGCAACGATGGGCCCCCAGGCGGCCCCGGGGAGAGGGTGAGTACCCCAGCTTCTGGCTCATTCTTCGTTCTGTTCGCTTTTTGTGGCTTAACTTTTGTACAACAATTTATTAAGGGATTTCGTTCTGTGCCAGGGTTTTTTAGGAGGGAGGAGTCATCTGAAAGGGATGTCAATAATAATATTTTTGTTTTGATGGCGTATTGAATTTTAGATTGACCTGAAAGTGTGTAGAATTAGATTTTGTGGTTCATTGGTTTGTTTGGTGAACTTTGATCTATGATCTTACTTCAAAAAATACTAATAAGTATTCGTATTCAAGAAAGATATGCCGTAATTAGTTTCTGAGGTTCACCTATTGAATATAAGGCAGTCCATATCAACTCACAAGCATTTATACTTTATATACAAGTATACTTTCTTTATTATAGTTGTATGCATAAACGACTAATGGGTGGTGTTTCTCTCATCAATATTTGCTGTTTGATTGTAATAACTACTTCCCATTTGTCTTTATTTTACCCCACCAGGGACCTCAAGGCCCCCAGGGACCAGTAGGCTTCCCAGGACCCAAAGGACCAAATGTAAGTCACTAAAACTCTCCAGAGGATTCCCATCTTCTGTCTTTGCTTCAAATCGGCAGCATTGCATTGGAGCTCTTTATAAAACGCATACAAATATGAATCCTGTCTGGGGTCTCAGTGTGTTTATCTCTAACGAGCACATGTGTGTCCCCTGCAGGGGCCCGCAGGGAAGGACGGGCTCCCCGGCCATCCCGGACAGAGAGGAGAGACGGTGAGTCAGCACCTCACACCAACACACATGTGACGTCTAAAAAATATATCCTGTCGTTATCTCAGCGCATGTCAGCTGTGCCCCTCTTCAAACAGCAAGTCAGCCAAGAGTTTTTGTCAGCTCCTTTAGATGAAATGATATCAAAAGTAAGCTGGTGGGAAAACATTTTATTTAGGGCTATTGGTGATATTTGGTGGGTGAGGTTTGAGGGATGGGACTTTCACAATCTACACACACCAAACCACACTATTACTTTCAGCTACACTAGGAAACTCGTATGTATGTTCAATGTGGATCTTTATACACTTACATATATAAATGTTATAGGATGTTTTATGTATGCATATGTTGCATCATCAGGATTTATGATTAAACTTGTAATGGAGAAATGGCAATGGACCGCCATTGGAACTACTGTCGGTAGGCAACACACTTGACTCCACAAGAGCACATCGAACACAATCTAAATGTGTTTTATTTGTTGCTCTGCAGGGTTTCCAAGGAAAGACCGGCCCCCCAGGACCAGGAGGCGTTGTCGGGCCCCAGGTACATTAACCCCCCTACTGAACTGTTCTAGTTGGGCTCTGGTGCTATTGTGCTCAATAACTCACTTTGTTGTTACTATGAGACGTCTAGATTCTACAACCGTTTGTGAATTACGCGTGTATCTTGATTTAAAAACTCGAAAGACACAACGTGCTCACAACCATCTCAGCCTGTTTTAAAGGTAGTTTAGATTCAAACACTCATGTAAACAATGCCATAGTGAGAAAATGTATAGTGAGAATAGTTACAAAATATGTTTAGAACTAATACACTTTGGGCCCCAAACACGGGGCCCAAAATCCAAGGCATGTTATTGGATGTGACTGTGATGTTTCTCCCTGGTGGCTGGTAGGGCCCTACTGGAGAGACGGGCCCCAGCGGAGAGAGAGGACATCCAGGCTCCCCTGGGCCTCCCGGTGAGCAGGGTCTACCCGGAGCGGCTGGCAAAGAGGGTGGCAAGGTAAACGCCAGCGTTTTGTTTGTGATGTATCTCTAGACTTGTCCATTCACACAGTGCTCCTTATGAATCATTTGCATGGAGTCGAAGAGTCGTTGATGTGGTTGTTGACATAGCCGTTGTATTTAAATGAATTAATTGAGCCGAAGTTTAGCGTTTACAGTTTATCCAAAGCCGGTTAGGAGTGAGGCAGAGTACAATCGAAAAATACAATCAATATTGGAGCACGAGTACAAATTGACTTTCCAATAATGTCCATCAGCAAGATAGTTGATGGAATTAAGAAGCAAATGGTAAGTTTGCTAATTCCCAGATGAGTTGACTCTTCACAGAACAGTTAGGGAACAGAACCATGTACACCAACATAAAGTATTATTGTACTATTGTGGGGATTTATAAATGATGGCCCAATATAATGTGTTGTAACTGTGATTTTGAAGAAATGCAGGTAGTTAAGTAATTTTCTTTTATGAGATCCGATTATAACCTGACATACAGGATCATTTAACGTAACAGTGAGGAACTAGGGTGGAAGTCTTTTAGCAGCAATTTTTAATAAAGTTGGAGCCAAACGGCTAAGGTGTTAAACACGGTTCCCTTTTGAAATTTGAGTCTATAATAATTCCAATTGCTTTAAATGGTGGTGATTGTTAAGGCAATGTGATTACGGCTGCCATTCATTTCCACCCACCAAACGTTTTTCCCTAAACCTTGTTCTTCTGCGTCCATACGGCGGGATGAAAATTTAAACTGTTATTTGGAATAATTGCGTTTTTGCCTCACTTTTCTTGCCTAAAAGCAGATAACCGTCCATTGATCACCTGTCGAGCTGTCAGAGGAGCTGATGGCGTTTGTTGTTTCCCTTGGCAGGGAGACCCGGGCCCCATGGGCATCTCAGGGAAGGCGGGCCCTCCTGGTCTGAGGGGCTTCCAGGGTACAAGAGGTCTTCCAGGGGCCATGGTAGGAAACACACACATACACGCACAGGCGCACGCCCACACATGCGTGCACACACACACATGCTTCTCTGTATACAAAACACACACAAACACACACGGATGAACACACACTGCAAATGCTACACACAGATACAGACACACATATTCATCAGAAGGACACACAAATACCAAACATGTGCACAAATGATGATACACACATGCACTCTCACTCTCACACACACACAAACACACACACCACACACAGACATCCCTCATCCTGTCCAGCCCCTGCTGCGTTTAGCGCAGTTTCAAATCCCCCTAATTAACACACTAACTACCTGCTGCTAAACCAAATGCCAGAGTTGGCAGCGAACCCGACAGCCGAAGTTGGGTTGACCCACAGAAGTGTGCAGGGATACGGCCTTAGAAAGTATTAAACCCCTAATTACAGCGCCCTGGAACCATTCATCATCATGTATTCATCTCCGTCGCGTCGATGACCATATGCACCAAATGACAGCGATCCAGTGTCCTTCGGATCCATCGTGTTGAATGTCGATTTGTTTTGTTAATTCTTTTTACCGATAAGTGCAGCAGCCATTTATGATCATTACCAACCAGATGAGACAGATTGTATAGGTTTGATAATGCATGTGTTTGTAGAGGTCGTTTATGTAAGGTCAAATACATTAATACATCACATGCCCTCTGTGAGATCCCCCACGATTAGTAGATAGTTTAACTAGTCTTTGGACTGGATTTGGAAATGAAGGACATTTATACGTAAAGAATACTAAGATACTATTACGAACACAAGTTCGAGTTCAAACTGAACCAACCACTAGAGGGTTGTCCCATGAGGAGTAAAACGACCACCTTATATCTGCCCACACATAGAACACACATCTGTGTGCATGATTCATATGCATTTTGCACAAAGCTTTGTACGTTTTAAACATGTAACTAAGTGCACGTGTGCACAGAAGACACACATACACACACACATGCATACACAATCTTTTAAATACCAGGTTCCCTGATTTATTGCGTAAGTACCCAATTAATATTACAACGGCATTATTTATAGCTTTTGTACATGCACACACACACACAACTAACAGGCTTCCATCTACACACCCAAATAGTTTCTCATTCTGGTGTTGGAGCAGTGTTACATGCACTCATTCAATTACCCCCCCCCCCCCCCCACCAGACACACACACACGCCGACCCATACAGATACGCTGGTCAATGTCGTTGAGAGGCACAGTAGCGATTTACAAGCCAATAAACAAACTGGAAGGGTCCTGTTTTTTTCGGGTTTTTTCTCCTGGCATACGGGACCCTTCCAGCGTCCTAATGCAGCCCCCCCTCTCTGCAACAAGGGATGGGGAGGGGGGGGGGGGGGGGGGGGGGGGGGGGGAGGCAACATGAAGCACCCATCACTCGCCTGGCACCTCCACCCCCTTGGCTGTGTCGGAGCACGTAAATTAGTTCCGATGATGAAAGTCTTTACTGCCTCTGGCGAGCCGCGCTTTCCATATGTCTTCCTAGCCGCCGCTTGCAGCAAGGGATTCAGAGCGCAGGAGCTGCCATTCATACCACCACCACCCTCACCACCACCACCAATCCCGACCACAGTCAGTGTGGCGGGGAACAGGACAATAACACAGGATGGACTTACCACCTGTGCCCTGTTTAGGGGAGTGAGGTGGGGGGGGGAGGGGTGTGAGATGTGGTGGCTGGTTGGCACGGTAACGGCGTGAAATAGAAAGAGCTCTTTTTTCAAAGATTAACAACATCTACCCCGGTGTCAGGCCGCTTGATCAGACAGGGGCACCGTAGTGGTGGTCAGCCATAGCGGAGGCTGGTGCACACACACGCATGCACGCACGCAGGCACGCACATACAACACACAGACATCCTTTCTCTCACACACACACACACACACACACACCCTCTCTCTCACACACACACACACACACACACACACAGACACCCTCTCTCACAGACACACACACACACACACACACACACACACATGCACAACACATCTACGCGCACTCACAAGCACACATTTACACGTATAGAATATGCTGGAGGGACATACCCATGCAACCATACTACAAATGCTTTGTTCACTGTATACTGTATAGTTTGACAGCAGCGATTACTGCTCTACGAACGGTACGGCACAAGGGAGCTTGACCTAACCCCACTCTTGCTCTCTGATTTCAGGGTCCAGCTGGCTTGAAGGGAGGAGAAGGCCCTCAGGGAGCCCCAGGCCCCCTCGTAAGTATCCTGTTACCATGGCTACCTCAACCACTGACCCGACTTTGGCAGGACTTTTGCATTTGCTCATCACGGACAACAACTTTGTATACGGCAGGAATGCCGTAGCAGAAACTGCACACCATGCAATCCCACAGTGGTTTGATTCACGAGAAAGTACTGACAAAAGAATACTGATGATGGGCATGTCACTGTGAGCTTTAAGAGTTTGTCAAATAGTTATTCACAAAGCATTTAGTGCTGAGACAGCACTTCAAATGTTAAACAGTTTAAAGTTAAGATGACAAAATCCCAAAGAACAGGTTACAACCAATGTCCTAATAGCACTAAAGCTTTGCAAATATTTCCAAAACGTGCAGGCCACATAAATAGGTGAAATCTGATAACCATGACACAACCAGTGGCACAACAGGACTGAAAACGGTGTATATTAAATAAACTGCATAGTATATATTATATAAACAGCATATACTTCTGAGCTCTGCCATTTTCAGTAATAATTAATGCCAGTGTTTTTGAAAGAGTTGCATTCGGAAAAACTCCCCTTGGTCAGTTAAACTCTTTTTCTCACAATGACAATATCACTTCATCTTCAGCAAGAGATTGCATTTATTGCTAATTGTCCAGCCAGTATCATTGGAAATAAGAAAATAAATGTGTCCAGGTCAAGATTTGATGTAACAATCCTATTCTAAGACAGATTATGTTATATTGTAAACCACGTAATTAAATATATTGATATTTACACCAACAAAGGCCATGCTGGCATCAGCCAAACTGGTTCCTGTGAGCCAGAAGATACCAAGTGTTCATAACACATTTCATAATATGACGTTGGCTTCCAACTTCCCATCCTTATTGCTGCTAAGCACTGTGGGAATATATTAAATTGGCCCCTTTTGATGTTTCCTTTGGCTAAAATTGCATTCAGCTGCACAGAATATCAAATTTTCTTTTAGTTAAGCTTTCCAAAAAATGCAAATTTCTGTTTTCATAAAAAAGTAATCCTTTCCCATAAGTTGTGGAATAAGGTTGTGTGGCAGTCATTTTGATTATCAGTGGGACAAATAGACGAAACCATAGCCTTTAAACCTTCAATTGGACTGAGGATGTTATGGTATTTTTCGGTCTTTCTTTCATTCTTTCACAGTCTTTGCTCTATATCTCTTACACCATGTAAAACGTATCCACGGCTAAAACATCCTTTTAAGCAAAGTTTCCCTTACACTCCACAAACTTCCACAATGGGGTGCTTTGGTTACGACCCATTGCATCACCATCGCCGCCGCGCTCAAAGTGAAGTGCGTCCTTCGCCAGAACCATTGTTCTTTTTATGTGTATAAAGGAACTGCAGCGCGACCCTGACATAGCCAAAGCGTGCGGGTCCGTGGGACAAATCATAAATAAGCAATCTCTCCGCCTCTTCCCGCCAGTGATGTGTGTGTGGTGAAAAACAATCCCTCAGAGGGTTGGACTGACATGTGGCTTTGAAAGCACCTGAAATTTAACATTAGGCGGAGAGGCGCCCCCACCGTGATTGCGTCCCTCCGTTCCAAGCCTGGAAGGATAAAGCCGCGTGCAGATATGCAGATGTGGCACGTGAGGAAGGCGATGGAAGAGAGTTTGGGTGGGTGGGGGGGGGGGGGGTAGCAAGGAGGGGATGTTGCAGGGTTTTTCGAAGCTAAGGCGAACCCCAGTGCAGTATGTTGTTACTTGTGATCCAAGTTTTTATTAATGACTTAACAAATACAAACGGACCAACATAAGAGGGAATGGACAGCCAATACCGATGATGACATGAATAAATAAATTTCAAAGACAAGTTACAGTAAACACTCACCAGACAGAATCACACAAGCTCTGCGTAAGACAAAAACATAGAAAATAAAAATAAAAAAGATTTTGAATTCCAGATATTCTAGTTGGATCTACGTCCATGCTTAAACTATATAAGGTTGGGCTTTGTTATGTTTCTAGAGCAGTATTATGTTGATAGCTTCATCAAAGCGCTCCTAAAAGTAGCAGAGGCACAGCAGAGGTTGCGAGGATACACTTGGAGAAGTGTTTTTTTTTTTCGCAGTGCATGCAATTGTATTTGTTGAATGCCCACACGCTCCATAGAGAGCTGTTGTTTTCCACCATCGCCTTCCCTGACAGTGATTGAGCTGCCGTTGAGCTGCCGCACAGTATGTCTTTGTGTGCATCTGTGTGTGTGTGTGTGTGTGTGTGTTTCTGTTGGATGTTGCATGTTCATATTTCGGTTTGAGAATCAATTGTATGAGGGTAAAATAGAGAAAATAAAGTTTTATGAGTCCCCAACTCTTTCAAAAATGTTGTCATGCGTGCACATGCATGATTGTGCATTCGAGAGCAGCCTCTATTGTCTTGAATTCCCTTCCCTTCTCCTCTCTTGATATGAGATAGATTGCTCTAAGGTGGATCCAGAAATTCTGCAGTCAGTAGTGAAAGAGACCCTGGCCAGTCCACCACACACCACACACACCACAAGGCAGGAGTAACTAGGGAGATATAATGAGACCAGGCTTCTGTGTGAAATGCCTTGAGAGACCTTCCATAAAGGCCTTGGCAGAGCGGGCTCCAGTAAATCAGAGGAATCCTATTACCTGATAAGAGCTCCCTCAGCTGCCCAGGGGCACTGTCAACCTGGAGGAGCCTCGGCCAAGGTCACGACAGGTTGTTTTTATCTGTGCCAACTGGTTTCCAAAGGGGGCTGTGATGTGGGGTGTTTACTTAGTTTTGGTGCATTTCATTTAGATTTCATTGGCTTTAGTTTTTGTTAGTACATATTTACCTATTTAGTATGTAATATGTATGTAGTATATTTATATATACTATGTTCCTATCATTTTAATGTGGTTTATAGGTAAGGGCATTATTGTGGTAGCAACGGTTGTTATGGTTATACAAAACGTGGAATCATGCCATTTTATATATTATTTTTTTTATGACAACGCTACGGTATTGTAGGGTTGCATCCCCCCATCAGCCCTGCCTGATAAACCCTTCTCTGGTCTTCTATTACAGGGCTCTCCAGGAGAGAGAGGACCCGCTGGTCCCGGTGGAGCCATCGGTCTGACGGGACGCAACGGCCCCCAGGGGCCCCCTGGCCCCGCTGGAGAAAAAGGAGGACCCGTGAGTTGTGGTTCTCTCTCCTATTGAACGCATATACGCCCATTCACCCATATGCACCGCAACACCCACATAAACTCCTCTACCACACACACATGCACACCATCAAACACACCGTATTTAGTTCGATGGCTAAACCTGAACAAAGTTAAACATCTTACTTGTACACAAATATACTCTTGAGATTGATTGACGTTATTGACTCGTGAGTGATAACAAACAAGAAGGATTTGTGAGTGAGACTTTGTGAGACACTAACCACTCGGTGTTCTATGTTTAGGGTGAGAAAGGGCCCCTGGGCCCGGCTGGTCGCGATGGCATCCAAGGTCCCGTCGGTCTGCCCGGTTCTGCCGGCCCCCAGGGTCCCCCCGGAGAGGACGGTGACAAGGTAACGTAGGGCCCAACGATCCAACAATGCTCTGCCACTCCTGGTGAAAAATGTTTTTGTCGTATGTTGTTGCTGACCAAATTATGTTTTTCATGTTTAGTGATAAATACACAAATTAACACTGCTTTATTTCGGCATGGACACAAAAAAAGCACACGATAGGGATTTTTATTTTATTTGGCATAACACAACTCAACACGTGTCTTGCCTTGTTGATGAAAACATAAAAAATGTACAATACAGCCTCCAAGATAGATAACGTGTAAACTATGCTGGCACACTCTATTTCGCCTCAGGTGCGTATCACAGATCATTTAACTTTCCAGTCTTTTGCACACTTGTAGAATAATACAACGTAAAATATAATATACATGCTGGCCTCAGAATGTCCTTAGCGAGACAGCTAACAAATGGTTCCATTCCCTTTTCGATTGTTTAACCTTCACATGTTTGCCCATTCCTGGCACAGATATCACCATATAATTTACTCCACGGGGGGAGGTGGGGGGGATGGAATTATGGTCTGTGTGCCAATCAATTGATTACTCTGGAGTACAGTTTGCTACTCAAATGTGTGGGAAAGACGAAAGGTGAGCTGTGGTGTTTGTATGTTCCAACAGGGAGAGGTTGGTGGACCTGGCCAGAAGGGAGGCAAAGGAGACAAGGGTGAACTTGTAAGTTAATGTTTTATCCCTCTGTTTGTTTGTTTGTTTGTTTGTTTGTTTCTGTCTGTCTGTCTATCTGTCTGTCTACACTAATTTACTTTTTGTTGTCTCCCTGTTTCTTTCTCTCTCTTTAACTCTATTTGTTCTGTCTTGAGCTATCAAGTTTACTTGATAAATACATCTGAAGTAACTCAATTTTAAAAACAAAGAAAAACAAACAAGAGCACACAAGTTATTGTTGGGGTGTGGGTTGATGTCCTCCAGAATCGCCCGCAGCCCATGACATATTTATTGTGGTGCTGATCTGAATTCCTTGATAAGGTAGCTACTTGCATTCAGTTGAGGGTTAGTTATCCAAAACTAAATCACAATGTTCCTCGTACTATGCACCTCACTTGACTATTTATTGACAAGGTATCATGTCGAACAATATGTGCACACTATGAGAACTAGAAACCATGGACTCTTAAAATGGAAATACATGAGAGGAGATGTTTAGTATGAAAATGAACGACATCTAATGGCATACTAATACGAACAAGGTTTGTTTGGATTAGGTTAGTTTAGTTTCATTGTGGGCACACCAGAAAAGTTATGAAGAAGGAAACAGGCATTAATAGAAAAAACACTGTGCAGCTGAGACAAAAAACACCCAAGGGGCTTGTATAAGTATCTAACCCATAAAAGATTGAAATGTAAGTAAAAAATAAATAAAAAACAGCCAAACAGTGCTAAAACCAAAACGCAAAACAAAATGATGAAATCACAAAATCAGAAAAAGAATTATAATCTTAAGAAACTAAATGAAAACACAAACAGAATACATTATATAATGAAGAGCAGAACGTCTTGTAGACGTTTTGAAGGCTTGTACTTGTTTATCTCCTCACTGTGTTTCTGTGTGACCCTCATGTCTCCAGGGACCCCCAGGACCTAGTGGGCCCCAGGGTGTGATCGGAGCTCCAGGTCCAGCAGTAAGTTTCACTCTCAGTTTATATTTATATCTATCTATCTTTCTATATAGTTTTTCAGTTCACTGTGGCAAAATTCTAATAATCATTCTTCTAATGGATGGTTTATATAAAATGTAAGCATAATTTCTCCCTTTTAGAGTTTGTGTCATAATGGTATGACTGTTACACACCAAGGAAGGACTTTTTGTGTGTAGTAGAGTGAAAACGCTATTTTCCAATTTGCACAAGGAGTAGCACATATCTCAGAGCAGAAATTCCTTTGTACAATGTAAAAATAAATCACAAATTGACAAAGTCATTTCAGCCTTGGTAAATAAAAAAATTAAAATAGAACTTCATCATCGCAGTGTGCTCTCAGAAGTAGATCTTACCCTCATAAACTATTACAATAACTACATTGTTGAGTAAAGAATTAGCTTAGTTTTTGAAAACAAGAACCAAACAGGAGGGTGTCAGCCACCACCTGGCTAATCCACCACAACCTATGAAGTTCGCAAGGCTTTGAAGGACACAGCAGATGATACACAAAGGATGAATCAGCAACCAGCGAAAACATAAAAACAGCTAAATCAGAAGTACAAGTGACCCTGGTACACCCTACCTCTCCCTGCCAGTCGGACTCACACCTAGGGCAAAAAGCAGCTCTGTGCTGTGTAGACTTATGTTTCAGCATCTACAGTCTCCCAAAAGGCTTATCAAATAGGCCTGAAGATGATATGCATATACCAACTATAAACAACATTGGTTTAACGTTGGGTTGTCATAGATCTATCTGGGATTCCTTTACACGTTGGTGTAGTTAGCATATTGAGCAATTTTAGCATTTTTAAACAATTAAGGTGTATTGCACTTGCTTCGATAGTGTTAGTTAAATACCCCACAATTGGATAAAATGTTGCTTTTCCTTAGAGAAAAATCTTGCACGTGTTTGTTTTCAGCAATCATACATCATTGTTAAGCACTCCCCAGAAGAGGGTTGTTTACAGTTAAAATCCCTAACTGCCGCGTGGATTCATTTTATTGACCACCTGTTACAGTCTTTCCTCCTCTGACTCACAGCGGAACAGCCACAGTCTGTTATGTAACTAGACCAAGCTTTATGGTCCATATAAACACAGCCCTTTTGTTGTGCGGCTAAAATTAATGTTGTGTGGGAAAAAAATCAATGCTTAAAGCTATTTCTTGAAGACGACATTCAATGGTAAATAGCTGAACATTTGAGGACCCCTACAGTTAACCAAATGGTAAAAGAAGTTGGGGTTTTACAATAGTATTCTTTGCTATTCTATATGAATGTCAAACCGGTCTTTGTTATTTTTTTGATTATTTCTCTGTTATATGAGTTATAAGAAATTTGAACCTACATTTATTCAACTTTACTGGAACATTCTCCCACACATGGACCCTTTTCAACGAGGGTTAGATGATCAGGTGTAGCTCATAACACTGATTAGAGCAAAAAAATGACCAAAACGATACCACACCTTGACCATACCGATGCTCTGACACACATGAATGAAATGCACCTTAAGGTCAGGAGCCACAATAATAAAACAAATTTATATTTTTTGCTGAATTCAACACTTTCGCCACATCCGCCTCTGCAGTACCATCCAACCCTGACAAAATAAAAAATTTATTGGGGCTCCGCGGTAAAACAAAACAAAAAAACAGAATAGCAGTCGAGTGCTGACACGCGTTTGAAACTCGATGCTTCAGGTTTTGTCAGCACTTCAGCCCTTCCCCAAAGCCACCCCCCCCCCACACACACACACTCTGGCCTCCCCCTCCTCCCCTGTCCGTTGCTCTCCCCCAGCGCAGACACCTCTGCCATCCAGCAGGAGGTAAATATATATATATACAGCTATATATATATACTGTATATATACATACATGGATGGTTTCAGCAGTATTTCACGTGCAAATTTCTCAGCCTTCTCGCCAGCCCTGCCATGCTAGCTCAACTTAATGCTCTATGGTGCCCTGTATTTCCCAGACCACACATGAACAGATATGCAAATAAGTGAGAAAAAGATCATGTTAAAAATAATGGAAAATAAAATGATGGTCATAAAATAAAAACAATGAAAAAAACATGAAAGAAAAACCATGGTATAAATGTGATCTAAAACATTTAATTATCTTAAACCACTGCTCATAACCAGAGCAGTGGCTCATAATACAAGGGGATGGCTATAATAAAGGAAGGATTAAATACATGAAGGGATAAAATATGACCATAAACAAATAAAAATGTGTGCTTGTAGGCGGGATGCATGAGGAGCCGGGGCTTGTTTTTCACTGCATTAGCTCGTTCCTCAGGTGTGTTTTATTCTGAAGCCTCCCCTCTCTCACTCTCTCACTGTGAAGCTAAGCTAATGTGTGACCTTTGACCTCCCCCAGGGCACCGACGGCGAAGCAGGCCCCAGGGGTCAGCAGGGAATGTTCGGCCAGAAGGGAGATGAGGGCTCTCGTGGATTCCCAGGTCTGCCCGGACCCATCGGACTGCAGGTACGCACCGTCAAGTCTTCTCTTGTCCCTCCCGCCTTCTAGCTTACTGACCGCCAAACACGGCACACACACACACAACACAAACAACCCCTTTTAATGTCAGTGCCATCACACAATGAGCTCTTAACACACAATGGTCCCTTATGATCCTATAAGCCTCCATTGTTTTGTTTCCCCCCACACACATCATTTACATAACCACAGCCAAACCCACCCTAATTTATTGATGCTGCCTTGACTTCTAATAACATTTTGCAAAGCTCCTGGGCAAGCAGTGTTTCTCTCTCTCTCTCTCTCGCTCTCTCTCTCTCTCTCTCTCTCTCTCTCTCTCTCTCTCTCTCTCTCTCTCTCTCTCTCTCTCTCTCTCTCTCTCTCTCTCTCTCTCTCTCTCTCTCTCTCTCTCTCTCTCTCTCTCTCTCTTACGGTCTCTCTCTTTCTCTCTCTTCTTTCTCTCCCTCTCGATTTCTCTCTCTCTGCCTCTCACGCTGTCCCCCTCTCTCATCCTCTCTCTCTCCCTCTCTCTCACACTCTCCCTTGCTGTCTTTCGCTCACTCTCTCACTTTCTCTCTTACGGTCTCTCTCTCTCTCACCATGCTAACTCCATAGCTTTCGCCTTCTTCCACAGTGCAGATAGTGTTAAAGTAAAATCCATCCCCATTGCTTGCATTTTGAGTTTAGCGTTTGGCATGTTGCCGTGGTGTTAATGGTAAGGAAGCCACCATTGGTTTCCAGTCATACTTCATCATTATCAAGCGGTAAATTGTGCCCCTGCCTGTGGCACTCTCAGTCCTGACTAAAACACCAGCTGCTCTGACAAGCGGCTGGCCAGTGTATTTACACACATCAAAAGCAATGGAGCATTCATTTGCCGTCTGTATTGATAGTTGCTTAATAGCCATTAACGATATTAGCATACATGTCCTGTGTTTGCAATTACAGAGGAGATGCTATAAAGCCGGTTTGGCCTCTGCAATCATTAGGTTAATGTGAATTGAATGGTTAGTTTCATACATTCTATTCTCTGTTTGTTTGTTTTTTGGACCCAATCCAAGCTCTAGTTAGTTAAGTGCTTCCGGGTGAAGGCTTTTATATTCTACTTTTCTTGTGATGTCACGTTGCATTCTTCGCTCTCAAAAAGTACAGTGTGGCAGAGAGGAGAGCCAAAGGACATAGTTTAATGTCATTGAGCCTGATTGAAGAAATCATCTTTAGGTGCAGTGACTAAGGAAACAGTACCCTCTAAAACGTCTTCAAGTCAATTATCCCAAGGACTGGCTGAGGATGAAATTAGAGCTGCCACACTGGTCAATGGGTCCAGATAACATTGTTATTAAGTGCAATTGGCTTTTAATTGTGCATAATGCACTCCATCTCCACACTTCCAATTCTATTTGGTTAAGCTGCCCTTCAAATAGATGGCAACAGCCGTTGCAAGCTCAGCGTTTTCGATTCAAATATCTGTCGCCACGTTAATGATTTTTTTTTCTTTTGACTGAAGGAATGAAAGGCTTTTGATTTGAAAGCCTTATGACGGGCGGGGCTGTGTTTGTGGTGACATATCAGAAGGTCCTGCTCTCGGAGCGTCTGAATCCCTCAGACTGAGGGAGTAAATATCAGCTTTGATTACACCCGAGTGTCCTCATGGTTCAAGTTGAGTGTGGAAAGCAGAGGGTAATGCCAAGCCATAAGTAAACCTTTATCGATCTACTCTGATCTAATGCCCTGCACGAGTGCCCAAGAGGAGTGTCTGAGTGTGTGTATGTGTGTGTGTGTGTGTGTGTGTCAGCTTGTGTGTGTGTGTGTGTGTGTGTGTGTGTGTGTGTGTGTGTGTGTGTGTCAGCTTGTGTGTGTGTGTGTGTGTGGTTGTGTGTGTGTGTGTGTGTGTGTGGTTGTGTGTGTGTGTGTGTGTGTGTGTGTGTGTGTGTGTGTGTGTGTGTGTGTGTGTGGTTGTGTGTGTGTGTGTGTGTGTGTGTGTGTGTGTGTGTGGTTGTGTGTGTGTGTGTGTGTGGTTGTGTGTGTGTGTGTGTGTGTGTGTGTGTGTGTGTGTGTGTGTGTGTGTGGTGTGTGTGTGTGTGTGTGTGTGTGTGTGAGTGGGTGCGCGGGAGTCTCAGCATCTTAACTCCTCCCCAGCCTTCTGGTTCACACCTCATGCTTTATAAACTTTTCCACCCCCACTGACAACGCTTTTTTCATCACCGTGACTACGGTCCCAATCGTCATAGCTACATATAAATGAGCCTCCTCTTTCGCCTCGGACCACGCAGCGCATCGGGAAAAATGAGCAGGAATAGCTCATACGTGATGGCGGTGATGGATCTACCTGTCATCTCTGCTCCACGCTTAACTTATCATGCACGTTGCCGTCCGCCCGCCAATTGATTATGCGTGCTCCGTGAGCGGAGTTGAGCTAACAGAACAAGTAATTACTGCAATTATGCAGGTAGGCAAAGAACCACAATGGAAGGCTTTTTTCATTTTTTCTTTATTAACAGTGCGTGGCATAATGTATCCCCGTGGCTACAGCTACAACTCTATGCAAGCCTCAGTCAAACTCCTCCAGTCAGGCACCAGTCAGGCACCAGTCAGGCACCATTCTGAATGCCTCAAAGTTGCCTCCTGCAATCCCTTGCTTTTTGTTCCCACACGTCTCACAGAGAGAGATGGATGGAGCTCCCTCCCCTGTAATTAACATAGGCTGATTATCCCCCCCCCCCAACACCACCACCACCACCACCACTCCACCACCTCCACCCCCCGGATCTTACTGAATTGCAAAAGCTGCTCCTTTTGACTAATTGTGTGTTGATATGGCAAACAGGTGCTGGGCTGAGTAACTGTATCCCCACCCTACCCCCACCCTGCCCACAGCCCCACCCACACACGCACCCCCATGATGTGCACTACGGTGCGTTCACCTCCAACAGATCACATCATCATCATCATCATCAGTGAGCGTTGGCCATGGCACAAGCAAAACGTATTTATTCTTCTGTGGGTGGGGGGGGGGGGGGGGGGGGGGGGGGGGGGGGGGTAGGTAAGTGGTAATTGTGTAGATGTGCGTGGCCTACGGTGACCTTTCACTTTGTTCGGCAAAGCACTTATAATTCTCTCCTCCGCTCCGCAGGGTTTGCCCGGCCCTCCAGGTGACAAAGGAGAGAATGGAGACGTTGGCGCGATGGTGAGTGCTGCCACATTTCTTTTTGTGAATTTTCTCTTTGTGCGGTAGTGGTGATGGTAGAGAGCACTTCAGAGTTCACAATTATGGAATTGACACTTAGTGGCACACTTCAGTTTAAAATCGATATTCTCTTAATGCCCTTGTTCACCGTTTTATTTCATCTGTCAAAATACAAAATATTTAGTATTTTGTAATGTTCAATTTCACAATTTTCAACGGCACCCATTGTAGAATGCTGTTTCAAACGGTGAGGACTTTGGTGAGGTTGTTTTCTAACAGATATCCTGAATTTGTCCTCCATCTTTAGGGTCCACCCGGGCCCCCTGGCCCCAGAGGACCCCAGGGTCCGAGCGGATCTGACGTAAGTCTCATGTTCATTCACCGTCTTGTGTTACCATGACAACCCTTTTTCTTTGATTCAATACAAATGTCCATTTTATGGTCCTCAAATAGAGGACTATAAACGCTTATGCTATTGTTTACACTACAATATACTACAAAATACAGGGGGAAAAAGCAGTGCTATGGTTAATAAACAACAAAAAGGTTGATAGTATCAGGAATGTATCCCATTGCTTGTGGGTCGACATTGTCTATATAGTTGCGTATTGTAAATATTGCTACACTTTAGTGAGCCTTTGAGTTTGGCGTTCTGAGTTCTGAGCTGATATTGGGACAGCAGCTTGAGTCCCCTACTCTCACCTGCGACACGGGTATGATTCTTTGACTCTCCTCCTCTGTTCTTTGAGCTTGTAACTGTAATAACAGAGGCTTGTGTGTGGGTGTGTGTGTGTGTGTGTTTTCTCCGCAGGGTGCACAAGGACCTCCTGGTGGTATCGGTTCCATGGGAGGCAACGGAGAGAAGGTAACGGCCAACAAGGGGTTCCAGATGGCTTCAAGCTGGCCAGATTTCCTACAGTTTATTAATTTATTTGTGAACGTATTCATGCCTATGCTAACTTTTACCAACACGTGAACTTGAGAACGTGAGAGAATGTTTAGAAGATGGACTGTAGATGCTGCATGCATAGACGCTGCGGCTGACGGATTGGTGGTATACATTACTTCCGAGGCCAGGGTGATAACCTGCCACTCTGTCACATGTGATATTCAACAGGGAGAGCACGGGGAGGCAGGCAACCCAGGACCAGCCGGAGAGCCCGGCATGGGGGTGAGTGCAGCGTGATGTACCATCCGTGTTAAAAATATACACTAAGACGATGCACTTACATGATCATGGACGGTTTGTCTTTTATCATGGTGTCTTTCATCATAAATGATGCCCAAGACGCTTATTCAAAAACACAAACAATGATGAAACTGAATCAGATAATGAAAAATTATCTGAGTGAAAAAGGAAAAAGTAAGCATATCCCGAAATTAAATGGCATATTCAGCCTTAAAACCGGAAACAAAAACAGGGAGAGTAAGAAACGAAAGCGTAAATGTAAGTCTAGGTGTCATCACACGCCGTAGCCATGCACATTCATACGCACATACACACAGGTTCACGCCCACTTTACACATTATTGTCTTATTCCACTGTGTTATCATACTTTAGGTCACATTAGTTCTAGCAATGTACAAAACGCTCAAATGTAGCGCACTGCGGTTTGAACAACAAGTCGGATTCAATCGTTTAACCAGCTGAGCCACATTTTGCCACATAAGTGCACTAAAACCACTGTGTGTAATTTCCTCTCGTCCACGTGAGATATTAAAAAAAACAATAATTCATATAGTTGAGGCCAGCTAATTACGGCATGTTAATTATTTGTCAGTTAAGCAATGGGAGAGCTTCACCGCCGGCTGTTTCAGTGCCATGTCATGTTGACGAGCAGCCAGGCTGAGCGGACCGCAAGTCTTTTCACTACATAATTAGCCGGGCCAGATTTGGACGGCACCAATCTAACTGTGTCATTAATGAACCAACCTGAATGTCTCTATTTAGTGGCAGACATTTAATTTTGGTCACAGACAAACAACACACCTGCTGGATCGGATGCATCTGATGTGGGAGAAGGCCTTTTTGTAGAATTATAAAAAAAGAATTGATTACCAGATGGCCTTATTTGTTTTTTGTATATTATTTCTCTCACTCCCGGTACATCCTGGAACTTGATGCCTGAGTAGATATAAATATCTTCTTCAAATGAGAAACTTAGAAGGAAAGGGACTCAAGAACAAATATCTATGTGTTGCTTCCTCGAGCCGTACGTCTGGAATAAGACAAACCGTGCCGTGGATCCACAGTCAAGTCATCGATTCTGTCTGTTCTGAGCAGACCCGGTGGGTTGGGCCCAATATACCGGCTACTATGGTGGTGGTGGGGAAGGGGGAGGGTTATTGACGGAGCTGTCCACTGCTGTGTATCAGTCCACAGTGACGGATAGGTGCGTTGTCACGTCGGGTTGCTATCTGTCGAGGAGTTAGTGCACGCCGCTGGCATCGAGCGTTAAAACAGCAACCTCACTAACGGGTCGGCTATCGATGTCTTGTAAACTACAGGGCTTGTAATTACGCTCCACCTGCCGCCAGCACACAAGTTTAATCCTGATGTCGGGCCAAACTAGGGGGTTGGATAGTTCAATCTTGATGCGGGGGCAGAGTGAAGGTGTTTGATGATGTTTCACCATGGAAAGACCCCTAGAAGAAGTACCTGTTTTGTATTCACATGTTTATTTTCACAAACGTCTTACCTGTGGGCCTTCAAAATATACTTTATAGTTACTCATGTACTTCATAAGGTTTCCCAAGCTTGAGTCAAAACCAAAATGAGTAGCGTTAACAACACAGTTTTGTGCACCTCTTGATATCAGTTGGATATATGATGACAAAGTCACCTTGTTAAAGTATTCTGCCTGCCCCTCTTCTCCCCCAGGGCCCCAGGGGAGAAACAGGCGAGAAAGGTGAATCTGGACCTCCTGGAGCCGCCGGGCCAGCCGGCGGTCGCGGACCCTCCGGTGACGACGGGCCCAAGGGAAACCCTGTATGTCAGCCCTGACACAACACACGATAGCCGGATTACATGGCAGTCTTATTGCCATGGAGACCTTGGAGACTTGTGCAGAGCTGCTAATAGAACTGTCACTGATGCTATGACTCTTTTCTGTGTGCAGGGACCAGTTGGCTTCCCCGGAGACCCAGGACCCCCCGGAGAGGCTGGTGTCGCTGTAAGTGCTTAATGGGGACTTTAATCAACCCAGATTAATGCATTGGGGTTTCTGGACACCTCATTCAGGGAATAGCCTTTGTTTCCTCTCTCGTGGGATAGGCTATACCTATAGATGAACAAAAAAAGGTCAAATGCATTTACTTTCTTTATGTTTTTATTGATGTTGATGTTACATTTTATCTTCTATGAGATAAACTCTGAAGTGTTGGGTGTAGGTTATGTGTAGTGAGTGTATATTTCAAATATTTTCACAATCCTAAACAAATAGACTAACTATAACTAATTGTATGTCAAAGTCATGCACTCACAACACGTTCTTCTGTTCTGCTTAGGGATTGGACGGTTTAGGAGGAGACAAGGGAGATGATGGAGAGTCCGGTCAACCTGTGAGTCTGTTGTTCTTAAAATTCCTTCAATGTATGCAAATCACAGTGGAAAGAATCGAACACACAATGTGTTATATATTTGACATATTTGTTATATCAAGTTTAGGCATAACTACGGTAAATGTGTGGTGTTTGTTCCAATTTAGGGACCTCCTGGTCCATCTGGGGAAGCTGGAGTACCAGGCCCACCTGGTAAACGGGTAAGTACAGATGTATGAGATCCCCTTTGATCCTTATTGGATGCGTCACTTGTTTCAGATTTCTCCGCAATCTGAAACAATAACCAGTGTGGAGTAGTAAAATGGTTTAATCATAATAAAAGATTCAAAACAACCATGATTTATTTTAACAACAGCATTTTATAAGCTCGTTATTGTTTTCCTCCAGAATAATGGCCTATTGTTATTTTTGACTTGCAGTAATGTGCAAATAGCATAGAGTGCTTCTTAAGTTTTGAAATTTAGTTGTTACTTTCAGCACTGGCACTGTTCAGCATTACAGCCAAATCAGACTTGAGCGGAGATAAATCCCTTATACACACACACACACACATCATTGTTTAGCTCTTTTCTTTTTAACGTTTGTTTACAATTTTCCATTTACCGTCATAATGTTTTGTTGGTTTTATAAGCAACACACCAAAACACCAAGAACAAGTCAAGTACAAACTTTGGCATGTGTTGCTCAGCAAGAGAGACTACTATTTCTTATTTCCAGTTCATTTTGGTGTTATTTAGTGTGCATGGAGGACGGAAACACATTGGTATTCAGTGGAATACATGCTCAATCATGCCTCTCAACTTTACTGTATGGATTCAGCCAAGAAAGGCACAGTGGTTTATTCATCCTAGATTGCTTCTCTATTGCTCTTGCCTGCCAGCCGGGAAGAATATCAATATTGTGGGGTTAGCATATTTTAGACGGATCTGTGATATTCCCTGTGCTGTCATCCATTAGACGTTATGAATGAATTAAACACATATTTGGTGTGGAATTAGCAGAGCATTAACAGAGCTCCTAAAACGGTGTCTTACAATGGTGCTGTCAAAATGTCTAAACAGTGTGTGTACACAGCGCACACTGTCTTTAAGACGTTTTGACAGCCTCATTGGTGAGCCTTACGGATGATCAACAGAAACAGTGAAAACAAGGTAAAATAAGTCTCAATGCAATGAATGCCAGAAGCATACGATACCAGATGGGAGGTAGAGTACTGGTGACAGAGAAATTGCCAATTGCTAGGGGCTTCCTGTAACATTGAGAAAGTAACATTTCCATTCTATTTGCTAGATTATGGTTTTGCTGGCAATTCTGTGTCAGGAATTTCAAACTGGGGGTTCATACTGTAGGTTGATCAAGCAATTAGAAGTTCAGTGTGCTTTGCACCTTTAAGTTCAGAATTTGTATTCCGGGGGCTGTGTGTGTCTACGTGACAAAGGCTGCAGAGCAAATTAGGCCGCCATTTCATTCCATATTAATGGCCTTTGTTGATATATTTTTTATCTTCTCCATGCTAATTGCCAGGTTATTTTCGCCCCAATATCTCTTCTAAATTGGCTCAGAGTGGGTGGTCACTGATGCATAGGGATTGTTCGCTATCACACACACACACACACACGTGCATGTACATGCTCGCACAAACACACAGACAAATAGCACAAAGCATAGGCACACACATTACGCACGGGAACACAGGCACACATGCATAAGCGCACACACAAACACACAAAGCATGAGCACACACACAAGCACGCACGCACGCACAATCACACACAAAGCACACTCAGCACATACACAAGCACATGGACACAATAATCTGCTAATGCAGTATTGACAACTGACCAGGTCTCTCTCTCTCTCTCTCTCTCTCTCTCTCTCTCTCTCTCTCTCTCTCTCTCTCTCTCTCTCTCTCTCTCTTTTTTCTCAGCCATGAAAGCACAAAGGAGTTATACACGCACATCTACTCTCACTTGAGAACACATACAAAAGCACACACTCGTCATAATGTCATAAACATAACCCACACCAAAGAAAGGGGGGACAGGCATTCAGTCATTGTCATTGCTCGCGCCAAAAGGCAAAGCACTGTTGTGTTGATTAGAGGGCAGTTAGCAAAAAATGCTGACAGCCTTTCTATCCAAAGTGACTCACACTCATTTGTCTGGCTCAACAACTACTCTCCTCAATCCTACAATTTAAGGTGACATTTATTATACACGTATCAGAGTGATTAATATTAGCTAAATGTTTTCTTATTCCCCTATTCATCTATCGTCGTGCTAGCTAGTGATTTGGCTTGTTTGATTATGAGCAACTTTTCAATACTTATAAATGCCAATGTAAAAATATAAAATAACGATTAGTGACAATGTTTGAATAAAAGAAACAAATTGAATTGAAATTAATTGAATTGAATATAATTGTATTTTATTTAATTCAATTGTATTCAATTGGAACCCATTTAATTAAAACCCATAGAATCTAAAGGCGTGTTACATGGAAAACACTGCCAGGACATATGGGAATGTATAATACTGAATGACATACACAGATGATGAAGGACGACATATTAATGTGAGCATAATGTCATTTTTTCCAGGGTCCCTTGGGGCCAGCAGGACAGTCGGGCAGACAAGGAGAAAAAGGATCCAAGGTAAGCCTTTAGTCTGACTTTTCAACCTCCTGCTTCTTTAGTGAGGATCCATAGGCTATTTACTGTATGTAATCTCTGGCCTCGCTACAATTTCAATTTAAACTACATACCATATAATTGCGAAAGCACTTTTTTATTTTTTCAATATCATCCAGGCTGTTGTATTTTAATGACTAATCTGTCGTGCAGCAGAATCGAAAGAGTGCAATAAGTGCAAATGGATTGCTTCAGTTGAAACGGCCAACACGTGCCTTTGTTTGCATGGTGAACAAGATTGAAATTGAGGCAGAGATGGAATCACTCGTTTGGATGACATGAAAACATTTGCCCTTCTCTCCCCTTCGCTGGGTCCGGGATGTTGTTGTTGCGATGAGAATCCGCAGATCAAAGACTAGCGACAAACAATGAATTCCCCAGCTCTGCCTTGTCGGTTTTCCATATTTCACATTTCTTGTCGTATTACCGTGCGTTTGACAGACCGAAAAAGCAGCAAACACACTCATAAGAATACACACACACACACACACACACACACACACGTACAGTACAGTAATTGATACGTGTGAGCGTACATACACATACACACAAATGCAAAAGACATTGAGCGGGGAAGGATACGGTTTATTTGACGGAGACAATGCCGAGGACGGCAAGCGGATCCCAGAGTGTCAAATCCAGGACTAATTGGCTGTCAGAGCAATTTAATTTTCTCATCAATATGTCCCCACCAATATGACATCTAGAGGAAAACTCAATACATAAAAGCCCCCCTGTTGCTGTTCAAGGACAAAAGCCGGGATCTGTGTGAAGATTGATCGGTATGAAGATCTTAAGTATTCAAAACTCCAAAGAGCATTCAGAGTTTGTTTTTTTGAAGAGCAAGACAGCACAGAATATCAACCGAGGTTTCGATGCGAAACATCTTCGTAGCCTTTACTAAGTGCTGTAAAATAACATTTGATAAATGTTGGCAAACAGATCGATTCACCACTTTTGTACCGGCCAGCAATAGTAAACAATACAAATGTGTCTCTAAAGGTTTCAAAACAACGCTGGCCACCTTAGAAATACGCTTATTAAAATCCTCTTCTGAAAGCTTAGGTAGCATACCTCCGTACCGAAACAGGAGACAAGGCGTAACTCCTCCCCTTTAGTTTTTGGTGTCAGGCTCTGTGTCGTCTCCCCACAGAGGTTCTGCTATTTCAAAACATAGGACCATTTCAAAACAACATCTGAGAGTCAACTTCACTGAATATTTTGGCATGGAGCGGTATCAGTAAGACTCAAACGGATGAATATTGAATAATATTTTGGATTCTGTATCTTCTAACAGGGAGAGTCTGGAGCCGAGGGACCTGTGGGTCAAACCGGACCAGTTGGACCCCAGGGACCCCCTGGGAAAGCAGGTCCTGAAGGACTGCGTGGTATCCCCGGGCCTGTTGTGAGTAGAAAGCACTATACACTTTTTTCACTATACTTTCACGTACCTCGATAGCGATATGTTCTTGGAAAATGGTGTACGTTCTTTTTCAAGTCATCATTCAAATTATCATCGTTTTCTTCAGGGAGAACAAGGACTCCCTGGTTCTTCCGGTCAAGACGGCCCTCCCGGACCCCTGGTAAGAAACCCCCTCTACCCCTTCTTCCCCCTCTACCCCTTCCTTCCCCTCTACCCCCTCCCCCCTTCTACCCCTCTACCCCTTCCATCCCCTCTACCCTGTCTGTGCCCTCTACCCCATCTACCCCATCTACCCCATCTACCCCTTCTACCCCTTCCACCCCTTCTATCCACTCTACACCTTCTACCCCCTCTACCCCTTCTATTCTTTCTACCCCCTCTAGCCCTTCCACCCCTTCTACCCCCTCTACACCTACCCCCTCTATACCTTCTACTTCTTCTATCCCCTCTACCCATCCTACCCCCTCTACCCCCCGATACCCCTTCTCTAATGTGACCTCCATCAAGTCTCCTTCATTAATAATCCTGTCATCTCATCCACCATAATGATAATGCCTTATTTGTAACTAAGGTCCCTTGTGTATTAGTTTTTGTGCGTTACGATCTGTCACTTCTTCAACATTCAACAAGCAGTTATTTGACAGCGGTAGATCCTATTTGTGGTATGATAGCCCCAGAGGGGGGTGAGGTGAGGGTGACTCTCCCAGCCATCTCTCTGAATCTCTTCCATGCTTTTAATTTGCTTTGCTGACGATGGCGGTGCTTGACGGACTCTTTCTCCCCTCCACAGGGACCCTCCGGTCTCCCGGGCATGAAAGGCGACTCGGGCTACAAAGGAGAGAAGGCAAGGAGTTGTTATTGTGATGCTAATCTCAAATTGCTTCATTGTGTGTTTCCCATATCTCTCCAGTGCGCCCTATCTGAGGCCTTCCGAAAGTAAGCAAACATCTCAGACGGTTTTACCTCTAGGTCTTCCTCAAGCTTTCTATAGCTATATTTCTCCGTGGCAAGATGAAGAAAGCGCTGTATTTATTTGCGAGTTAAACTCCACCCTTGAGTGTGTGTAAAGTTTCCACATACTGATTGAATTAGGGAGGTATAAGCCATATACAATCCTCTCTGTGCTGCGGTCATTGGCATGATGCCAGTGGAAAAGCAACAGATGGCCCTCACTCCATCTGGAAGCAGATGCAGAATGCAGGGGCGCCATGGTTAGATATGACAGCCATCATAAACATGATCATTATTTATTGTGAGAACTTAGTGTTCCGGCCCCCAGGCAAGACTTTTTTTAATAAGCGTCCGTACAGTTAGACGTGCAAGTCATCCTATGACAAAGGAGCCCAATTTACTTATTTGTTATGATGGGTTATTAAAGGGCAGAAAGCGTTTTTCACCAGGAGGGAGAATAATTCTGGCACTGCCAAATGACAAATTACTATACTTTGTTGTATTTTATTCTGATGTCGTTTTTTTTTGCTCTCTCTCTGGTCTCTTTCTGTGTGTGTGTGTGTGTGTGTGTGTGTGTGTGTGTGTGTGCCACCACTCTCTTTCTTGTGGTTTTAGGGTCACCCTGGTCTGATCGGTCTGATCGGACCCCCCGGTGAGTCAGGAGAGAAGGGAGACCGCGGCTTGCCAGGACCCCAGGGTACCGTTGGAGGAAAGGGTGACGCCGTAAGTACAACCCCCCCCCCCCCCCCCCCCCCCCAATGTCAGGCATACCAGGCTCTCTTTAAACATCCAACCACTACATCTGGCATCACTTGGCCCTTCAACCAATCAGAGAGAGCCATCGCCAGAGGCAGAGCTACCTCTGATCCCTGAAGTGGGACAGGAGTGTTCCACTTCAGCGTGAGGATGACTGCACCCAGCATCCAACTGCACCCACAGGTGAATTTAAGTCCTTGCTGTTTCTGTGTTTCTCATCAGGGTCTCGGCGGCTCTTCTGGACCCCTAGGTCCTCCCGGCCCCCCTGGTATTCCCGTAAGTTCTTTCTTGTACCTCCAAAAAACCCACCTGCTAGGGACCGTTGATGTTGCATCTGTTATGTATTGTCATTGATAATGTGTTGTGTCTTTCCCATGTAGGGCCCACATGGCTCAAAGGGATCCAAGGGATCGTCTGTAAGTTATCCAATTGCATTACATCACATTACACACAATTCTTGCACTTTTATACAAGCAGTTCCCAATAAGTGCAATTTTCATCACCCAATCCCACAGTGCATTAACAGTTTTCTCAGCCATATCTTCAATAACACTCAACATTAGTGGAGGTCTGTTTCTTTTTGCCACTTGACACAATATTGTGTTATAGTGAGTGGTTGTAACGTATTTCCCTCTCTTCGCTTCCTGTCAGGGATCCACCGGTCAAAAGGGAGACACTGGACTGATCGGACCACCAGGACCACCTGTAAGCATACTCAGTTGTCAATGCTGCTCTGTGTAGTTCCATGGCCATACTGTTATGACTGCATCGATTTATTCCATCAATTTGATGAAATACAGTATATGTGTGATGGGTATTTAGTATAGCGTCCTTTAGTGATTCATAAGATCTGCCCTCGTTTTCAACACAAAGGACATTAGGCACAAATGGGTTTCCTAAACACGGATGTGTTTAGGAATATTTCATATTCATTTATACTTAATGCGCATCGCATTTATTTCTAAGAGAGAGGGGTGGTGACGTGATGATGCACGGAAGTCTCACCCAAACCTCAGCGTTCACTCACTGCAAATGCACACTGACGCGTCGGGATACGGTTCAGGGCTCATCTCTCTTGATAGTCTGGGACTCTCTCTCTACTCGGCACCATTTCGAAATGTGCGTGCATGAGTGGGTGTGTGTAAATGTGCGTGTGTGCGTGCGAGTGTGTGTGTGCGTGCGTGCGAGTGCGTGCGTGTAGAGTTTACAGATTTACAGAGCTCAAACAAGAGTGCCTCTCCAGTCATGTACAACGCCATCTTCAGTTCACCCTGGATTGTGTCAGTCAGCACGTATCGGTCCTTCCAATGACCTTGATTCTATGGACTTTTGATTCTATGGAGCGCGCTTTAACACCGATTTAAGCACGCTCAGCATGAGCTGGTGGATGCACCGCACCACGACCCTCCCTAACCCCCACCCCGTCTCTCCCATAGGGTCCCCCCGGCGACATCATCCAGCCCCTGCCCATGCAGCAGGGCTCCAGGAAGACCAGGCGGCAGGCGGAGGAACCGCAAGCGGACGAGGCGCTGGCCGACTACGGCACGGACGCCGCATACTCAGAGGGCATGGAGGACGTGTTTGGCTCCCTCAACAACCTCAAGCAGGACATCGAGCGCATGAAGTTCCCCATGGGCACCCAGGACAACCCGGCCAGGACCTGCAACGACCTGCACCTCAGCCAGCCCGAGTTCCCAGATGGTGCGCGCTTGCTGATTGGATGAGAGAAATGTATCACTGGGGGATACAATAATAATAATCATAATAATTAAAATAATCATAATAATAATACAATAAATAAATAATCATAATCATAATTTATAATAATTTCCCAATAATTGTTGTGCAAAAATGTATCCAAACATAATTAGCACAACTGATTCTTGACTTAATTACTACTTATATTATTACTAATTGAAAACGCTTTGTACAGCAATAATAAGAAGAGATCTAAGAATTCACCGGAGTTTATCATCGATTGTTGCGTCTAATGAGCATTTCCGTAAAGGTTTGCATTTGGCTGGGAAACACTAGCGTAATAATCAATAGGAGTTGCTCCTGCCTGTCAGTACTTGTATGAACGAGGCGAGTACGCCGGACAGCGGCTCCGTCCAAACAAACAAATCACAGAGCTTCTATTCTCGATGGCGAACGCTACAGCCTCCACTCACCACTTTCGCTGATGAGCAATGACATCATTCTTTATACATTGACTGCTTTGAATGTACAAAGAACTGGGTTGAGACACTTCTTCAGTGGACCCTTGGGGTTAGGTGTTTTCCAATAGACCCTTTTCACTTAGGCATCATTGTTCATAACACTAATTATAGGTCTGCTCCTTTTATGTACCAGGGCACCGGTAGTAGACTACACTAGTGACACTAAGACAAGTCTACTACCCGTGCCCTGGCAGGACAGGACATTTGTAAACGGTCCTTAATCCCTGTGCTTTGGGGGGGAAGTGACAATCAGAATGGCTCGAGAACAGGCAGTTCAGCTTGTTCCTTCAAAAGCTACCGTCACACTAGAAAATAAATGTCTACTAGTGAAGTAATCTATCGTGGAGCAAGTTCAAGAGTGAAAATCAATGGAAACCTCCCCCCCACCCAATACAAATTGACACCCTGTGTGTTTGTTTACAGGTGAATACTGGATCGATCCCAACCAGGGATGCATAGGGGATGCCATTAAGGTCTTCTGTAACTTCACAGCCGGCGGCGAGACCTGCATCTTCCCAGACAAGAAGTCTGCAGGAGTAAGTCATGAGTCAATTCAGCCCACCGGCACCAGCACACACAACACAAAGGTCACGTTATTTGAAAAGGTTTTTAGTGATTTGTTTTGCAAAGCTGTTTGTTACTTATTATATGCACTGCTATTGTTGCTACTATTGAGTATCCTGTTGTTTGTTTAATTGTGTTGTTGTTGTTGTTGTTTTACTCCAATCAATTTAGTCAATTCCTCTTTTCTGTAAATGCTCTTTGTGAACATCTCATTCTCCTTTTCACTCTCAGAATACGATTTTGGAAAATGCAAATGCTGTACTCATATTCAGCGACAGACTTCATCTGACCACACTAACAGTGACTTTCTAACATTTTGTTTTTCAATTTGTTTTTTTCCCTTATCAGGTTAGGATTTCCAACTGGCCCAAGGAGTCTCCAGGTTCATGGTTCAGTGAATTTAAGCGTGGCAAGATTGTAAGTCAGCCAGAAATCTGTTACAGCCTCTCTACAATTAAATTGTAATAGAGGTCATTCTTTTTATTTAGGTTATTTACCTCAGTTGAGGTAATACCTGTGTTTGTCATATCCTGCTTCTCATCTAAATCTTCCACTGATTCTCCCTCCCTCTATCTCTTCCCTGTCCCTCTCATCCCTTTATTTTCTGTGATTCCCTTTTTATATTCTCACCTTTTCCATTCCTTTATCTATGCCTTTATACTGTATTGATTATTCCATTCTCTCTCCCGCTAACCCATCTTTTCTCCTCCTGCACATTTATCTTCACCCCCTCTCCTCCCTGAACCCCCACAAAACATTCCCTTTTGTTCTGTCTGTCCTTCTTACTTTCTTTCTATCTTGCTTACTTTCTTTTTTGCCATCTTACTATCTTCCTTCTTTCTATCTTTCATCTCTCTGTCCCTCCCTTTGCTTTCCCTGACCCTCACCCATTCCCCCCCCCTCCCCTCCCCTCCCCTCCCCTCCCCTCCCCTCCCCTCCCCTCCCCTCCCCTCCCCTCCCCTCCCCGTAGCTGAACTACGTCGACGTGTCGGAGAACACCGTCAGCACGGTGCAGATGACCTTCCTGAAGCTGCTGAGCTCCTCGGCGCGCCAGAACTTCACCTACATCTGCCACCAGTCAGTGGCGTGGTACGACGCCAAGGCCGACGACTACGGCAAGGCGCTGCGCTTCCTGGGCTCCAACGACGAGGAGTTGTCCTACGACAACAACCCCTTCATCAAGCCCCTGTCGGATGGATGCTCGGTAGGGCCACGCACACACGGGTTTTACAGTTGCTTTTGGTTGTTTTCATTGGGGGGGGGGGGGGGGGGGAGGATTTTGGCAGTACGATAAATGTCTGCTGAGCGTAATGTCTTTGCATTTCTATGCCGAAAGCTATATGGCAACCCCTGTTGTGTTGCCGTGTGCCCACAGCTGAGGCAGGGCTACTCCCGCTCCGTGCTGGAGATCAACACCCCTCGCATCGACCAGGTGCCCATCATCGACGTCATGCTCAACGACTTCGGGGACTCGAACCAGAGGTTTGGCTTTGAGGTCGGCCCCGTCTGCTTCCTCGGCTAGACACCACCCAGTCCAAACCATCCCCCCCGGACCCCCCACCCCCTGGCCCCGTAAGACCCCTGACCCGACCCCCCCTGACACCCTCCCCTCTCCCATCCACATCACCCACTGACGGACAGGGCCAGGGGGGCACCGTGAGCAAGGCATGCAGTGGGCCCACCACATCTTTGACCCTCTCTCCTCGCGATCCAAAACCTGTGTCGGTGTCGTCAATGTGTTTTTATGTTTTGTTTTTGTTTTGTTGTTGTTTTCTTTCGTTGTTTTCTTTGGTTTTGTTTTAGTTTTTCCTGACCAAGAAGATCCACTCAAGCCCAGAGGAGAAGAAAAAGATGTAGAAGAAGAAGAAGAAGAAAAAGCCCTAATGTCGAAGCATTGACCACCACAGTGGCAGTGGGGAGAGGGATCGGGGGGTGGAGGAAATGGAAGAAGGTGGGGGTGGGGGGAGGGGGGCCATTGTAGGTCCAGATTCACGTGACTTTGACTCTTGAGTTAAAAACCAGGAGGGCCATGGAGAGAGAAGGACGTTTCATGCTGTGGCGGGACACAGTGTCACACTTGCTAGCAAACAGAGAGCGTATCCCCTCCCCTCATCCACTCATTCACTTTCTCTGAGCCCTATCTTCCTCATCTCTCTCTCTCTCTCTCTCTCTCTCTCTCTCTCTCTCTCTCTCTCTCTCTCTCTCTCTCTCTCTCTCTCTCTCTCTCTCTCTCTCTCTCTCTCTCTCTCTGATTGCTCCAGGTGCTGCTCTGAATACAACCACAGAGGTGCTTTTTGTGCTGAATCACGGAACACCTTAGGTGCTACAAAGAAATTCATTTGATAAAACTGTAATTATTAATATTATTATTATTGTTATTATTTTGTACAATACTGTTCCTTTTTGAATCCACTTCCGAAAGCTTGCATGTGTCCTGGCTCTTAAAAGTTTGAATTAATGTTTGGTAATCTATATAGAAATAAATTTGCAATGAATATATTTGTTTGTTTTGAAAATGTCTGGCTAAGACCCAATTGGTTTGAAAAGTAATGTTGTGTTGTCTTTTGAAAAAAAAGATTATATATACATTAATGAGCTAAAGAAATATCCCTAATTTGTAAGTTCATTTTGTAAATAATAAGCTTTTATTTTTGGGCCTAAAATAACATCATGATACATTGCATTTCACCATAACCCATTCATGTTGTAGTGTTTACATATTAATCGCTATTCCCATTATTAATTTAACCTTTAGAGACGATAAGATAGTAATATAAATATGGATCATTTTCATGCAGAATCAACTCAATAAGGGAATGTTTTTCCCAAATAGACTTTATTCTTCCAAAAGGTATACCTCAGTTTCTCCCAAACAATGGGAAGTTTTCCATATATATAGGCCTTGATTATACAATTAAGCTTATATATGTGGGGGGAATATTTCTTTTAACAAAGGGAATAAAGCCTATTTGTGTAGTTTTATCTGTCCAGTTTGTCTATGAATGCACAAATTGATCCTGTCAACATCCAGTTTTGTAACAATGACAAAGTGTGTCGTGTTTTCATGTGCTTTGGATGGTGCTTTCAAAAGTATTAAAACTGGATTCTGAACAAAGTTGGGTTGCTTTACTTCACCGGGATTTCAAAAAGGTTTCAGATTGGTGGTGTCTTAAGTATTTGGGTTTGGTGATTACATTTTCTGTCCTGCATTTTTTTGTTCTTTCTCTGACTCCGAGGTGACTTTGATCAACATCTGTCAGCCTCTCCATCTCCTTGGCCTTCCAAAGTGACATAACCCATCTCCAGAGATGCCTCTTCCTCTCCCCAAACCTGTGTCATTATGTTTACAACCTATGTAAAACCTTGAATAAATATTTGGTGCCGTGCCAAATAAATGCTCATCGCGATGGTTTGCTTTCACCTGAACACACACAGCATGCCACATGTGTTATGCCACGCACAGCGGTTTCTATACACTCGCCATTCAGTTCCAAAACACCATGATAGAGGGCTACTGCAGCTATGGATCAAGTGCCCTGCTCAAAGTCGATGAGGCAGAACATGTCTCTTGTTGGTAATAATACTGATTAAAACAAGGGCTGTACTTTTTAGCCTCTGCAAATACACTATGAGAGGTCAAATTATAGGCGTTATCTGAGCTCTGATATCTACATGAATGTTGGCTTTTTATGCAAAAAGGTTTGAAAGTGACTGCGAAAGAAACCAGGATACTAAAGGGGAGAGGATACCTCTGGTTAGCATTAAGCAGTTTTTTCTCCCGTCTCTTTATCCATCTATATATCTGTCTGTCTATCTATCTGTGCTTTTCTGTGTATTGTACTCTGACTCATTGCAGCGGCTGTAACACTGTATTTATCACTTATCAACAAGCTGGTCTTATTGGACGGTTACTCATCACCACAAACCCACATATGGTCATGATGAGTAAGCATTCAGTCTCTGTGCCTGGCAATCTCTCTGCCTTGTTGAAATGCACTGTGAATGATCTCGTTGTACCAAGGTCCATTCTACACTCCACCTAGGTGGCTGCCACACTCCACCTATGTGGCTTTTAATTGGCTCCTCCAGACACAAGGACGCAGGGTGGTGATGTTGGAAACTAGTTTATTTGGTTAGCATACAACGAGACATGCTGATGGTGATCGACATTGCCATCTCCCTCCCGAGTGTGTGCGGTGATGGCTGGTTTAACCTGTGCACATTGATTACTCAATGCGCAACAGGTGTGCAGCCTCACCCAGCCCCAGAGTCCAATCAGTCTGACTCAGGCCAGGTGAGGCTGCTTAAACCAGCCATCATCCACATACACTTCCACCCTCCCACACTCGTCATTGTGTTGGCTCATAGGGAGGTCACCTGGTATGGTTTATTCAACCGGAGAGTGTAACACAAGAGGTTAACTGAACACAAAAGAAATGAATGTGTAAAGAATTAAAATAAGAGTGAAACGGGAAATACAATGTTAGAAAATGCAATATTCATGTGGCCTGCTCATTCATTTGTTTGGCCCTTCTCTTCAGTCATTGAAAGTACTACTGTTCAAAATGAATGCATCCATGCCGTTTGCAATCTGGTTAACTCCAACTCTGAGAGTGAGCATTTATACCTCATTCAGAGCAAACCATCCTGGACATTGCAGAATGGCAGATATGTGTTGAGAATACAATGGTTAGGTCTCCTTGAAGAGCAAAAGAACAAAGTACCCATACACACCTACAAAATAGTAACCAAACCCACACGGTTACATAAGATAAGTATACAGTCCACCTGGTACACAAATACCCAACATTTGTATTTAGTTCTTCAGACGCTCCCTTGTTTTTTCACTTGCTGTAGCACTGGTTGTTTAATGGTGTATTTATAATAATGGCCTTAATAAAGACTTTCTTGATAGGCCTTTACACAAGACACTAAACTCTGACAAACTGTCCACCATCAAAATACTAATGTCATCCAATGACATACCGTTTTAGAGCATTTTAGTGTCTCTTTTTCGTGGTCTCATTTCCAAAGGCCCATTCAATAGCTAATTGTATCCTATGCTCCTCGTAAGTCAACATCTATTTTAACTGTCAGGTACAATAAAGCACAGAGTGAGTCACGGGGCCTCTCGCTGACACCACCAATGTTCCTCATTACCCATTCAGGTCAGGGCCGATAAAACAAAAAGAAAAAACCCTTTGTACAAGCGTGCCAAGAAACTTTCCTCCACACGGTGTCCCCCTGTCAAAGACATTCCTCGGGCTCCGGGATTACTTGATCAAACTGTCTCTCGGTTGAACGTGTTCCAGCGGCTTCTGCTGGTGGCTAGCCCCGACCCACCCACACTTTGCCACCGCCACCACCTCCGCCACCACCACCCATCACACACTCATGGTGTGACAGGGGATGCTCTCAGATAGAGAGACCCCCTGCCCAACCTTAAACTCCCCATTAAGTGTGCTCCTTTTGCAACCACCCTATCAAGACGTCCAGGTAGCAGGCTGCTCAGTTCTCTGGCGTCGTTCCCTGGTGTCCTCCGCTGCTGCGGGTCTTCTGCTTGTTTGGGGGGGGGGGGGGGGGGGGGGGGGGGGGGGTGAGCTGTGTGCTGTGTTTTCACTCCTCCTTTATGTCTGGATTCCTGAAATGCTTGATCCAATGATTAAATGGCGCCCAAGCCTTGAGCAGCCCTTACCTCCACCAGGTTCTTGGTTTCTTTCGGATAACCTTTCCTTCATGTTTTTTTTTTTAAAGAAAGACGGAGAGAAAGAGAAAAGTCAGAGAGAGAGGTAAAGCGAGCGAGAGAGAGTCAGAGAGAGAGACACAGACAGAGAGACAGAGAGAGAGAGGAGAGAGAGAGAGGGAGAGAAGGAGCTCAGAAAGAATGAAAGAAAAAAGAGGGAAAAAGAGAGAAATGCAGAGCAAGAGGGAGATTTATGGGTCTGCGTTCCATGTCCACTGGCTGAATGCCGTCACCGCAGGCATGGATTGAAGACAAAAATACTGAAATTCACTCATGGTGACTAACCCCCCCCCCAACCTCAACCCTGACCCTCGTTCCTCTGCCCCCCCCCCCTTTCACTCTCCCCAGATATTGCGTCTCTCAACCAACAGGAGTATCTCAGGGTATACGTGTCAGGCCGGTAGGGTCAAAGTCAGGAGCTCTTTGGATTGGAAAGAGAGAGGGAACTTTTCCCAGTGCCAGGGCTTCCCACCAGGCTGAAGGTAGCTGCTTCAGTCAAGGATGTACTGGTGGTAGATCCGGCTTCCAGTACCTGTAGCTCTATGGGACCACAGAAACACCATATATCATATCTGCATTCAAAGGTTTTTCACAGAATATCTATAATTCCATCCATCCAACTCCATCCATATGTGCGTGTGCATGCAATTAAAATCACATAAAAAAAACGGTTGGATATCACCTTAAGTTAATGGTATGTGGGCGTGTCTAACAAACACCACACCTTTGCAAGCAATTATGCAAATACCAGTAATCATGCAGCTAATAGTAACTATGCATATATCACAAAATAGACTCAATCCACAGCCATATGAACCGTTAGCCCCCACAAAATATTGCCCCAATGAGTTTAGAGCCGGCCTGGCTGGTTCCACATATTGTATTATAATACACACCATATAACACTCATATTCTACACACACACACACACACACACACACACACACACACACACACACACACACACACACACACACACACACACACACACACACACAATGAGCTTTCTTAGTAACTAGTTAAACTATAAACGCATACATCATATTATGGCGGTAACTCTTACTGCCGACCAATAACAGCTTCTTATTCCGAGATTAATCGAAGCCATAAAGGCAAATGGTGATGTCATATCCGTGAAGAAAGGTTCCTAACCTGCAGCGGGTGCAGCGCAACATTTCCGCGCCTGTCACAAACTTTTTTCGCCTCGCAGTCGCGTTCTCTCGCTCTCTCTCTCTGCTGCCCACATGGCATGCGCGCGCGTCGCCGGAATGAGTGCGGACCTACTCGCCTCGCTCGCCTCTTCGCCAGTGTGTGAAAGCCAGAGATTTTACCGCCGCGTGGTGGGGATGGTGATGGTGATGGTGATGGTGGTGGTGGTGGACACGGCGAAAGCCAACGGGCAGCAACTACTCGCGTGAATTATTTGAACGTGAAGGAGGAGGAGGAACAACACTTTTGCAAAAAAAAACAACAACAAAAAACAACAACGCTGCACAATGCGGTCGCTGTCCATAGTCCTGAACCCGCTGCTCTTCCTGCTGTGGTTTGGATACTGCCCTTCAGCGGTGAGTTTCTCCTCTCTGTTCTCTTCGCCTCCAACGCCTCAGTCACTTCGGTAGGACATGGAACTGACATTACGCGTCTGTAGGTAGACCTGTGTGAAGGGTGATGACATGGCTGATTCCGTTCATGTGTATTTTTTTGTATGGCCCTCCTTCAGCGAAATGATGGCACTAACTAAAAGGGGAGATGGTTAATTCGTGCTTTGTTGAAAAGAAGCAGAAGATTAAAACGGCAATATTTGCGTGTATGTTTTTTTTATAGGCTATAGTCCCCTCTGAGGAATATGGCATTAAATAACTCTAGTGCAATTTCACTCATGAGAAAAATCACACTTTTTAAAGAGAAATACAAACGTCATTGGAAATATAAATGCAGGACTTTGGTCAGCTGTGGGAAGGGTGTGTGTGTGTGTGTGTGTGTGTGTGTGTGTGTGTGTGTGTGTGTGTGTGTGTGTGTGTGTGTGTGTGTGTGTGTGCGTGTGTGTGTGTGTGTGTGTGTGTGTGTGTGTGTGTGTGTGTGCATGTGCGTGTGTGTGTGTTTCATTGCCATCACCCAAGACAAAGTTGTGATATCGATCCTGCTGGGTGTTGCTCGTGGATTGGACATATATGCTCACATCTTAAAAGGTGGGGTCAGTCGTTGGATGGGTGGATGCAAGACACTAATGGCTGTATTAGAAGATTACAAGAAGGTTAAGCTGCACCTTTTGACACGGTATAAATTGTGTATAAATATTAGATGGCCTTATTCAAGGAATCGGCCATAGGCACTTAGACCTAAATCTTTCGTAATGTACTCTGAGAATCAATCATTTTCATGGTTCATATCCGAGTTAATTCCCTGGCAATAATAGGAACATTAGCCGAAGCAGCAGGTTGCAGATCACCAAGTCATTAAGAAAAGAATAACGGCCAATTAGGTCGTTAATCCCGCTTTTTGTATGCCTAATGCAGACCCCTCCCAGAGGAAGTCATGAATAACCATGAAGCAAATTAATTGATTTATGTTTATTCATGTTTTGAAATATCCTGCCGTTTTGTTGCTATGAAGGCAATACTGGCACCGTTTTGTGGTTAAAAGACAAATCAATCAAAATGTTATTCCAAAAGGTTGCACCAGCTGTCAATTCAACAGGGTTAAAAACTGCATGCGTGGTTTTGTTTTGCAGAGGTTGGTTAAGGGTTTACAGAGAGGAAGAGAGGTTGGCTGGGGAGAAGGGGTGAGACTTGGCAGGGCTAGAGATAAAATGGGGTTGTGTGCGTAAGTTAGGGGGAGAATATGTGAGCAGAGTACAGGTTGTTTGATGCTCCAGAGACAGAAGAACATATATAATAAAATAATATACATAATATATCATATATTTCTTCTTTTTCCTTCCTTTCTTTTTTACAGTTAATAGTGAAACTAGATTCTCTTCAGGTGCCTTTCAAAAAGCAGATAAACTAGAGTGTATTTCAGAGAGAGAGAGAGAGAGAGAGAGAGAGAGAGACTGCGTCCACACACATTTTCTTTAATCCACTCTATCTGTGATGCCATGAGGGAAAGGCAGTAAACAGCATCCCACACACACCATTGCAACACATCCCCAACCCACCCACCCCTCCCCTCGCCCCAGTCCCCTCCCCCTTCCACAAATAGGCTGAATGCTTGTTTAAAGCTGCTGTGGGTAAGGTTTAAGAGTAAACAAAAACATTGGAGGGAAAAGAGCAGAAAAGAGCTTACAATAATGAAAATAAACTAAATGCACCCTGCCTCTCTGCTCCTTCTGTGTGTGCAAATGTTGACAGAAAATATAGATTCCCTGAACCAATCAGGGAAGAGATACCCTGATTGTTCAGAAATGAGCCGGGAGCGGTCTAAAATCTAAATTGGCTCAGACAGAGACAGGCACACAGCCAACCATAACAGATATTCTCACAGAGCATTTCCCTCACTAATAGCTGATGGATGGCGTTGGTAATTAATTGTAAGATTACACTCATAGCTCTTAAATCGTACGCACAGCATCGTTAACATTAGAAGAACAAATACGTAAGATGACAGCATCAATAAATCAAATAATCTGAAAAAAGATCTTCGAAAATCCGGTATCTGTGGCTGTCGCAGGCCATAATAAGCCCGCCCAATCATTTTACTGCGCGCACTCTGCCCGTGCCCTCCTTGCGCATGACGAAGTCTTCTACAAGGCTAGCCAGACCCATTGCTAAAACTAGGGAGCTAGTCGTGTTTTGGGGGAGTGGCTTTGGAAGGAGGCCTGAAGAGATTATTTTGGTTTTATACTTTCAAAATCCAGCTAACTTTCTTAACTTTCCTTTTTGGATTTTTTTTTTCAATAACATATTTACTTTTTTAGTAACTTGCTGTTTTTCTTTATAGTGCAACAGGTAGATGAGATCAGATGGCTAAAAATTCCAAGCAGGTACACAGTGGCATGAGATAATGAACAACGTCAGAGGGAAACAGAGAAAAGCACACATAAATATTGCAGAAGATGCCTCATGGAATGCGCCATCATCAACGCGCTAAACCAAAGGCCTGTATTGTGAGGAGAAATTATTCCAAAAGACACAGGTGAAGAAAAAGAAAAGCAGACAAAGGCTCTATCCCGAATAGCCCCTAAACACCACGATCTGCATCTCACAACAATGATTCGGATCCAAAATTAAAGATGCTGCAAAGTCATTTCCCATAAGTGATGTATTTTGAGGCTACAAAATACTTGCTTCTGTCTGCTGTGACATCTCTATTCATTCCAAGAGGCAAGGAATCTCTTTTAATACGTCTGGATTTTGAAAAGGGAGGGGATTTAGGCTTTTCATGTGGACCAGTCCGTGGCAAATTGACAAAAAGGCAAAGAAAATCAACCACTTAGCATAAAGCCGCCAGTGAAGGTAAAAACTGTTCTTTTCACTGGTGGGAGCTGGCTAGCAGGAGACCCAAGAGGATTTTCTGGGATCTGCATCTTAAACCCAATTAATACACACACAGACACACACACAAGCTTGTCCACAAACACATGTCCTCAAACACACACAAATACACACACACACACACAAGCTTATCCTCAAACACACACACACACACACAAACACTTACACACACACACACACACACACACACACACACACACACCTGTCCCCAATAAGTTGTATTTTTTCACTCTAAGGATGTACAGTTAACAGTCTAACTATCTACAGTCAAAGCTCAACTGGCGCCCAACAATCGCCCGGCGGTTACACGACCACCACCACCATTTTGAATCTGCCATATCATGGCAGTTCAGATGCTGATGCTGATGCTGATAGGCACTGTGGGCACGGAAATATAAATATGCTACAATGCTTTTTGTGAAATTGTTAACAGCTTGAATCAACAAGCCGGTTTTAATGGTGGCGACGGATGCCTCTGGTCTGGAATATGTTGCCATGTTGGATGACACACTTTTGGATTTTATTTAGGCGTTGTAGTCATATGCCAAGGAGTAAGGAGTAAAGGAGTAAAATATTAATTTTAAAGAGGGAAAAATATATAAACCTCAAACAATTCAAGTTGATGCGTTTTGTCCCTGTGGGATTTTTAGATGTAGGTTATGGTAAGTGTGAGTGTGTGTCTGTGTTTGTGTGTGTGTGTGTGTGTGTGTGTGTGTGTGTGTGTGTGTGTGTGTGTGTGTGTGTGTGTGTGTGTGTGTGTGTGTGTGTGTGTGTGTGTTGGCGGTTGTACATTTTACTTATCAGGCCTGAAAACATTTTTGTTGTATTCGTGCTTAAGATAGGACCAAGCACGATAGGACACAGAGCGTTGTGTATGCCTACCGTAAGGGCTGAGAGAAACCCCTCTTCCTACAATAGCATGCTACTGTATGAAGTTTCATTCATCATTCATTTAATATATCTATATATCTATATAGATATATATATCGATATAGATGTATCTACATATATAAAGATAGATTTATATATAGATACATTAATCACATTTAAATACATTAAAGTAAAATCAAAATAACCACATTCCTGTACAGAAAAGCAGACAGAAAGAGAGACAGCATTGCCTCAGTATCCTATGTCGTTGGTGCCTGAGTGTGTGTGTGTGTGTGTGTGTGTGTATGTGCGTGTATGTTTGTCCACTTGCAGACCATCAGACCCAAGGAGGGCTGGCAGGTGTACAGCTCGGCCCAGGATGCAGACGGTCGCTGCATCTGCACAGTGGTGGCGCCGGAACAGACCCTCTGCTCCAGAGACGCCAAGGGAAGGCAGCTCCGCCAGCTCCTAGAGAAGGTGTGTGTGTGTTTGTGTGGTGTGTACGTGTGTGTGTATGTGTGTGTGTGGATGTGTGCATCTGTGTGTGTGTGTGTGTGGGTGCGTACGTACGTCTGTGTGTGTGTGTGTGTGTGTGTGTGTTTGTGCATGTGTTTGGGTGTGTTTGTGTGTGTGTGTGTGTGCGTATCTGAATGTGTGTGTGTGTGCCTCTGTGTGTCCGTATGTGTGTGCGTACGTACGTCTGTGTATGTGTGTGTGTATGCGTACGTGAGTCTGCGTGTGTGTGTGTGTGAGTGCCTCTGTGTGTCCGTGTGTGTGTGCATATGTACGTCCGTGTGTGTGTGTGCGCCTGTGAGTGTGTATGCGCGTGCCTGTGAGTGTGTGTGCGCGTGCCTGTGAGTGTGTGTGCGCGTGCATACGTGACACATAGACATATACATACAAAGTGTACATTGTGGTGCAGGTTTGCAAATCATGCCCACACACACCTCATATGAACCACATGAGTACGCACACACACCCAATTAATACACACAGACACCCACACATACACAAACAGACACACAAGCTTGTCCACTAACACACACACACGTCCTCAAACACACACAAATACACACACACAAGCTTGTCCACAAACACACACACACGCACACACAAACACACACACACTTACACACACACACACCTGTCCCCAATAAGTTGTATTTTTTCACTCTATGGATGTATAGTATGCACGTGCATACGTGACACATAGACATATACATACAAAGTGTACATTGTGGTGCAAGTCATGCCCACACACACACTTCATATGAACCACATGAGTACGCACACACACACACCCCCCAACACACCCACACTTTGATTCCTATCTTTATTCATGGCGCTCCAGTGGTCTAATCCTCAGAGAGATTGCGGTGGGGAGGTCCATAACCCCATTCTCCACCTCTGCTTACATTACATGGATGACATCAGCTCAATGAGTCCTCACGCACAAAACACTTCCACCTCAGCCTAGCAGACAGACACCAAACTGCACACAGCCTAGCAGACAGACACCACTGTGCACAAAGCCTATCAGACAGACACCACTGTGCACAAAGCCTATCAGACAGACACCACTGTGCACTAGGCCTAGCAGACAGACACCATAGTGCAACGTTTCCACCAAGAACAAAACTAAAGAAAACATTCAAGGCTCTTCGTTAATACTCCTCACCATCACATCGGTCCCATTGTTTGGTTGGATTTGTGTCTGCTATCAAGCCTTTTAAAATATAAATTTCAAAATTAAGTCATTCTTTTTGGTCATTATTTATTATGTGGACTGCTTTGAATTTGGCTTTTTACTTTGATTCAAGTAATTTAAAACGGCTTAATTGATATTATATCAGGTCTGCCAACTGGCATGCATCACACTTTAGGAGAAACCATTGTGATGAAGAGACATAACATAAAACCTGACGTATAATGTTTGAAATTAGCTGATGTGTCATGAAATGAGCTCATTCTAAAAGTAAAAGGGGTGTGTTTTTAACCTGCATGACAAAGACATTCAACAGCAAACAAGGCATTGTACCCGACCTTAAAATGTGCGAACAGCTCACTGGGAACTACTGCTTCAGACCCACATGTGAATAGTGTTTTGTCATTTACTGCGTTCCCTCAGTCACTAATGTACTAATGTGCCTGAGGGTTTCTCATCCGGAGCGAGAAAAGTATGCAGAGCACAATGTATGTCTGTCCCGTGCCACTTTGCTGTTGGATCTGGCTTCTATAGCCAGAGTGAGGAAGGAGGGAGAGAGTGAGGAAAGAGCGAGAGAGAGACAGAGACACAAAGAGAGAGACAGACAGACAGACGGAGAGGAACAAAGAGAGAGAGAGAGACGGAGAGGGAGAGGGACAAAGAGAGAGATAGAGACAGACAGAGACAGACAGAGAGAATGTGTTTTTCTATGCGGTTGCTGCATTGCCCTATGGGCCTCTGAACCATAAACCGTAAACCTAGTGAACTTTATTTTACACCAGAGGTCAATCTTTCAACCATATAGCGTTCAGTGATAGAAACATCCGCGCCATAATCAAATTCTGAATGTTTAATCCTGGACGTATTCGATGTTTGACCAAAGTGGTACACAATGCCGTTATTGAATTTATTAAAATATATGGCCATTAGTCCTATAGCAATATGACAACAGGGAATATTTTGTTCTAGTCAAGTAAGGTGGTGCTGGCTATACACTTTTCTCTTTAGGTTTATTTAATTTCCAAAATTGTTTCAATTAGATCTTACGGAAAAACCTAAATTAGGACTACAAAACATGGATATTTCAATTGTTCTGGAGATATGGGATATATAGTGTTTATATATATATATATATATATATATATATATATATATATATATATATATCATGTCTCAAGGTATTATTATAAAAAAACATTATATTCACCTGAATAAATATTCAGTTTATTTTCAAGTCTTAAGTAGATTCAGAGTCTACCTGGGCAAAGGATAACATCTAATGTAACATGTCTAAAGTGTCGTTGACCAACAGAAACCCTGCATTGTCTGACGGAATGCTGGATGGAGAAAGGTGTGTATTTCTCTTGATCATCCACTTTCCACAATAACATTCGAACTATGATCAATCTTCCAGCTATCATCATCATCATCATCATCATCCCCCCCCCCCCCCCCCCAAAAGAAGGAATTTAAAGCCATTTGTAGCTTGCCTCTCTCCCACCTTTGCTTCTTCTCTCCTTTCTCCTCCTCCCTGCCCCTCTTCCTCTACCCTTAGATGGCTCAGAAGGCCATCACAACAAAGGTCAGAGTGGACCGGTTCCTATAGACTTTAAAACATGGAAGGCCCACATTACACTGAGCACAGGGGACATTTCAATCTCGTCGCCGACGGGTGGAGGAAAAGAAAATCAATGTCGTGCTGTTTGATTTTCCCCCCAAGGTGCAGAACATGTCGCAGTCAATCGAGGTTCTGAACCTGCGGACGCAGAGGGATTTCCAGTACATCATGAGGATGGAGAGCCAGATCAAAGGCCTCAAGTCAAAGTTCAGGCAGATTGAGACAGAAAGGAAGACGCTCGTCAACAGAAATTTCCAGGTATGTGTTTTAATTTTTTTGGGGCACATTTCCAGACAATGGGGCCCTCCTCTAAAGCTATATATTTTTTTTTAAGGGCGAGTAAATCGATAAACAATTATTCCTGATTAAATTTACATAGGCGTCATCAGGGCAAAGATACCCTCAAATTACTTTTAACAGAGTTTGAAAGTCAGCTCTTTGTTTGCTCTGAGAATAACTATTGATGACTTTTATTTTCTGTTAAAACGATGGGATGATTGTAACGATGGCAACACATAAACTGGATCAATGCGTATGCCGTTTGAGTATGTTAATGTGCCACTTTACTAGGAGCCATCCAGGCATAGCTTTCCCCTGTCTCCAGGGTTGTTAACCTTTGTATGAGATTCATAGTGAAATCCACAATCAATAGGAATTAATAAAACATAGTGAATCCGAATTTCTTGTGTATGACATCACACATTCCATACGTTTCTATTCATCCGACGAGAGTCAGAGTTGCACGCATTCATACCAAGACATGCTAAGTAGTCAACACGACATATGAACCTTTTAAACGCTAGTAAGAGAATGATCCAGAACCCTGCTAGCCTCTCTTTCCCCCCCCCCCCGGTTCCCCCAGGATCTGAAGGGGAAGATGGAGGCTCTGCAGCCTCTGATCCCTGTGCTGGAGCAGTACAAGACAGATGCCAGACTCATCACACAGTTCAAGGAGGAGATCCGCAACCTGACGGCCATTCTGGTGGCCATCCAGGAGGAGATGGGCGCCTACGACTATGAGGAGCTCCAGCAGAAGGTGGTCAGCCTGGAGAGCCGCCTGCGCAGCTGCATGAGCAAACTCAGTAAGTATATATAAATATAATATATAAGATATCGATTAATGGATTTTGAGTTGACACATGAAATGTACTTTGAAAAGTACATTTCGTTTACAAAGTACAAAGTCTTTCTTTTAATTTAATTAGCATAATATCAAAGCTAATAAGGCTTATATGTGGGCCGGATAGTGTACACAAGATGAAAGGTTACAGTGCCCGTAGTATCAGCCTCTTCGGTTGATTAGCACTACACCACCATCCTGAACATCTGATACATACAGCACCATGTCCAAATGTGACTTTTCCTGAACGCCTGGCATAGAGCACTGTCACCATGTGACTGGTCCTGAATGTCTGGTACATAGAGCACTATGTCACCATGTGACTCGTCCTGAATGTCTGGTACATAGAGCACTATGTCACCATGTGACTCGTCCTGAATGTCTGGTACATAGAGCACTATGTCACCATGTGACCCGTCCTGAATGTCTGGTACATAGAGCACTATGTCACCATGTGACTCGTCCTGAATGTCTGGTACATAGAGCACTATGTCACCATGTGACTCGTCCTGAATGTCTGGTACATAGAGCACTATGTCACCATGTGACTCGTCCTGAATGTCTGGTACATAGAGCACTATGTCACCATGTGACTCGTCCTGAATGTCTGGTATATAGAGCACTATGTCCCCATGTGACTCTTCCTGGACGTCTGGTACATGAAGCAAGTTAAGCCGTGCAGCGTTGCCAGGCAACTGAGGACACGATGATAATACTTTACAATAAGAGTACATTAACTAACCAATAATTAACATTGTTAACTAATGGTCTAGTAATCATTGACTAATGGTGTTCATGATTACTAATGGTGTTCATGTTACCTAAGGTAATGGTGTTCATATAAACTAACAGACAAGATTCTCGTTGGCTGTCAGCATTTTCACCAAAACCCTTACGTTGTACCTTTTATATTTAACACTGTCTGGTTGCTAAGGCACCTAAAATACCATTATTACAATTATCTGTGGTGCAGATGATTTATGACTGAAGTCAAAAGGTTCTCAGGCCTGCATTAGATAAACACTATTAAGGGGGTGTCCCGGGTTCAAATCGGCTTGCTTACGTGTCCTTCCTGTTTGGCCTCGTAAGACTATACATTAAAACCTGAAAAGCGGGACCTGAATCACTGTGCCTTGTGGGGTCATCAGTCAAACCACTGCTGTGTACATGCAATGAGTTGCAGAGGAAGTGGATGGAATACTAAAGCACAAACTGTGCCCCGGCCTTGGAGGAGCCGGGTATAACAAAATGCTGAAAGATATTATGGCAAACCTCATGAATGCATCATGAGCGAGATTTGTTTACCATCTTTCAAGTGATTTTTTTTCATCCATGTTTCCCAGCTTTTTAGTGAAACTACATAAAGAACATAAAACACCTGAGCCCAGCAGCTGGTGAGGGCATTCTAGCTGTAAAATGATGGAAGATTCAGTTCAGGGTCTTTTTTTTTCTTTTTTTCTTTTATGCAATGACAGGAGCAGGACATTTGATTGTTAAAATGTAATTACCACTGTGCACTCCAGATGGTCTGCATTGAACCTGGAGCTTGTCTTTCCTCGGCCGCTGCTCTGCCGTTTAGTTGGACAGCAGCACTGTAAACCCTGGCTTGTTGCTAAAACATGACCTGTGTGTTTGGGGAATGGGGTGTTTATCTATGGGACCTTATCTCGGATACAGCAGTCTTACCATGCTATAGCATAACTTCTGGGAGGAGAAGGCTAAGAGTCTGGCCTGGAAGGCAAAAACTGAATAAGCCTTTACAGACACCATCTTAGAACGTTGACGTCCTGAAAGGACCTGAAATGACATCAACGTAGCTTCCCACCGGAAAAGTGGGAAGCTTCCCACCGGAAAAGTTAAATTAACAAGTGCCGGCCATGTTTATGCTGTTTATCCAATTACGCCCTAACAGATCTCTGCCCATCAAGCAACATGATTGGCCGAAACAATTATGAAGCGAAAGAAAGCAAAACTCCTGTTGCCCCAAATTGAGCTTGTCTGCTATCAGACTTAAGATACGTAATAGTGTAATAGTGTGATTTGTTAGACTTGTACGACCAATCTGTGTGATGATGTGTTCCCAGCATGTGGCAAGCTGATGAAGATTACAGGCCCGCTGACGGTGAAGACTTCAGGGGCCCGGTTCGGAGCCTGGATGACGGACCCTCAGGCATCACCCCAGAACAACAGGGTGAGTTGGTAGACGAGTAGGGCTGGCATGATTCTCTTTTTTTAAACGCTCCTCTCTACACATCTGTACTTTTGAGTCACCGGATCCAGAAATCCAGATATACAGAACCTGATCCAAGGTATTTTTTTCGACCAATCACGGCACAGTGTTCATGAAACATAACCGATAGGCAGGCGATAATGCAGACGTTAATAGTGTCACGATTCATCGGAATACTTTGAATCCGGATCCGGTTACTCAAATGTGGCTACCTGAAGTAAAGACGTGTAGACTGGAGCACGTAAAAAAGATTGTGCAAGCCACTCGTATGTCTATGGAGACGAGGGAGTTGGCACTGTGTGTCCTGAACCAGCCTCAAGTCTTTGAAGCCACTATGTTCAATCATTTACATTCAACTGCTACCTTCCCGTTGTTCCAAGAGGACATGTTTATTCAAAATGTTCGGGACTTTTTTTCTTACCTTTGTTCTTACCTCCTCCTTTCCATCAAGCCTTCCTTCCTTTCATCCTTCCTTCCTCTGTTCCTTCCTTACTTCCCTGAACAGCAAACAATTCACAATAACAACAACAACAACAACACAGGAGACAATTATTCTACAGACATCACAAACTGACATGAATACAAGAAACAAAAAACACATGTTTTATACAGTGGTCAGTGATGCATACATATTTTTCTATATTTGGCAATAGAATAAAAGGTTATCGACAAAACAATTCTATAACATTTTTGCTATCCCTTTCTCCTCCTCGGACATGCTACATTTCCAGCTCCATCAACAGCAGAAGGTTATCGTTAAAACCGTTCAACAACATTTTCTAATCCTTCTTTTGCCCGCCCCAGGTGTGGTACATGGACAGCTACACCAACAACCGCATCGTCAAGGAGTACAAGTCCATCGACGACTTTGTGGCGGGGGTGGAGTCGCGGACGTACACGCTGCCCTTCAAGTGGGCCGGCACCAACCACGTGGTGTACAACGGCTCGCTGTACTACAACAAGATCCAGAGCAACATCGTGGTGCGCTACCGCTTCGAGACGGGCCGGGTGGCCACGCAGCGCGCCCTGGAGTCGGCCGGCTTCCACAACGTCTACCCGTACACGTGGGGCGGCTTCTCCGACATCGACCTGATGGCGGACGAGCTGGGCCTGTGGGCAGTGTACGCCACCAACCAGAACGCCGGCAACGTGGTGATCAGCCGGCTGAACGCCGACACGCTGCAGGTGCTGCGGACGTGGAACACGGAGTACTCCAAGCGCAACGCCGGCGAGTCCTTCATGATCTGCGGCACGCTGTACATCACCAACTCCCACCTGACGGGCGCCAAGGTGTACTACGCGTACGCCACCGACACGTCCACGTACGAGTACACGGACATCCCCTTCCACAATCAGTACTTCCACATGTCCATGCTGGACTACAACGCCAGGGAGAGAGCGCTCTACGGCTGGAACAACGGCCATCAGGTGCTGTTCAACGTCACGTTGTTCCACGTCATCAAGACGGAGGACGACTCGTGAGGAAACAGGGGATGGGCAGAAGTGGTGCATTGTGGGAGAAAGGGGGGCGTGGTGAAAAGGAAACGCTAATTGTGGCTCTGTGACGTTGATTTAATTGGTTAATTTAATTAATTGTAGTTATTTTCTGTTGTTGTTTTTTTAACTGAGTAAGCGTTTTGGTTTGTTTGATGGTTTGATATTTATGTGTTTATTGATGTGCCAACATTTTAGTTGTGATTTGTTTTCTTCCATGAAAAGATTTACACCATTGATCACCAAAGTGGCTACATCTTATACACAATATAAAGCACAAAGTCAAAATATATATATCCTTATTTTAATCCAAGCAGGTGAGCCTGGAGTTTTTGTTTTCTTTTCTATTTCACCTAAAATGACGCTGTCATAGTAACAGGACATTTAAAATGCTATGTGGAAAAAAACCTGAATATCCAATTTGACAAAATGTAATCCGAATGTACTTCTCTTATCTACTTTGCTTGAATAATTTACAGGAATTCCTTCTTCTTCCTCTACGAGCATCAAAGTATCAAACTGATGTCAAGTGGACAAAATTATAATATCAAATGTAGGTATCAAGTAAATCATCAGAAATGAAAACAGAAGAGGGAAGGGCATGTGAAGATGTATGTATGTGAAGTAAATGTATAGGGTTTCATTTTGGAAAAAAAGCACTTTGTGTTCGATATCTGCCGCCGAGTTTTATTACGTTTTTATTTATTCCTCTGCTATTGAAGTCCCTAATCATTAAAAACATTCCTTCCCTTTAATTTAATTTTTTCATTTCCTCATTCAGTCATTCAATCCTAACTCGTTTCCATCTGAAATATCATATATCCTTCTGTAATTAAACGTAAATGGCCTGTATCAATACTTGGCTATTTTGTATTTTTCAGCAACAATTTGAAGAGAGGATGATACACATCCTCTCTTCGCATTATACAGCGCTGTACATTCTGCAAGTGAGTACCAGCTTGCGTATATGAATGTTGGCTATTACTCATAGTGTTTATACTGTAACTCTATAGCTGTGTATTTTGCATTTGCAAAACATTGTCCATGCCTCACTCCAACTATATTAGAAGAAATTTGTCATCGATGCCAATAACACATGATCAATATTGTGAGCAATCATTTGCGTGAATAACAACTGCTCGAAAAATAAAGTAATTTATGTTTTCATGGTGTTGTGTTATTGTTGTTTTAGTGTGGTCTCAGAATGAACATCCACTGCTGTCCAGTGTTGTGTCATGTGGTTAAGAGGCGCCAATTACGTATTCCAAAGTAATAGTTTCAGCACAGCAACAGCCAGTCCATGTTCATTAGGGCTAGACTGGTAAACAGCAGAGCTCAAATGGGCTGGTTAGTTTCCGCAGTATGCCAGCATCAGAACATTACATATAATTGCTGACAAATGTCAGCCAATGGAAACTTTTCCATTCATTTGGCACTCAAATGAATGGAATTGAATTGTGTAACAAGAAATTTGTATTAAGTTGAAATAAACGCAATGAAAGTGAACCGTAAACTTTGTTGTCAGATCAAGTCTATGGTTCATAGCCCTTTATCACAGTGACACCCTCTTCATACACACACAGGCACATTAACCACACATACACACACATACACATACACACACACACACACACACACACAGTAAGCAGCACACAAGTCGTGCTACGTCAGGGGCAGGTGGAGGCCCTGCTCCAGCTGTGTGTGTGCTGCAGGCCAGATCGATGAAGCTCCACCAGTCAGACAGACAGGAGGCACCTTAAAAAAAGGTCAGAGAGCCGGCCGGACCACCTGCCCGCCTCAGGCTGGTATGGATCTCTAGGGATTGGGGGTTCTAGACTTTCAAGCATTCAAATATCATTGATTCAGAAGCCCCTCATCGCCAACTTCAAAACATCGCCCTTTGACAGGCTGGAGCGTCAGAAATTTGCATGCTGCCATAACTCCCTAATCTCACAACTTCGGCCAGGGAATAAGAATGAGGGAAGGAGAATTATCTGGAGGCCCGCTATGAAGACCCTTACAGACGTCACATTCATTATTCATTTCCTTGCACCCTCTTCTTTATTTCTAAGAGTTAGAGAAGACTGGAAACTATCCTGTTGTTTTCGGTTGGGTGGTGGTCATCCACATTTCATGCCGTACATAGAGGATTGCTGTTAAACTGCAAGGGTCAGTAACTATAGTTATAAGACAAACTGTCACAATAAAGGATGTTGGTACCAACACATCAGAATACCAAGCGGAGGATGGAAACCAATGCACTCAATAGAAACTGTGAGCATGAATCAGAATTAGATGGAGCTTTGACACTTTACATGCACTTTACAAATAAGGTTAGATTATAGGCCTATTTCTTTATCCAAAACAGGCAACAAAGACAGTTGGTACTGTATATTTTTTTAGATGCACATGGTATTAAGTTAAAGTGGTTATTTGATCATCCTCATCCTTCAGTGATTCAAGGTTTTTTTTATTAATTGTTTTGTCTTTAGATAGAGGGTGTTGATGTGATCGCTAACTAACTTTCTTTTGTATGGCATTCAAAAACAATTATTTTGTTTGTTCGTGTGTGTCCTTATTTAACATTTTGAGCAAATTCTGGCATGTCTAATCCTTGATTAGTTCAATAAACTGACTCAGTGAGATATTTTATAGTTAAAAAGTAAGCATGGCGAGAGATGTAAAGATAACAATAGGACTGCAAGCAGTCACACAAGGTGTTCACAGCCCACGCACCGCCTTTCCCACGCACCACCTTTCCCAGCTGCCGCCATTTCAGAACGAATCGCCGGCGCGGTCGTCGTTCGCCACCGCCACGTCTCGCAAAACGCACGGTCGAGATCGGACTCGAACAGGCGACTCTACATCCGTGCCGTGTCTCAAAAAAAGTATCGGTCGACGTCAGATTCGAACCGGCGACCCTAAATCAGAAGCTGTACCGCTACACTACATATACATGTGTATTGATGGGTTCAAATCACACTATGTTTTGAGAGGGAGCTGTCTTCCATACGTGGCGGATGTCGTGAGCTTGGTAGCTGTGGTAAAATGGCATTTGTATGACTTATACACCGGTTTACTGGAAGTAAACACATCTAAATAATCACCAACCATGTTTGTAAAGTATACTGTGTCGACAGCCACCTTCAAAACAGACCATTGAGAAATGATGTGTGTACCCCATTATGGCCTAGCCTGCGTTGTAGGGAGGCCTCGGTTTGGATAGGCGAACGTCAAACCAATGCATCCAATTATATTATGAAACTCTATTATTATTATAAACTCTACTATTCTGAAATATAAAGAACCAGATAGAGACACATACGCAGAAAAAGACAGACACACACAAAGACATAGAGAGACACACACACACAAAGGCACAGACATACAGAGACAGACACACACACACACACACACACACACACACACACACACACACACACACACACACACACAAACACACAGACACCGTGGTTTCAAAGTAGATGCCGTTTATGTGTGATATTTTGCCACAGACAGTGGTTTCATAGTAGATGCTGTTTATGTGTGATATTCTCCCGCCTGCTGGCGAATGGGTGCATTACGCTTGAGAGCAATCGCGTTAATTGACACTGTGACGTCATGGAATGAGATTTCGACACCACATTTTATCACATGTTAATGGAGGTGTCCTCTACGTGCATGCCAAGTTTCTGCTCCCTTCTGAGGCTGACTTGTGGCTGATATAGTAATGTTTGATCATTTGCATATTTTGAATTTACCATAACTCGGCCATTCTTTACCCAATCACAAATCGCTCAATGATTTAAGCTCAGACAGGCCCATACATCATGAATCTGAAATCCGTTTTTCTTGGGTAGCTCTGGTTCTGTAGAAAAAGATTTTTGAAGGTTTCACAAAATGTTCACTGTACAGCAAAATCTACCCTGACGGACTTTATGATCCCAGAGGATAAAATGTTGAGCATGTGAATGAAATAAGGCATTTACACCAAGTTTCAGAAATTTCCATCAATAGGGGCGGACGGGCTGATCGTTTAACTTTGACAAGATGTTATAGCGCCACCTATGTGCAATTCACCTGTATGTAAAAAGATATGTATAAATCCCCCAAATTTGAAAACTTTTGATTAATGCACCGCGGAGATATAGGCGTTTCAAATCCGGAATAATAATAATAGGCGACCGCGACAATAACAATAGGTCTCCACAGATACACTGTGAATCCCTAATAAAAGAGGCCCTAGGACTGAACCTTGGTGCACACCAAATGTGAAATTTGTTCACTCAGATGCATCGCTGCAAATGGAGACAAAATTTGTCATCTTCTTGATGACCAACATGACCTAAATGAGGACCATACCATAACATCAAATCCACTTTTCATTTGGTTGGTTAACCTTACGACCATAGCAAATAGCATGTGCATGTTATAACCGTTACTGCTTTTGTTCACAGTGGTAGAGTTTTACTTCTAAAGTATGACTTTGAACTTCATCTGCCCCAAGGGAGAGAATTAAGAGGGTTGTTATCAACGGCACACTTGTTCTTTCATATTCATCTGATAGAGAACTCTGAAAAGACCAGAATAACAAGGCATTGAAATATTGGTATTACCCTCATTATGAGGAGGTGGATGTGTGTAACCACACATCCACCTATTGGAAGAAGTAAAACAATATTTCTGATAAGGTAGCTGATAGCATGTAACGCTGCAAATAATCTTGACAGTTATTTACCGATCCCTTAGATAAAGCGGCTTTGAAAGCTTTGAAAGCCACTATATATATATATAAAATCAGATATGTAACAAGAAGCACAAAGTTGTAATATAAATGAGCACGTCACAATAATTTTTATGAAGAGTTAATGAAAAAACTAATGGCCATCTTGAAGGGATGATTTTATAAACCACTCTCAATTTCCAGACTGAGCCATGCAGTTGGTTGAAACTCAATTTCGCTGCTGTCTAGTGTGCTGTTGTAAGATCGAGGCACGGTGGAGGGGCATCAGTAAGCAATTTGAGACTGGCGGCGGTGCCACTCACGGATGTCTTTAAAACAAGTGAGCTGTGGAGATTGAAGTCATTAAAGTTAACAGCCAGTAGTGGTGTGGACCACTTAGTCCTTACATTCAAAGCAGCGTAATAACAAGGCGGGATTTAGGCTCTTTCAACTCCTCTCTCTCATTCCCCCCTCCCCCACCCCTTTATTCATGAACCCAATGAATTAAGTGGAGAAGAGAAGCTCAGACAGTGCCACAGTAACATAAGCTTGGGTACACCTACAGGGTTCTATAGCCGCAGTGACCATGCTTGACCCTGTCTGGCTAGTAGGGGTTCGGAGTAGTGTCCAGAATTATGCACTTGCCATTCCTTCTTTGTCCACAGGGCTTTTTCTTGGAAAAGGTGCATTCACCATTTATATCAGAATCAGAATCAGAATCAGAAAAGCTTTATTGCCAAGTACGTTTTTTAAACAAACAAGGAATTTGTCTTGGTGATGTAGGTGCACATCACGTTCTCTATTACAGGTTAAACAGAACAAACAAAATAAGTATAAATATATGTATAAATATATACACACAATTTAGATTTACAAGAGCAGATTAAGTACAGTGGCATGTAGAGCCAGGGGTGGGGTGTGGAGAGAGTCAGGGTGGTTTCCGGGCCTTGTTAATAAGGCTAGTGGCGGAGGGGAAAAAACTGTCCTTGTGATGATAGGTTTTGGTCCTGATGGACCTCAGCCTCCTGCCAGAGGGGAGTGGCTCAAAGAGATTGTTGCCGGGGTGGGAGGGGTCAGCCACAACAGCCCAAGATGTTCAAGAGCTCTTCTCAGGAGAAAGAGATCCGGGTACCATCGCATATCTCGGCCTTCCTCAGCATGGCTGTCTCTGCCAAGCTCACTGGAGATCTTGTCCACATTGAAGGCCTTTCTGTACATTCGGTGCTCTGCCCTGTCTTTCTTGAAGGTGTCCATTACCTGCCCAATGCGTTCTTGGTCTATCTGGAAGGCCTTCCTCTCAGCAGCCAGGATGGATCTTAGCTCCTGGGCAGCTACTTTGCTGTCCAGGAGATAACCTCCTTCTCCATGAAGATCACATCATGGGTCAACAAATAAATTAAATATGTATAAATAAAATCCTGTAACATTATCAGACATTAAACATAGGCAGCTGCTTCATCTATGTTAGCTACCTGTTTCTCCGTGTCAAACCAATGTTCTTTGCGAGCGAGATGGGCTGTGTAGTCCTCCAGGATTGTTTCCTCCTGGTAAAGAAATGATTGTAGAACTTCCAGCCTCTCGTGATCGTTCATTAGTTCCCCTATTTGAGTATGCAAAATTAGGTAATTCTGTGTCACCTAGAAGCACAAAATAAGACTCTGACTAGTGTCTGTAGTTTTTAAATGGATAAATGGGTGACATATTGACTTAAGGCAAAATTGCACACATTTTGCATATTTGTCTTAACAAAATCCACATCCAAATACATGCAAAACTTGCCAAAATGTTTTGAAGCTTTGTTCAGTTTGACTGTGGCCAGTTTTGACCTTCAGTTTAATTGCATTGAGCAATTTCAAAGCAAAGTTGTTGGTCCCCCAGAGAAGGTAGGACTAGCTCTTCAACTCACTTGTGTGTATACAATCCAGCATGCAGTCTCGAACACACACACACACACACACACACACACACACACATGCACACACACACACATGAATATATCACACTGTGTAATTAGTTTCCATCCAGATGATGCATTGAAGCATTGATTATTCTGATCTTTTAGAAAGAAACAATGCTTATTGGACAATAGGAAAGGTTTGAAAACAACAATAACTTGATGTCTTTTTGTGTAGTATAATAAGACACGCAGTGGCCAGGATCCTTCATGTGCATTTTACAATCTAGTTTATCTAGCCAAAACTATTAATTATACAATTCTTAGAGAGATGAGTGTGGGACTTTTACCACAATTTTAATGATGCAAATTCAACACGCTGTACCTAAAGTACCCTTCATTTATTTAGATTTAATATTTTTATTTATACATGGTGTTTCTGTTGGGAGGGTGTTGTACTAGTCTTTACCATGTCCCCAAGTCATCCAGTCTCCTAATCCCTCCTAAGGCAATTATTGATGGGATCCGTGTACCACTTAATAAAGACTGGAGATGTCCCGTCCCCGTAAGCTGCTTCAGAGGATCAAAGTTGAAACTCCGATTTATCTCTACACACAAGAAAAACAACCATCAAGGCAGGCCTGAGGATGTCCACAGACAAGGGAAAATTGAAGTGGAAATTACGTCACTTTACAGGGTTTTTCCAGTTTTGTTTACCCACAAATAGTAGTTTGAGGATTGGAGTCATTCACCTCAGAGTCGGGCAAGATAGGACGAATGGGCAGACAGGTAGTCAGACAGGCAGAAGACAGGTAGACGGAAGACATACAGGTAGATGGAAAGGCAGACAGTCAGGAAGGTTCTTTAGTCTTGTGTCGTTCAGGCATGGAGGCTAGAGACCAGGGGTCTCATTTATAACCAATGCATCTGAACCGAATGGGGCCTGAAAGAGGCCTGGCCTGGGACCCTAGACCAATCTCACAGCGCACACCAATCACTACAGTTGATCAAATATGGGGCGGGTTTGATACCATGGCGTCCTATGGGAGTGCAGTCGTGGCATTTTCATAAACAACCAAGATGGCTGCAGCTGATGTGTCACACTTTTCATTGCTGTGATTAACTGTAGGTCTATCAAATTGCATCCAAGGGCATTTTGGTCTGTGCCGGTTGATAACGCCACTTGGAAATCGAAAATTAACAAAGATGTTTCAGACTAGTATGCATTTGCGAATCTAAATCTGTGATCTATTGGAGATAGGGGGAATTGTGATGCAGATGGTGAGGTGTTGAATTGAAACCACATTGTATAATGATGCCTCTCACACATATGTAATTTAACTTACTATCAAGATCCACATTATCTTAAAAACATGCAAACCAGCAGTTTTATTTATGCTTGTAGTGAGCCAAAACTATTCCATAAGCACCTTTCAATTTGAAAAGATACAGCCTGAGCTAACTCAAATCTTAAATCAAAGTCTGCTCAGTATTTCATCAGCGCTCTCTCATCATCACATTCCCCACTCCCGGAGAGCAGAGGAGAGGGTTGGACTGTATGGTAACTAACTGACGAAATAATCATCAGTTGTAGCAATCCAAGATGACATTAAAGATACTTTTTTAAATATTGTCTAATATCGTGCATATATCACCAAGTTCAATTTCAGTTGTTATAGTTTTTGTGTGCAAAATAGCTGCAGAGAACACGGCTTTCCAGTCTGTCGCAGTCAGTAGATGCAGAAGCAACGTGTTGCCATTCGCTGCATATTCTTTTGTTTATGACCCCGCTGCTGTGGCCACCAAACAATGTGCTATGTGATCTCCACCTCACCCACAAGCACTTCGATTTCGGTGTCAGAAAAAAATCATTTTCTTCGTCTTCCTCTCGGTTGTTGCCATGATTCACCTTACCGTACTATTGATCAGCAGGCTCATTTATATGCATCAACATTCATGTGGTGCTTTGCATTGACCATTTGTGGTTGATTTGGCCGTATTAAGGGCAGGATATGAGGCTGATCCACGTGCCCACATTTCCAGTTGGACTGTGATTTATAATAGAAAAACTGCCTGCAAGTGTGCGTATGTACGGTTTTATAAGTCTGCTATTTTTGGGCCGCACGCCACTTTCTGCTTTTGTGCACACGTACACTTAATTAATAATATGAATCCTACACACCGTTTTATAAATTAGGCCCCAGATCTGCAATTGATCCAATCTATCTCAAACCACCGCGGTTTGGCATGGCCCCTATTACTCTGTTTATTTTGGAGGTCACTGGCTGGTTCTCAGCCTCTCCCTCTATGCTGGCTGCCCAACGCTGCACTCATCCCTTATCTGTGTGCACACAGGGGCCAAGGGTCTGGCCCTGTGAAGGATCTGGCTTCATAAACCTGCAAAGAGCCCCAGACTTGCTTACCTCGGGTAGATTTCTAGGTTCCTGGAATCCATATCTTTTTTCCTATTTCCAGTACGGATACACATTTGCTGGGTGATTTCGGCATGGACATAAAATGTTGTTATTATGCAAAGAGGCTGGTATACATATTATTATTAATATGTATTATACATTACCCCTGCTGGCTGTATTATCCGCTTGGTTTCTCAGAATGATACAACACAACACTGGAGCACTGACGTGTGCTTCTGTATGTTTGTGCGGGCACGCACATGTGTGCGTGTGGAAACTTTGAATGTCAGTAAGCATGAATATTCAGAACAATAAATTGGTTTAAAAAATGTAAAATAACAATTATGTTTGGAGACATATTATATTTTCCTGCAGCCAACACCACCACCACCACCGCCAGAACCACCACCCTGTAGATTAGCTGTGGAGTGCAGTAGACCACAGATTGATCTGTGCCAGGCCCCGTTGCAGCCCTGGGAGCCCGTATTGCGCCGAGAGACGAGGAGATTGTGTTTATTCTGCTGGAGGGAGAATGACTCCGAGGGCCGGGGGGGATAACATTTTTATTTATTTTTTTACAATGATCTGTCTGGAGTGGGCTCACACGTACGCATCGAAACACACACATAAATATAAATAAAACCACACAAACACACGCAAAAACAAACAATGCTGAATTTCTACCCATTCCACTGAACTAAATGGAAGCTTGCGAATGAAGGCAACAATGTTGGTAATAACTCTGATTCTAGTTTGTAATTTATCATAGTGCCTACCAATTTGTGCAAGGCTTGTGTGTAAGACATGCGTGAACTTTCAAAGGTCTTTGATTCGGTGAGTGGCAGGACATTTATAGAATCACATATCGAATATATGCTCTGTCTGTTTATGGCATAAAGTCAGTAGATACAACTTACTATGACTCTCCTCCACAGTGTTTAGATCTGTTACATTAATTGTAAATTAATACATTAATGAATGTATATGGAACAAATGTAATTGAATAGTCACCACCTTTTTAATTGAGCATAATAATTTTTTAATGGGATTATATTTACCTGTAGGTACATTATTGTCCATGCAACCTATTGAAATATAAAACAATCTAATAAAACATTGCCTTCATTTTGAATCTCAAGCAACACTTCTGCAGAGTCAATGCTTACAACGTGTCGGTCACATATTGCTGGGGAGAATTGATAGTGAGATAGAAAGGATGAACCTTAGTGTTCTTACATTACAATTCAAAACACAAAACAGTTTGGCTGCAATTTTACATGTATTCATGAATCAATAGCCATATATAATTGATGGATCAGCATAATTTCTTCTGAAACGTGTGCAACTGTCCATACTTACAAGATCAATGATCTTAATTAGAGGCTGAGTTCTGATAAAATGCCTTAAAACAGGAGGAGAGGCCAAGCTGCAGCGTGCTGCTAAGGTACAACTTTTAATGAATATATTTCTCATCTACCTAATAGCTCACTATTTCTCCAGAGCACTTTGGCCTGGGATTTATGGTAATAATGAGAGTAGGGAAAGTCAATGTGTTCTGTCTTAAACAGTTAAGCACCTAGCGCTACACAGAAGATGGGGAGACTGGACCGGTGGAAATGATTTGTTAGGACCGGCTCAATCCAACGGAGTTCACAAGTTGAACTGCTGACTCCAGCTCCTCGCCCAAAAAAAAGTGACTCATGTTGGACAGAAGCACGAACGGGCAAACGGGCAAATTAGACAATGACGGACGCACGAAACATTGGCAATGGTCACCCGTAAGTTATTCGCCCAGAGAGCTCCATCTACAACGGCGCACGGATTGAACGATGAACGATGAACACAATTATTCGGTTGCTTTGAGCTGGCTTGCTTATGGTTCCATGGGGCGAACGGGAGGCTCCACAAAGCACCCCACCAGCGGCAGCACCCCCCCCCCCATGTCCCCTCCCCCTCGCATCAATTCAAAGCACCGGAAAGTAGTTGTTCTCCTCTTACACTTCTTCTCTGGCTCAAATCCGTCCCAGCGCTTAGATGACTGTCATGTTCCATTAGGTCATTTTGAGTGTGCTTTTGAGACCTTGATCTTTTTTTTGTAATTTTTTTTATCTATGTACTCTATATGCAAATGAGGGTCACGTGTCCTGCGTGTTCCCATGACCCGAGTTCCGTTGGGAACTAAAGATGGGGGGGGAAAGCGAAAGAAGGGAGGAATATTCACAACAGGGGGGAGGGGCTATGGAGATCGATTTAGGGATAAAAAATTCATCCAGCTGAATTGATATTTGGACAGTTGTTTTGACCACGTATTTACCTCCACCGCATGTGACATTAATGACCAACAATACATGCTGCTAAAGCCGGTGGCACTTTCACATGACCTCACACATGACCTGACCTCTAAGTCTGAAACAGCAGGTACTTGGACATTTTAAGAAATGCACAAACAATTGTAAGAAACACTTATTCGTCTTCATGGGTCAATAAATATCAGCCCATAAGCTCTGTACCATAACTATCAACCAGTTTCGAGACCGATAGAATTCAGTAGAATAAAACAACATTGCAATGTGTGGGTGTTTGAGACATGGGTGTATAATAAGAAGTGTGAGCGAGGGAGAGATAAATGTTTGTTGGAGGTTCCTCCTGGGATCCTCCCCTGCTGCTTCTGAAAAGATATGAACACACGTGCATGTATTGGAGAGTAGACACATTGGCTTGGCTGCCTCATACCTCATAGGCACTTTAAACAGCTTTCTCCATCAGCCCGGCTTTCTGAGAGTCCAGCAGTTCTTTCGGAACCCTTTCCTCTTTCACCCCTCGTCCTGAGGGCTACAGACCAGAGGACTGATTTGATAACAAAGAGATGTCTTGTTTTATTTATACATGTGCGGTGTGATGATGTTGATGGGAATGTCTGTAGCCTATATCTTTAATAGGCTCTTTCATAAGTGTGTCTTGATAATGTTTCATAGCACAATACATTTAAAATCATGGCTGTAGTCTCAATTATTTTATCATGATCAACAGATCCAAAATTACTTGCTTTTCATATCAGCCTATGTATTTAGTAATTTGTTGTCTGTCTGTCTGTATGTATCTGTATTCATTTAGTAGTATCTTAAGCAGTTAATGGAAAAACGTTAGAGAAAAGAAGGACTTTAAATTCTTAATTCCTTAGGTTGGCCAAATTCCAACAACTATAGTTTATCACAACTACAGGGAAAGTAGGGAAAGTAGAAATTAATATTTTGTAGCAGGTGCTGCAGACTTTTAAGAACAATCCCTGGTCTCAGGAGCCACCTCTCACGAGGTCAAAGAGGAAATTACTGAATCTATTATCTCTTGCTTTTTCTCAACAGAAAGCCCTACAATGCCTATAGGGATAGCATTAATGCAAACACAGCTTAAGGTGCAACTTGATTTGTCCTCCACAAAATAGGTGGCAGTATATTATCAGAAAGTCCCTTCTCCTCACTCTCCCTTCCCTCTCCCCCAAAATGCATCACCCCACTGAATAGCGTAAAGCTTACTGTTTACAGTGCATCTGTGCTATGGCGTCGTAGAGTTTTTATCATTCATGTGATCCGGTAAGTCAGAAGCAGCATTTCATTTTTTCAGTGTACTTTTGACATGATTGACAAGAGGTTAGAATACGCCCGCTTGCCAGCGCTACTTCTTCATCCTCTCATGTTGGACTGAGGGCAGACTGGACGCTTCAGTGACGGTAATTGCCTCTTGAGGTACAAAGTATTATAACGGTACTAGCCAGCCCTAGCTGCAAACTTAAGTTAACATCTCTGCAACACAAAACATATATACACATTAATACATAATACTTTGTTATTTATTCATATTCTGTTGATAATTGTGGTTTGTTGTTATAAACTAATAATTGTACACATTGCACCTTTAAGAGCTGCTGCAGACCATAATGAACAATCCTGGTCCCAGGAGCCACTTGGACCATGTGTATTTGGACAATGTGGACCGGACTAATTATATTATCCCTTATCTCTTCTAAACAGAAAGAATTATAAGTTGCCTATAGGGATAGCATTTATGCCCACTCACATAAGATGTTGTTTTATAGCACCATTATGAAGTTATCCATTAAAATGTTATATTTACATTGACGACATTGCAACCTCTTATTTTTCACATTTGGTGCATGAACATTTTATTTGTTGATTGACTACCCCATTTGGCATGATTGTAGCACGTATGATCACAGTGGTTTTTAGTGAGAAGGGTCAAAATCATCAGCTGAATGACTAAAGCGTCAATTGAGTTCAAAATAGTTTTAAGGAACGGTTGATTGCATCATTTAATTTGCTGAGGATCCCACCCTGGATATACGCTGCTCAGAGCCAGCAGCATGCCTGAAGGAGCCCAAAGCCACCTGTCAATCACGGCTAAATCATTCTCTCCAGCAAATGCACCAAGTCCTGTGTGGTGACATAAAAAAAAAAACTCACTGTAGGAAACTATGTGTATGGCTAGTTATGTGGTACAAATTTGTATGGATTTGCATTCGCAGACGCAATGGAGGTTAGAATGATATTCATCCTCCAGCCTGGTCATGGTACATGGAGTGAGCAGACATTGTCAGCTATGTGGCTCTCCTCTACTCAGTTTGAGGTCCATGGAGAGCTACTGTGAGACCGCAGTCTCACTTCTTATAGAGGGATGCTATTCAAAACCCTCCGGATGGAAGACCCCCCCGCTGGGGACCGCTAGATAGAGAATGTACCCATGGGAACCGTTGGCAAATGTGCTCCTTTATGACCTTGTCTACGCAGCAGGGGTGGACACACAATGATGAAGAAAAGGAAATGAAAAGGAAGAGATTGAGAGACACACAAAGACAGAAAGACAAACAGACAGATGGCGCCTGATAGATGTACAGATAGTTCTGTTTCCTACAGAATTCCCTAAAGCTGTAGTTCTGACCATATTTTTTGCATTTAAAGACCACATGTGGTTAACAGTTCGTCTTCAATGTTGTATGATAAGATGAAGTTTATATATACCGTCTGCTGCAACTATCTCTATCTGTCTCACATTGAAATGCCGTTCACCTTCAACAGCCCCCGTAAGCTCCCATTGCTGTGTGAGGACCTGGGAGAGACATGGGATCAGTGAGACCTGCACATGGTTTCAGTGTTGCAGCGCTGAACGTGCAGGAATCACATCCAGGGAATTGTTTTGAATCATGATGGTCTTGCACTCTCTCTGCCTTTGAGCTCAGCCTAAGGGGCACCTTAATCCTTATCCTGCTCTCAGGTGTTTTTTAGCCCATTCTCTCTTTCTCTCTAGTATGCGCTCTTGCTTACTTTACCACCGCTTTTCTGCTCTTCCATTACCATTTTAGTATTGGCTGCACCAAGTGTCACTTCACTTGCCAACACTATGGTTGGGTCAAGCAGTCTAAATTATATTTCTGCAGAACCGTTCCAAGAATGTAATCAAGTTTTCTGGTGTAAGGCTTGTCTTGCGTATATGGGACAAAGAGAGCATTGACTCATGAGGATTGAGAAATGAGAGGGGCCTCAGGAGCAATGACAGAGGGCCCCTCTACACAACAGGGCTCAACACTTGCTAATGAGTCTGGGGCCCTTGCTTCATGATTGCCTATGGTGAGACACAGACCCCTAGTGGTCGGAGGCCTGACGGCATTCACCAAATCCATCCATACTGTTGTTCTCCAATGCTAATACATGGTAGCCAAAACTAGTGTGAAGCAGCAGGCCAGTGCACATTAGGCTAGAGTAGCAAAATATATTTTCTATGGCAACCATACTATATTTTCTATGGCAACCATACTATAAACAGTATTATTATATTAAAACTCTCCAGTAATTGTAATTCGCCGATGTAAATCTATGTGTAGACCCAATCCTTCAGTGTATCAGATCCACTTGTGGTTATGGTTTCTTATTAAACATCCTGATGAGGAGTGCAATGGGACAAGTACCGGTGATGAGCAGCCCTTCAGAATATTGAATTCATTATGTGAATAAATGTGGTAATCTGGCTAATCGCTGACCAACCATTTCAGGAGAGTTAAAGTTAGTTTGTCGTTGGACATTCACAAAACATTCCAAAATAAACGTTTGAACCAAAAAATATGATGACCAAACCAAATCTAGATGATTTATTTCACCCCAGAGTCAGTTTGTTTAGCTTTTTTGTTTTGGCTTATTTAAGGTATAAAGTCCCCTCTCATACATCAGGCCAATGTTTTTATAGATTTCCAAATGTTTTTAACTTTCAAATCAAAAGATTACTTCAAAATAAAACTTGATGATGTATTATTACCATAATGTTTCCACTTCGATTTGACCAAAACCCTCCATCTGTATACAATTATACACCTCATCTGATTTGTTGACCAAACACATTTTCCCATTATGATAGACCTTGACCTGGTGTTTTTGTGTCAAATGATTATTAAATATCATGCAATACAAGATTGCCTGTACTTCATTCTACTCTGTGCCCAATGCAGGCAAGCTTTCAGCCCAATCACCATCAAGACAAATACCTTTGCATGTCACTGGCTAGTTGGATTTTCTGGCTCGTTCAGATATATTCCTCAGCCCTGCAGACGAACATATGAGCGATAAAGTAGACGACATTGACACAAGAGAACTGATCTGTGATTCGATGAAGTCCCACCGTTCCCCTAAGCACACCTTCATCTCCGGCCCGTATGAGTGTGGCCCGTGAGCGGCTGGAGGCGGTGTCGTTCTTCCTTGCGGCAGGTGGAGCGGATAATTGGACCAGTGTCATGACACATCGGGACGAGGATGAGTGCCAGACGCTCGGGATGGCATCGCCATGGCACCTCAACCCAAACGATGCCAACCTACGGCGTTAACGTCAACTACTCCTAGCTGTCATTACGGATTCCTGCACATTTCTGTCCCTGCTCTGGGGGAAGATGAAAAAACACAACGAAAAACAGAGAAAAAAACTAAAGCCTGTGTTGTTCAGCAACGTTTCACCCTGTGCATGCAAAACATTGCTGAAGTGAGGAATTCGACTGCAGTAGCGCATGTTTATTAAAATCTGGTTATTTTAATTGATGTTGCCGCATAAATCATCTTGGCAAGAGGGGAAGTAGCATAGAGTGAAATAAAGAAGAATGCGTGTGTGTGTGTGTGTGTGTGTGTGTGTGTGTGTTTGTGCTTGTGCGGGTGTGCTTGCGGGCATGTGTGTCCATCACAGTTCTGACTCAGCCACGCAGCAAGAGTCTGTGAAGTGGTCTTCTGAAACGTAATGCATTGTGCTGATGGTGGATCAATACATGTGAGCCATGTACGTAGGATGCTTGATCCAAAGTGGAGTCCCTTGAGCAGTGATGAATTGTGAGGGCGATGGCAAAAGCTAGCGCATGTCGTGTGACATCTTTAAATACACGTTTGTGGGGAAGGAATGTTGGCAGACAAAGGAAGTGCTTAATCACACAACAAGGAAGATTGGGTAAGAGTTGATGCAGTGCTGGCAATGAAAAGCACACCTGAATAAATAATTACGAATAAAACAGCAGAACTAATGAATGAACAACAATGGAGTGATGGTTAATTTACACAGGGCACATGTACAATTGAGTAGTGAGTGTAAAAACGACAGCTTTAAAACTGCTTACTGTCCTCAAACATACAATATGCACATTCATATAAAACAGGATATATCATGTTCAGTGGATTCCTCAATTGCATTTTGCGTGTAGAGAATTCAGCAAAAAACATTATAAATGTAGTATCATTCTCAAATAAACAGACCAAAAAAGTCATCGGCATTTCAGCAGGATGAAAACAAATATAAATGTTGCCCACCTTTGGTTTCGGCTCACAATTTGACAGGTGACCGGCCTCAATTTTCTCTTCCGGTTTTAAGAGTTAAATTGGCTGGAATATTGTGGTATCTTTCCAGTAGAGAAAAGGATAGTTTTTCTGTCCAATATGATGGGGGGTCTGGGGGTAGCTGGTCCTATCTTCTTTTCATTTCTTTCTTCTGAGCGGTGAAATCTTTTTTTTATGCAAGCTAGCTTTGGGTAGGCGCAACATGCCATCGTCCTCTCCCGACTGCTGCTTGGCGAAGTTCACAAACACCTGCGTGGCAAAGACATGAATCACTGGAACGACAAAGGACTTTCTCTCTGAACAAACACTTTCCTGTTATTATCATTCTAACGTCCTATTGTAGTAAAGTTGTATTTTTCTTTTTTCGTTTGTAAAGGCCACATAGTCTTGTAGAACAAAACTAATACATTTACTATTTATTTCACTGAATCAATTAAATAAATGTTTTTAAGAGCAAGCCACACAAGATAACATGGTTTATTAACCTTGAGATAATTGAAAACAACTTGTGATGTACAGGCCATGTTTATTAATTTAATCAATTATATATATATATATATATATATATATATATATATATATATATATATATATATATATATATATATATAAATCTCTCTGTCTGTCTGTCTGTGTCTGTCTGTATGCCTTTATGGACAGGAGAGTGGTGAGAGACAGTTAAGTGGGTTGAAAGAGAGAGGGAATGACATGTAGCATAGGACCGTAGGTAGAATCAAACCTGGGTCGTTACGAGGCATATGGCCGAAATGGTTAGTAGGGGTGCAAACATGTACTAGAGTTAAAGAGTACGCGTTAAGCAAATCTCAAGTACTTTTTCTGACATTTTACAAATACGCTATTTATTATGTTGATATGTGTTTTGGCAACGTTTTTGAAAAGGATATGACATAAAAAGCCTCTAGTGTTTCAGTCATATATTGTTGTTGAGAGGGTTAGGGTTAGGGTTACTAACCCTACAAAATAGGTTTCCTCACCAACATTTAGTGGCTGGCCCGGGTAGGCGGAGTTCCCCACACGTTTCACCATCTCAATACCATTTTATGCAATTTTTTTATTAGAATAATAGATTTTGGATAAGGATATTCAACAAATATATATAAAAAGCAGTGCCCAGCTGAGTTCCGGTGTGGGTGTAATGCACATAATTTACAGATTAAAACTGACTTTTGATTTGTCAAAATTCATGGAAACTATCGCATTAAAATCATTAGTTGAGCCACCGAGCTGCCCTTAATTGCTATTTCTGATTGATTGTTGATCTGATGTCATGCCAACCGGCACGCGTCACCTAGCACTAATTTGAGCCAGTCCCTGTATAGCATGTCTACTGCATAAACATGTTCGAGAGTGGGCAGGGGGTCCGTGGAAGGAGCTTACAACATCCACTTGCAGTGATTATAGTCTTGGTGAGAAAATTATATTTGAATGTATTTAATAGACATGGTTGATGCCAAGTGGGAAAATGTGCTGCCCACACATCTAAGCTCAAGTGTAGCCTTCTTCCAGTGTAGAGACTTCTTCCAGCCGGTCATGTAGCTCTTCACAATGGGAATGGACTCGGGTTGGGCGATTTCCCGATAAAACTATATATCACGGTTTTTAACAATTATGACGTGTCAATTTCAATACTATCTCAAAATATATGTCTAATTTTAAGCACTTGTTTCATTTTTTTCACACTCAAATTTCTCTACATGCTACTGACCTGGGGTCGTGCTTACTGTGCGCTCCTGTCATTTGAGGCTAGTGAATTTGAATTGACGTCAGCCAATCAGTGGAATGTGCTTAAGCACCAGCCTATGATAGGGAAAGCGCTAAAATGGCAGCTAGCGCTATCACTGCAAGTGAGCTAGTTACAAAAATGTAATGCGACAGCCCGTCTGTGAACGGCTTAAATCCATTCAGAGTAGAACAGGATTAGAGTTGGAAAACTTGCTTTATTCTCGGAAGGCAGAATTAATGAATGACCTTCATTATACATTGAATTTGATGTGTTCCCCTCGAACATTCAATCCTCGATTGAATGCCAAATCGAATTCCCAGTTTTTCCTTTCCACAAATTAGCCCTACCTTTATGGCTTTATGGTCGATATGTGCTTAGGCTATATACTTATTGATGAAAGTGAGGTATAAAGTGCAGGCTGATTTCTTTCTCACTCCACGATCTTAAAAAGCAGGTGAAGCTCATGAAGATGAGTGCGAATGAGAAAGGTAAAAGGATGTCTCTAACTATATTGGTATGCATGCAAAATATGGAGAAAAAACATGAAAAACGATGCTTGCTGTTCTCAAGCTGGCTGGCTACGTTGCTCCATCACTAGATGAAACTCTTTGTCAAAGTCACCCAGTTTGAGGCAACCGATAGCTAGATATAATGCAGATTTAATAATGTATTTAATAGGCCTAGCCTGGCCTACTTACACAAAGCTACGAATAGCAAGCTTATGAAGGTCATAATTCATCACTTGTCTATTACTAAAACCTGCCTTATACTGGATTTGTAATGGGTTTATTATGTTTGAAACAAGAATGGGGAAAAAAGGCAAATGATTGCTTCCATCCCGTGGCAGAATAGAGCGTAGCAGCTCATGGCACTTTGCAAACAGACGTTATAAGATGCGCTTTCGCTCACTTATACGCCGTGCTTTTTTTTACGGTTGAACTGTGAACCTCGATGATTTGGGGAGAGGTTTTAAGAGTTAAAAAAAGGTACCTAGCTGATACCACCCAACCCTTGAATGCAATAAATAAATGGAGGGGAGACAACAAAGAGACCAGACTGAATTGTAGCCTTGCAGTGGCAAAGCTTCAGATAACAAGGTCATGAATTCCGTATGGAAAGTAGAAAAATACTTGGGTTTTATTATTTTATTTTATTATTTATATCTCACAAAAGAGAAGGGATCAATGCCTAAAGATATTACATCCCACAAAAGTGTATTCATCGAAAAAGGTTGTGAAATACAAAATGTTGTGGTGTCTGAGATGAGAGACCAAGAATCCCATTTCATCTACCACTGTGCAAACCGTGGTCAATAAATGGTTTGACTGTGGCCCCATGTGTCGTTTCCCCAGTAGGGATGGGACAAGACTCTGCTTCAGGGTTACTTTTGTATATAAAAAAAAATGCTCAGCATGATCCGGTACCTGGTCGAGCGTGGTCTGGGACACAGAGTAGTCCTCGATACTGAGCCGGTCCTTGTTGGCGGCCACCAGCTGGAAGATGCGCGCCAGGGACGAGGAGGCGATCTCGTACTGCAGTGTGTTGTAGTGCTTCTCCCGCTGGACACAGCCCGCGAAGCTGCTCTCCATGAAGCTCTCGGCGGGGCCCAGGTCCGGGGAGGCCCCCGGAACCGATGACCTGATCTTCATGGTCACCACGTAGCCGTCCCCGAATCTGGGGGAGAGACGGAGGGGGTCAATAAACGGAGTTACATAGAGAGATGCATTTATAGATTAGATCGTCAAAACGTTGTTTACTTAAAGCAAATCGTTCCTTTGATGAGCTTAGATTGAAACATCGATACCGGGTGATCAATACGGTTCCGATTTTCTATTTCCTGACCGACAGACGACAGATGGTTGCTGGTGTTGTGCGTTGCACCGGGTCGATACGGGCTGAGGCACGCTGCGCCATGAAGATTGAGATCGGCGTCCTCCGTTTGCCCTCTTATCTCTATGTCTAGCTCTCCCTGCTTCCTGGACACCCTCTTGTGTGCTCTGGTGATCAAGCTGGGGGACCCCGTGCTGTTCCCCTGGCTCAGCGATACTTTCTGCTGATGATCAGGCCCGGGACTTTATGAGCCCATTTAAACCTCGTAAAACAATGGACGCATCAAGTGAACACACATTTTTCTCATTTTCCTTTTTCGTTTTTTCAGTCATTGAACCTCTAAAAAAATACATCCTCTTGGTTAATCGTTGCTTGAATAAATGTCAGTTTCTTTGTAGGAATTTGGGACAAAAAATACCTTTATAGTGTCTCTTATGCTATAGGTACCCTCACTAAAGTAAAAATACCCCAAACTTGGGGTATTAAATAGACTGCTAGCTTGAAAACATAAAGGACTTAAGTAATGGATTTAATAAATAGTAATACAACAATAGGATCCCAGAGGTAAGAGTTTGTTCCCGGATTTTTAAAGATTGATCAAATCATTGTATTGAGACATCACCAGAGGGTTAGTTTAGATCCAGCCTCTAATGGGATATGGTAACCAGTAACTGAAACCTGGAGGCAAGAGTCAAGGAAATATTTTGTAGTTGTTGAAAATCACTATAATAGATATAATAGATAGAGACGGAGGCAGAGAGAGATAGAGAGCGAGATAGATAGAGAGATAGATAGATGATGCCAGTAAACCTAGGTATTTGCTTATCTTATGTGTTGTGAAGTCATGTGGAGAGAGAGATGAAGTAGGTTTCTTCCATTGCTATTTGAGGCAAGTGAGAGCGAGTGTGTCAAGTGCAGGAGCCACTTGACCGTCTTCCATCAGGGAGGGCCTCTCTCTTGAGGCCACGTCTGGACCAATCTCCAATTTGAGAGAGAAGCCGAGCGGCTGATAGCTGAAGTTTTGTATTTCTTCAGATGTCCATCACAAACACTCAAAAAGGCTCAATTTCTTGAAGCACGTGGAGAAGCAATCAAAGTCGACTTTCAACTGACACAAAAAAAAGTCTTTGATTCTAATAATGGTAATATGCGTAATTGGTAATAACAAACAGAGTTCAAACATTGCTGCTTCTCCCCTTTCTCTCAATCCCTGGTTGAGGCTCACAGTGGGTTAGCTCTGACCACTGCTTAGGGCAGGGGTTCCCAACCTGTGACTTGAGGCAGACCACTAGATTATCATCAAGACCTTTCGAAGACCACCTCATTTGCAAACAGTAAAATAATAGATAAACAACCGAGTGCGTGATCACAAAGCGCCGCTGTTTACAGAAAATCATCTGTCATTTGCAAGAATAATAAGCCTTAATACTATATTTACCAAACAATATTGAGATTTTACATTATTTTCAATAAATGTTTGTGTTATTGTCAATTTATCTTTATTTGTTAACATTTCCCACAGACCACCTGCAGTCCCCTCATGGACCACAGGATGAGACAGAAAGTTGAGTCTTGGTTGGACAGCCACCCCCTCCATTGTTTTCCTACAGAGAAAGCGGCGTGGAAAGTTCAGAGGAAGGAGGGGCCATGTGCCCGACCTCGCGGCAGTGTGCCGCAGAGATGACTCACTTTCAGTTTAAATGATTTCAACTCTGACCCAGCGCCCCGCATGACATAACACACCAACCCACAGTATTGCAGTATAGTCCAAATAAGCAGAACCTAGTGGACGTTGTGTGTGTTTTAAATGTTCCGCTCTCGAGACCACAGCACCCTTTCTCTCCCAACGCGTATCAAATGAATACTGCTTTGGGGTTAGCACAGCGGCATTTGAACATGGGCCTGCAAAGCCTGTGAGAATGTCACTGTGATGAAAACCTTTATAAATAAGAGTGGACAACCGATCCATCCTTCATACACTAAATCAACGCGTGGTGCTGTTTTCCCTGAAACCCCTGATTGAAACCCCTTTTCAAGGTGGCATTGTGAGACAACGCAGAGATAATAAATGGCACTATTGGAATACAATACATCAGCAAGGACCCCCCACCTCGGTGTACGAGAAGCAAGACGCTTACTTGTATTTGAGATGCTGGATGGTGCCCAGACACTTGAAGGTCCCGTTGACCATGATCGCCAGTCGAGTGCAGAGCGCCTCACACTCTTCCATGCTGGTGAAGCACAACAACAACAGCATCAGTAATCAGTCTCCACTTTTAAACACAGCTGTTGGTTTTTACTTTAATGGCCGACACATCCCCACTTTAACGACTCGCGCTGATGAACACAAGGCAATTCATTATCGTCATGGTCACGGTACAATCAACAACACCATGGCAGCTTTATTAATACAGAAAAACAGAGACAACGGTTAGCCCCCTGTTTTGGCCAGCTCGTGCGTCAGGGCGCGTGTGTGTGTGTGTGTGTGTTGATGATGATGAAGAAGTCCACCTGTGTGAGGTCAGCACCACGGCCCTCCCGTCCTGGATGATGCTCATGATGGCGTTCCACAGGAAGCGGCGGGAGTGGGGGTCCATGCCGGTGGTGGGCTCATCCTGAACACAAACACATGGAGGAGGAGGAGGAGGAGGAGGAGGAGGAGGAGGGGCAAACCTGAGGCTCCAAACTCACAAATACATAAAACATCTTTTTAGTTTTTTTCTCAAATGAACCCAAACAAACAAATCCTAATCTCTCTTCAGCATATGGCAAAGATTCTACATGCGTGCCAGTTTGACTTAGACTGCACGCCTCGCTCTGCCAATGTATAAAAACCTACTAGGCCGTTCTTGACTGAGCGCATATGGCTTCCCATCTGGGTCCATAGACCCATTTCATTGACAAATCTCCACATAAAACTCAACAACCCTGACAATGGAGCTCGGGGCGGGAGCCGCCGTTGGCCCGCTCACCAGCAGCACAAGCGCCGGGCAGCCAATCATGGCGATGGCCGTGGAGAGCTTGCGTTTGTTGCCTCCGCTGTAGGTTCCTGCGCAGCGGTCGGCATACTCCGTTAGTCCAAGCTTCTGTATGCCCCACTCCGCCACCTGCAGGCCACAAGGAGGCATGCGGCTCATTGAATGGACAAGACATTGTTAAGGTTAATTGAGTGTAAGGGTGTGTGTGTGTGTGTGTGTGTGTGTTTGCTTGGGGTGATTTGTGTTTGTGCGTGTTTGTCGATTACACACTGTCCATCAACATTTCAGCCAACCCTTAATTCAAATGGGGAACGTACAAAAGCAGGATAAATTACAAAACCCTCCACAGTGACAATGTCGACGCTGCTCCTCCAGGCTGATAAAACGTTGTTGTTTTGGGACATTTAACACGCCAAAGCCAGGTTTCATGTTATGTAGCAGACAAGGGTCGCAGATAAACAGAACATCCAGGCTGCGGACCCGGGTTCATCTCCCTGTGAAGGTCCCGGACCGGACTCACCCTGGCGATCTCAGACTCCGGGACACCCCGCAGGCGGGCATAGAGGTAGAGGTGCTCCCGGCCCGTCAGCAGCTCGTCGATGGCGTCAAACTGCGGGCAGTACCCCATGTTCTGGTGCACGTCCAGGATGTCGGACAGGATACTGGGGGGACAACACACAGGAGACAGACACATTACAATTAGACAAATAGAAGGAAGGTAGTGTGTGTGTGTGTGTGTGTGTGTGTGTGTGTGTGTGTGTGTGTGTGTGTGTGTGTGTGTGTTCCCTCTGTAGGTGTACCCAGACTCATGCTGCTGTGGTACTGTCAGAGCTTCTCTCCTCCACTATATTCAGTAGTTTAATTAAAATTCACAGGCATTTTAACCTTTACCTTTATGTTTACCCCAAATTATACCAGTCTGGTTCAATACTTTATCCTGATTGGTCAACAGCGGTCAATAACAGTGTGCATATTTTTCAATAGGGTGTGCATTAATACTTATTATTACTGGTTTTTAACAGTTCTGAATTAATGCGCTACAAATCCAACATTACAAACAGCGGTCACATACAACTATCGATCAGGTGTTTCCTATTGAAACAATATGCTCAAAGCGCCGCAGAAGATTATTTAAATGTCAGCTGATTGAGTCAATAAAACACCAATAACGTTATAGATGAAAGTACCTAATATTTAATCATTGTTGGTTACTGTGGTAAAAGCAGAATAAACTACTCTGGGGTGTCCTGTTATTGGAAAATAATGTTCTTTGGCGGTGGTAAGCAACCACGGCTTTACTTTTAATGCATCACAACCCCCGACAATGGGACACCCCGTCGTGGTTTATTCCTTACGCGACTACATTTTATACACAGTAACCAGTTATTATGGTAATTGTATTTCCAGATGTCAGATTTCACTCAGTTTAGTATTTAAAATAGAAAGTCTACCGGCTACAAAATATCAAGGTAAACAACAATACATTCATAACACACACAAATCCATTTAGACAAGGCATGTCCCCATTTACCATGCTTTTTTCAGGCTGCCATTAAAAACTGTGTGCTTGTGCGCGTGTGTGTGCGTGTGTGCCCGTGCCTGAATGTGTGTGTGTATGTGTGTGTGTGTGTGTGTGTGTAGGTCTGTTTGGGGCATACAAATATTAAACATAGCATGGATAATACCAGGTCAGTGTTTGTGTTAACCTTTCTGAACCGCCTTACAGGAGACTTAGGAAACCATCACTCCCAAATTGCACTTTCCAGACTTCACGCTCCTCCGGCCCCATGCCCTACCTCCTCCACCAGGGAGTCACACTGGTGCTTCCATCATTTAGAAATGCAGTTTTCCTAAATCAATGTTACATTTTATGCTCGTCTTAGAAACCTGTTGAGAATAAAATACAAACTTTTTTGGTTGCATGATAAACCTCAGTACATTCCCTACCATTGGGAAATTTGGGCAAAAGTAAAACCGAAACCAAATATACTGTATATATATATATAAAAAATTTTTTTATAGATGACCTATAACAATTGTACCAATATGCCTTTACTCATTAATGTTGCTGTAGGTAAGATTTAAGAGCTATTATTTTAGTATAATTTGTTTAAAATGCCATAGCCATCAGTCAGCTATTAGTGAGTGAAGTGCGCTGTGAGAATATTTGTTCTGGATGATTTTAGACCGCTCCCGGCTCATTTCTGACCTATCAGGGCATCTCTTCCCTGAGGGAGGGAACAGAGAGGGAAGGGATTTATCTTTTATGTTTAGTTTCAAAATCTTGCTCTCTTCTGCTTCCATCTCTTTACAACTCCCAAACAGCAACACACAACACAATAGCAGGCTGTTAGAGATTAGTAAACATGGATGGGAGGGTTGTACGTACCTGTAGCCCGCCACAGTGGCCTCCCCCGCACTCACGTCTGAGTCTCCAGTCAGCATTTTGAACGTTGTCGTCTTGCCTGCGCCGTTCACTCCTAGCAGGCCAAAGCACTGAAATAGGAGATGTGAAATCACCACACACTCCATAGTAGCTAATAGCTAATCCATAAACTAAACTAAGCTAAGCCAACCCTATCCAATAGCAACCCTCCATAGCTAACACTCCATAGCTTCTGTGGACTCATTCATATAGATGTCAGCTTCAATTTGTGTCATTAAGATAATTAGGAAATTTCAATTATATGTTTTTCTAAACTAAAAATATGAATCATATATAGGCTTTATTTGCTAAATTAAAAACAACAGCAAAATAAGGTTGATGTGCGTAAATGGACAGAAGATTGTTGTTTTTTTTGGAGCTAGACAACAGAGATAGCACTGACTCACTTTGTGACTCACTCATAAAGTAGTTTCTAAAAGAGATTATTCATTCCTGCTGCTACTGATAATGATTTTGATGAGACAACTGTGCATCAATATTATGCAAGAAGTGCTGAAGTGATTAAGTGCTTAAATAAATAAAACATGACCCATATTTTTATTTTTATATAACAGCACAGATTAAGTATATTCTAAAAACATATTTTATCATGATTATCATCAATATTATTTTTGTTTATAATAATAACAGCGATGTGTTGATGTGTGTCTCTGTGGGTCAGTGTGTACCTCTCCTGGAGGGACGCCCACACATATTCGGTCCACCGCTGCCCTCTTTCTGCCCACGTACGTCTGTGCACGGAGGGGACAGACGGACACATAACCGCATGGTTCATGACAAACAACAATACTGAACACCTTTTCCTATAGCATTATATTGGAAATTATCTTCGATATTTGCCGCTCTGAAAAAGGTATAGAAATGATCAATTATTTGATTATGAAGGTATGTTAAGTATGTTTAGTCGGTGTAGAATACAGAAATGGTTCCCATTCTCTTTCCAGGTGTTGGCCTTGGACGACCTTAAGTTCATAATGAATTGAGCTGTTGAATGTGAATTCTACAAGTGCCCTCACCCACACCAAAGGTGCAGTAAAATACCACCTCCCTGCCCTCGTCATAAGGAATTAAAGGAATAGACCCTTTTCACAGAGGTGCCGTCGTAGGACAAACACAGCTGTCGCTCATAACACTAATGATGGGTCTGCAACTTTTATGTACCAGGGCACGGGTACTAGACTTAGCTTCACTAGTCTATTATCCGTTTGCTGGTACATAAAAGGAGCAGACCCATCATTACTTTTATGAGCGACACCTGTGTTTGTCCTACACTCAAACCTCTATGAAAAGGGTCTACTGATGGAAGAAATTGATTGTACATTTAGTTCTCTCTGAACTGACTAGTGATTGTCGATTAAACTGTTGATTGCTAAGGCCGTGGCCTTCCCTAATGTAGGCAATATGGGCAGTTGTTTAGGATGACTTTCTGAATGGTATTTATTTGCAATGATTAGACTCATAACTTACCTGATAAGGCAGGTAAGTTTGTGGCAGGGGTTATTTGAATACTGAAGGGACACTAGTGTACTCACACTACACTGCTGCCTAGCAGCACTATATTGTACACCACTGTATATAAACATTATGAAAATACATGAATATGCAATTACTTCATCAATGTCATTTAGTGACATTACTTCTAAAGCATGTTCTTTATCTTCATCGTAACATCCAGCTGCTCAGGTCCCACGCTCTCTCAATCATGACCTTTGAACTCAGGGCCATCTATCTAAATGTAACATTTGCCCTACTCTTTACAGAATCCCTCTATGTTGTGTAACACTTGTTGAAGCTTTACTTATTCACATCACTGACCTATTAAGCTTGCTTTTGTGTAACTCCACACACAGAGAAGGGGCTTCATCCAATGGCCAATCCATATTTGGTGCTTTTAGATTACATTCTTTTACTTTCAATGCACCATGAGTCTGAAAGGAGTATCTTAGAAACCAACCATTCAAATACCATACCATATTTGGTACATGCTGGTATAAATTGTTTTATACTTTTTGGTACATGCTGGTACTTTGTTATTTCTGTATGTATGTATTACATATTATTGCATGATATATGTATATTTCTTCATGTGGAGACGGCGTGGTTTACCTTGCAGAGGTCCCTGATGTGCAGGATGTCCCCCTTGCTCCCTCCCTCGTAGATCCTCTTTCTCTCCTCCGCCACGTCCTCATCTTCGTCTTGGATGGGAGGTCGCTGGCGATCGGACAACCTGGAGAGAGAGAGAGCATCGAACACAATAATGGAGAGCACGAATATGGCTGCGCCTTGCTATAAAGCGTTGAGCCGTATGATTATTACATTATCAAGATAAGGATTTCAAAAATAGATCCCATCTAGGACAGCGACAAACACAGATGACTACACCAGAATACGACTCACATTATCAATATCACCAATATGAAGATATATATGAATAGAGGCCATGTGATAACCAAGGCATAAGAAAGGTCTCCGTTGGTATGAAACTGGGCTGGGAGCCAGGCCCTTACCAGTGGTCGAGGAAGAAGCGGTACTGGATAAGGAGATTAAGCAGGAAGTAGACAAAGCCCTCCACAGCCATGAAAGTCACATTCTTCCCCACAAAGTCCCAGCGGAATGGGTCCATTGTGTACTCCTCTCCTGGAAGGACAGGCAGAGTTAAGACGGGATCCTCCGGAACTAACCGCTGACTGAGCAGAAAGAGAGCCAGAGAGATATACTCTGTGCCCTAACCCCTGGTTGAGGACAAGTGTGCGGGAGGGGGGGGAGGGGGGGTTTGTTAAAAAGTAAAAGTACTAAATGAATACATTTTAAGGTTATAATACAATTTGGGCACATTTTTATATTATCTAAATAGCGATGGGTTTTTGTAATATTTAACTGGATCAAAAACTTTCAAAGCTAAATCTTGGGTAATTAATTTGGGATACCAGCCAAAATAAGCTAGATTTTGAAAGTATCCAACCAAAAAAATCCCAGCTCTCTTTTCAGGCCTTCATCTAAAGCTACCCCAAAACCCATTACTAGCTCGCTAGCTTTAGCATTAGGTCTCATTTCATGATTGGACGGCAATCATTTCATCTGCCCAAATTAAATGATTGGCTTATTACAGGCCACCATAATAAAAAATAAATGACAGCTACCGATATCGTATTTTCTTCCTTTGTTTGTCGGAGCATTTGACTTATCGATTGCCGTCAGGCTGATAATAAATTGCCTAGCCTAGTTGAACGATGAAAAAACATTTCATGTAATTTTGGCATTCTCAAAACTGTAAAGGTTTAGACTCTGATGTGTCTGCAAAACTATTGAAAACCGCTAGGTAGCCATGGGAGAATCATGTAATTAAAATGTAAAGCTCGTACCGAATCTGGCGTACACATCGGTGACCGCCTGGTTCATGGCCATGTCTATGAGCCCCCGGCCCAGGCAGAAGTGAGGGAACACCAGCAGCACTTTCTTCAGCCACTCGTTGAACGTCAGCAAAGACTACGTCGTGGAAGATAAATGCATAAACATTGACCCACACACACACACACACACAACCATTGTGGTACTACACAAACAAGGCCTGGAAAGCTTGTGTATACAGCATCCTTCAAACACAAGGGCCACACCTGCACTGACAAAATTCCAAGAAATTCATTAATTGATTCATTATGTAGATTAAAGTAAATGACCCAAAAAATTGAAATGAGCCTACAACCTCCAACAAGTATTTGAGTTGTCAGTAGATGTTGAAATTGAAACAATGAATTGTCCAGTGAAAAATTAATTGTCAGTGAAGTAAAAACAAAAACATGCATTTATATTCGTTTTGAGGAAAAAGGTGCACAAGCGGTACCCGGTTGTTTTCAAAGAGCTCCAGGATGAAGGTGATGGCGCTGCTGTTGATGCCGATGAAGAGGTTGATGCAGGAGAGCGAGACGTAGGCCGTGCTGGGCACACTGAACACGTAGGACATGGGGTACATCATGGGGGTCACCGACCACCTGGGGATGAAGGGGGGGAGGGGGATCAGAAACTTTGTGTTAGTTCATGACTGGCCTTCAGCTCTCAACCTTCTTTTCTTTTCCTTAGACGTTTTGATTTGACAATATTCATTGATTTTCTACACTTGTCATTCATTTTAATTTTTTCCCCATTTTCTCTGTGTGTTAATACTTTTTCCTCTCTTATCTGAGCCAAAATTATGTTATTGATTTTTTCTTTTGCCAAATTTAATTAGAATTTCCATTGTCATCTTAGTCTGTACCCTGCTGGCATTTTGTTGGTTTTTACTGTCTGTGTGGATATGTATATTGGGGAAATTGGAGAACAAGGAGAGAAAAACAACTCAGAAGTTACCCGTATAATAGAAGCAGTGTTATCAGGGCTGGCAGGTTGGTGGGGGATGTGTAGCACTTTTTGTCGAAAGCCATGAAAATGCCCACGACCATCGCTGTGCTCAGAGAATAGTTGATCTGGGGACGACAGGGACATTATTCACCGCTTTAAGAGAAAAAAATATGTATCGCAATCACCATGCCATTGCAGTTTTGATTTCTGATTGCAATCAGGAATCACACTGGGTTAAATATACAATACAAAATCCTCATCATGACTCATAAATAATGCCAAGAATGAGACACCATGTTGAAAGTTATGCTGTTTGTATTGAATTAGAGACTCGCACCTAATGAAAGTGTGTCAGAGTGTGATGGAGCGTGTATTAATTGGAAAAACTCACGCACTCAGCAGCCTACAATGCAACACCTATCAATTGATCATTTCAATGTTTAAATGAGGGCAAAATATATCAAAGATATATCTAACCTACTAATAATAACAGGATGGTAATTAGGTAACAAATTCCAGCTACAATGTTTTCTTTTTCCTTTTCTGGCAATCCGTCATCCAGAATAGTGTGTGTGTGTGTTTTTCCTTCGCATGCTCTTGAATAAGTTAAAACCAGTGTGTCTTCACTGGAACGGAGGTGGGTCGTGTTTCCAACTGGAGCAGTCACACCGGTGCCACCATTCAGCCGCGCTATAACTTCCAGCACTGCTCTAAACCTTGGCACGCATCACAGCGTCATCCATTTTATTAAACACAGAACAAGATCTACAATCGACTCTTCCGCCATGCGTCGTCTTTCTACTAGGTGACGCTGCCTGACGCGGCGCTCCGTGGCTCGTCTGGTGTGCAACCCGCTTTACATTGATGCTCTGCCGTTCCTGAGTCGGACTGGGACCAAGAGTGGATCCCAATGCCACGGACTCCCTCCACGCAGTATTTTAGCATTTTGAAACCCTATTCAAATAAAACATGTGTTTTAACCCATTGAAACGTTTCAGTAATTAAATGGGAAAAAATTACACTGTCCACTAAAGAGCCCTATTTTGAAATGTAACATGTGTCGCTGAAGGGAGCGTGGTGGCACAGCACCACTATTCCATTTTTTTGGAAAGAACCCTGATACATATTCAAATTCTCTGACATTTCCTATAGCCTCCCAGGAGCATCGGAAACCAAAATAAAGTGAGGGCACATTGAACTCCTATAATGTCCCTTTCTCCACGGCCCTACCATGTCCCAGAAGAAGTTGGCCACCCAGTAGACCAGTGGGCTGACCCCGCTGACGAACTGCAGGTGCTTGGCCTTGGTGGCACGCTCCTGGATGAGGTAGAGGACGAAGCTGGCCGGGATGAAGGACATGGCGAAGATGACGCAGATGGCCACCACCGCGTCCACCGACGTGGTCAGCCTGAGCGAGAAAGAAAGAAGGGAGGGGTTCCAAATGGCGGATTAAGAAGATATAAAAAACACATTGCAGCCAATTTTTTATTCAAGGTTGTGGGTTTTTCCTGAGGGGAAGTTTGGATGTGATTAATGTTTTTAAATACTGCCTGGTTGTGAAATAAGAATTATAACATTCGTTAATGAATGATGATTAAAAACATGAATCAGTATGCAACCTGATTTGTAATCATCAAATTATATTTGCTAGTCTTAAATACAATTAAACCAGAATGACAGAAAAAAAGAAAAAAAAAGAAAAAAAATAATATTATTTTCAATTTCGGTTCAATCCAAAGCAACAAACCGACCAAACAGGATCAACCTCAGTTCACAGCTTCACAGTAAGAGCGCATGATGTGCGCTGAAGGGCAGATAGGCTGACGGGCGTAGGGCGCCTGGGCCACTCACACGGTGACTTCAGACAGCTGCTCCTTGGTGAGGTTCAGCGGGTGGTTGACAGCGGTGATGCCGTACTCCACGGGGTTGGCGGCGGGCGGCAGGAAGGCCCTCAGGATGGCGTTGTTGGCCACGTTCATGAAGGACGCCATGGCGTGCCAGCCCTTGTTGTTGTACCACACCTGAAGAGGGGGGAAACAGGGACGGGAATATACTCATTGTATTGGGCAGGGCTGCATGTCCTACATTACATTGTTTGTATTGTATAATATGAATATCTAGGATAATGGTTTTTTTTGTCGCTTTTTTTCTTATAACCAAAGTATCAACATCTTGACATTAATACAATTTAATGTTTTTTTTATATAAGAAAAGTATCATCAACATCTGAACATGCATACCATTTAAATGTGATATAAATGTAAAAAAAGGTATTGTCACATACAAGTATAATGTTAACAATATAATAATTATATGACTATATATAGGGACATATAATAAACCTATGCTCTCAGAAAGTACCAGAAGGATTTGCCTTTCAACCACCACCTCATTCCTGACCTTTATATTGAATTCACTCTCCATGTAGCGAAGGAACGGTCCGATGTCCTTTAGAGCGCGTGTAGCATAGTTACCCTGTGAAGAAAACATTCTTATGGTCATCCAACTAGTTACTTTTGTTGGTAGTTGTTTTAAAGAGTAGACTGCCCTCTGATTGTTCTCCTTAAGACGGCCTACTATCCTACCAAGGTATCTTAATACCTTGGTAGTATCTCTTAATTGCCTTTCAAATTTGTACGGTTAAATGAGGTAAGGACGGTAAGGACGTGTTGGATCATCCAAGAGCAGCTCTTGTGTACAGCTAAACACCGCCACCATCAGTTGAGAGGAAGACACGCATGCAATGCATCTTTTAAGTAGCTATTGAAAAAAAGAAAGAAATTGTATGTGTCTCAACTTCTGACACTTTTTAGATGCCATAGGTAAAACGGGGCTTAAACGATGATGGGGGCATAGAGCCTCAGAGGTGTTCTTTGAAGATCCGACTCATCCCAAGCTCATTAACCCGTAAAAATAAACACTTTATAAACGACAATGATATTTTATGATACCCTGCTTAGACAATAGACTGTAAACAATCATGCTTTCAAATGAATGATTTGTCAAATCTCGGCCCCCCAAAAAGGAAATAATGTGAAAACCTGACTTTGCTTAAGGGTTGTTTTAGAACGGACGCAAAATACTGTCTGTTCTACGTAGAGCTAGTACAATTATAGTTACTGATATCAGGTTTGGGTTGTTCTGCTATTAACAATAAGCGTTTCTGAATAGCTCAAATCAGTAGCAGGTGAGACACTACAACACTTACTTTGGCTTTGTTAAGCTTAATCTAATAAGTGTTTTAGATGTTATTTCTTGAACTATCAAGTACCCCTGTGATGTTCATCATCTGGCCCACTTGCTGCAACGTGTTCTGAAGTTCTCTGGGGTCCAAGTCCAAGATGGGGAGCTGTCCACCAACTGACAAACCTCCGTATCTGTAGACAGGGTGGATTGTTACGCTCACCGTCAGGCAACAGTTTTAAAGAAGTAGTACATATGACATCCACTAGAGGAAGACACAGTACAAACAGTTAAATTATTACCTTTGTTCATTCACCCAGTACTTGCTCTTCAAACTGTGAAAACATAACAGTAAAACAATCACAATTAAATCAAATTAAATATTAAATATTAATTCATACTGAACAGGTGATTTATTTTTGCAATGTGCTACAACTATGACGATCCTGAAAATGTACATGTTACATAAAATGAACACAAATGTTACATTTGAAATACATTTGAAATGAAATTAACTTCTCCAAGGACGGGTACATAATGCCCCATGTGCAGATACGCACTGTACATAAAATACACAGATGTGCAACCCGCCTTGTTCTGATGAGGCCTGGGTAGGTCTTGACCAGGTAGTCGGAGATGTTGTGCCCGGTCAGGTTTAGCATGATGTCCCCCGTGGGCTCCGTGCGTTGGCGGGGGGGCGTCCCCCCGGCCCCCAGGGGACACAAGGGCATCATGGTCAGCCTGTTGCCCTCGCTGCACTGGCAGGCCGGGGAGGGGTTCCCCGCGTGCCACTCGGGGCTCAGCAGGATGTTGCTGACCAGCGGGGAGATGTCTGGGTAGGCCCACATTGAGGTGTTGCCGCACGGCATGCTGGGTAGAGAGATTGGAACAGAACGGAACGGAGAAGGGGGTAGAATAGAATGGGGCACATTGGAATCAGTTCATTGGCCAGGTAAGTAAACACACAAGCGCTCAACGTATGAGGAATTTGTCGTGGTGCACTGCTACACCGCATTTGCTTCATAAGTCTATGAATTAATGGATGAATAGATCTAAACTTATTAAGATGATGTAAGATCTATGTGAAGTGTCTTTGAGCCTGTGTTGAGCGTGTCATGGATTTATTACTCATTATTGTAATGTGTTCATATATATATATATATACTGCTCAAAAAAATAAAGGGAACACTTGTAGTTACATTGTGTTGTTTAAGTGTTCCCTTTATTTTTTTGAGCAGTATATATATATATATATATATATATATATATATATATATATAAAATATGGAACATAGATAAACGAGGTTCATATGTGGTGCTCCCACGTGATTATGGATCCGCCTGCAGTTCCTGGTAAGACCCGCCCAAGCTGCTCAGAATTGATCAGCAAGACACTGCTTACTAACCATAACCATCTGTAACCTAACCCTAAACTTAATGATGTGTAACCTAATAACTTAACCATGATTAAATACCTAACATAAACATCTCTAACCTAACCCTAAACTTAACGATATGTCACCTAAAATCTAAACTTTACCGTCACTCACCTAATACCTAACTTAACCATATCTAACCTCCTCTCACCAGCCAATCACAGCTAGATTCTGGGCAGTGTGGGCGGGTCTTACCAGGACCTGCAGTGGGATCACTAATGGTTCTCCTGCCTTGTGTCAGGCTGGTGTCACCCACCCGAGAGGCTCTCCCTGCAGGCAGCGAGTGCCCAGCCCCGGTCTGCCCAGCAGGCTCTCTGTGATGCGCTTCATCTTGGGATCCAACGGCCGCTCATTACTTCAATAAACAACAACAATAACAACAAGAGGAGACAGGACAACAAAGTGTTGAAATACAGATTGGATAAAAACAATTGATTGCATGTGTGTGTAATGTTGGGGGAATGCGCTAGACGATCAAGTAATTTAATCTAATGGATTCGACTCTAATTGAATCACATCAAAACCAAACAGATTGAATCAAATCTAAACTCAAAAGGTTATCTAAACACACTGTACCTGAAGACAAATCTTAAAGAACATTACATTTAACAAGGGGTTTCATGCAATCAGGATGTGTGCTTTTGAGGTCAGGTTCTGTGTTTTGGGGGTCAGGTGTGTGTTCTGGGGGTCAGGGTGAGCGTTTTGGGGGAGAGGGTGAGCGTTTTGGGGGTCAGGATGTGTGTTTTGGGGGTCAGGATGTGTGTTTGAGGTCAGGATGTGTGTTTTGGAGGTCAGGATTTGTTTTCATGTGGTCCAACCTGAAGAAGGTGAACTGCTGTCCGTACAACCAGGGGCTGAGGGTGAGTCCTGGATACTCTCCGAACGGGGGGACGATGGTGGTGAAGACCAGCGCTATCAGCACAAAGCTGGCTGGGAGGACCACCTCGTACAGTGGTGGGAACAAAACACTGAGGATTACTCCCTTCCACTGTCACAGCTCTCCATGTGTCTAAACATGCACTTCCTACTTCTTTTCAATTTATTTATGAAAATGTGACTGAAAGTGTAACTAGGAATTGGCATTCATCTAGTTGCAACACCTACTCTTTTGAAATAAATATTCATAAATACTTACTTAAATTAAAATTATTATTTTCTAAATATCTATAGTTATACTGTATAATTGCACAAAAGCAAATAAGTTCCTTGCCATCCTTATTGTACAATAACATAATCAACCATAAAACTAACTGGCACGAAGGCTACAGGGTCTATCCAGCGTGAATTCAGTCACTTACTGTATCATCATCACTAGCCATCAATAGCTTTCCTACCTGTGCCAAGAAGTCCTTCTGACAGCGCACAGCGTGGTGGAACCTCTTCACCAGCAGCGCATGGAACTGCTTCAGCACCAGCCTGCAGCCTTTCACCTGTCTGGAGCCCCGCCCCTCGCTACTGTCAGAGGCCCCGCGGGAGCCCCCGTCCTGAGCCTCCCCATTGGCTTCTGCAGCGGTCAATCAATACAGATTACAATGAGCAAAGGAGGGTTCCAGTTGGAGTAACAGAACGAAAGTTAAACAAAAGGAGTGAGGATACACTTAACTATGTTTGTGAGTTTTGTGGCTAGCTAAGCCTAAGGCAACCATGGTACACAAGCATTTTTTTAAGTAATTGTCAGGATCTGATGCAAAACTGCTTTCAAAACTAATCCAAGCCCGTGGACCATGGATCTGTTAAGCATAGCTAATATTTTAATCCTCTTTAATCCTGATGTTTTTTTTTTTTTTTAATGGGAGCACACTCACAAAAGGTAGTCTAGGGTATAGTTACTCCCCAGTAAATGTGTATCCATAATGAGCAGCAAGCATTTGCTGGTCATATGCAAAGCTGCCAAGTAAATAGTAGCAGTAGACATTGTCATTTACAGCTAATGACTCCGCAGATTCAGGTAAAGCAACCAAGCTTTTTACGAGTTGCTATCTATAGTTTGTAGGCTTTCTGACCTTCCACGACCTCTGCAGCGCATTTGTTGCTACACTTCCGTTGACGTAACATCCACTGCTCTATAGGTCGCAGCACAAAGGTACAGATACGAGACACACATCACAGACAAAACTAAAGGTTTAACACAGACACCAAACAGTTCCAAAACATGGAAGTACACATTGAGGCTAAACACGGATACAGTTGACACACAATATTTCACAACATACAAAACCCACAAAAGTAGGATACACGCAAAGGAGAAGCACATTAGATTGAAGGTTCAACAGGAATAATTTGGACAGATTATCGTCAGTTTTTACCAGGAGTCTTTGCATTAGTCGCTGCCTCTCCGTCTGCAGTGACCTTTATGAATATCTAGGATAGAAGAATAATACCTTATCAGACTACCTCTCGTGGCTCAAGTACACAAGGTTCACGTTTTTAATATGTTGCATATGTTGTGACAAGTTAGGAACATGAACAACCATTTGGCAACAAAGTAAGAGAACAATGATGGATATAGCCAAACCTAGCAAGGTCCGGACTGACATTTATGTCTGCAGACTAGGAGAAAACCCCCATGAAGCTTTCTATCTGCACATAAGACCTATTCATTAGTATTTCTAAACATATATTCTAATTCTGCTGCCTGTCTGCTATTCCTAAACATATTCAATTGTAACCATAACTCGAAAACCATGACTTGTTTTTATTAAACCCAAAATCAGAAAATATTTACCTCCAATTGTAATTATTATACTAACTTCTAATCGTGCTCCTAAACGGAACAATTTCAAAACATTAAATGGCAGCTACATCACCAAACTAAACTGATGCATCAAACATGAATGCACCTCCTCCAGTGAGGTGTCGGAGATGCCGAAGCTGCTGAGGCCCATGTCTCCCAGGGTCTCCTCCAGCTCCCGGAAGAGGCTGGCGTAGGCCCGGTGCTTGAAGCCCTTGCTGGGCAGCAGGTAGGTGAGCTCCTGGCCGATGCTCTCGATCAGCTTGGCCTCCGGGACGTGGTGGTGGATCAGGCTGGTGATGCTGTCTATGTCCCCTGGAGGTAGAAGAGGAGGAGGAGGTGGAGGTGGACGATGACGACGAAGAGGTGGAGGTAGAAGAGGCAGAGGATGTGGCGGATGAGAAGGTGGAGGAAGAGTTGGAGGAAGATTAGGTGGAGGAAGAGGAGGAGGAGGAGAATGAGAGTGGGCAGAAGGTAGAAGAGAGGAGAGCAGGAGTAGGATCAGAGAGGGAGTAGTATGAAAAAAAAATACACAGTCAATTTGAAATGAACAGAGCCAAACTGCAAGTGTATGCATTGAGTCTATAGGTAGAAGTTAGGGTGGCAGGACAGCTTAGCGGTGAGGGTTTTTGACAACCAGCAGAAAGGTCCTGGATCCCCATGTCCACAGCCTGTAGGTATCCTTGAGTGAGTTGCCTAACCCCTACCTTCTTATACACATCTGAATTCACTGCAAGTTGCTTTGAATCAAAGTTCCTGCAAAATGACTGAATGGGTAGTAAACTGTAAACACACACTCACCATCCAGGGCTCGGTCTATGTGCTGGGAGAGGTTCTGGGACTCGTCCTTATACTTGGTGCAGATAGAGCAAGCACATGAGCAATCTGACGCACAGTCACAGTCATTCTGACCAGCACAGCAGTCAAGGAGAAAGAACAACAAGGTATACCTTTAGATGAGGCTTAGTACATTACACAGAGATAGGGAAACTATACAACTTTCTTTGAAGCATTTTAAGTATTGTTGAATTGTCAGAGGAAGGCAGAGAAAACATATAGACATATACAGTATAAAGACATAAATATCATGTGAAACATGAAAAACAATGTCCCAGTGCCCCCTTTTGGTGGCGGTTGGGACTGCATATGGGTCACACGTATTAAGCAGAATATCCGCTTCTCTGCCCGTTGTCTTTTTTTATTTTCGACAGCTACCTTCCTCAATTTAATAAAAAAATTAACAAACTCAAATCAAATAATCCCAGCCCATCGCACAGCATTTCCCAGCCAACGTTTGGACGAAGATCAAGGGCTCCATAAACTGGGCACCGCCAGCCCAGCGAGCTCACCTCCCTCCGCCGGAGGTCCCTCATGCGCCGCACCAGCGTGAGGTAGAAGCCCACGCCGAAGCAGTTCTTGAGGAAGAGCGGGGAGCCGCAGCAGTGCAGCTGGCCCTTGGAGAGGATGGCCACGCGGTCGCTCAGCAGGTCTGCCTCGTCCATGTGGTGCGTGGACAGGATCACCGTGCGGCCTGCGAACGGGAGGAACCGGGAGGGTGGTTGGCTAGGCGGGCTGGGGCTCCATAACTTAGCCGCGATGGTCCAGGGAGGGTGTCCATGGGCTAGCCCGTTTTTTTCTTTAATTGTGCATCGTTGCACTAATGTCTGTAAGCTGTTTATATAGTTTATCTTTCTTTATTATTTTATAGATACTTTTTTTGTTTGTTTTATTATACATCTTCATTTTTAAATTTTTATAAATTTTACTTATTTAAATCTCTAATCAAAATATTTATATTAGACATAAATCTCTAATATCTTAACATGCAACCATGGGGCTGCAGTCCAGAGGAAGTTTGCACGTAACACATAACACACTTCACCCACTCCTTTATACTTGGTGTACATTTGTGATGTGATAACCTTGAATCTTAATGTAACGTTAAAGCTGCAATCAGCAATATTTGCTCACCACACTTTGCTGTTTGAGTGTTTGACTACCACTGGCCATTGCTATAGATCCAACTGTATGAGAACCATGACACCAAAACACAATTTAATCAAAACAAGTTGGGCAAGCACATATAGATTATTACAGCTTTAATGCCTTCAAAAACATAAATTAACTGGTTTAGTTATATGGTTAGAAGAGGAATTCAGTTTTTTCATTTGGTATTATTTTGTATTCTATTTTAATTGTACTATTTATATTTATATCAACAAGTTAAATTACATCTTATATTATATTACGAATATTAGATTATATAACATTATATTATATCTATCCTATCACAATATTACTTTATTTTATGCGTCATGCAATGCAATGCATATGTTCATCGTTAATGGACAATGAACATATGAGATAGGTTACTGTACACTCTGAGAAACTGTATGGTTGAAAATCTCTCACCGTTTCGGTACTTCAGCAGCAGGTCCCAGATGGAGCGTCTGGAGTAGGGATCCACCCCCGACGTGGGCTCATCCAGGATCACTATTTTAGAGCCCCCAACAAACGCCATGGCAACAGACAGCTTCCTCTGCATACCGCCTGTGCAGGTTTTAAAGGCAGGAAGTGACAGACCATATATAAATTGTGTGACGTGTAAATTAGGTGCAGAGTACAAGAGAAAAAGTCTACGTTGTATGCATGGGCAAAATAAAACGAACAAAAACATTGATTATTTTATGCTAATTCAATTGAATAGAATATATAATTGTTAATTTCCTTTAGCTGTTTTGCAGTTGTCAAACATCTGCAATTTAAAAATTTATTATCAGAGAGAATAATAAGCTATATAAATATATATAATTGCTGGCTGAAAGAATTTTACGAAGACTTTTATAAAAAAAAAGATCAGGGGAATAATAACAAGCTACATAAATATACATAATTGCTGGCTGAAAGGATTTTACAAAATGTTTTATTATTTTATTATCAGGGGAATAATAACAAGCTACATAAATATACATAATTGCTGGCTGATAGAATTTTACGACGATTTTTTATTTTTATGATCAATACCTTTCAGAAGTAACGGCATTAAAATCTTAATCCAAGAGAAATTTCTAATTGTACTGTACTGAATACCAGCACTGAAATAGCTACATGGTGGCAATAGACCCAGCGGCCCCTACCCGAGAGGTTCTGGGCCTCGTCGTCTCGCTTGTGCGGCAGCTCCAGGTCCTTCAGCATGCTCTCAACCTCCCCCTGTGCCTCCTCCTGGGAGCGGCCCTTCAGCAGGGAGTAGAACAAGATGTGCTCCTCCACGGTGAGGCTGCACAGCAGGGGACAGGGTTCACTGGGTTAGGACGCTATGTTCACCCTCATGCAGGGACTCAGAAAACCAGTGGTGAAAGTACGAGCAATGATCAGATCATAATATGGAGTTGATGAGATTCAATTATAATAATAAAGATTCAATGCATTTATATGGTGCTTGTCAAGACACCTAAAGTGCTTTACATAGTAAGTCTGTGCATGTTTGTGGGGAGGATGTGACACCTCATCCACTGCCAATGTACTATCATAATTTTTTGGGGATGAAAAAAAAAACATCTCACACAATCTACAGAATCCCCATGCATTTTACTGATCCATTCATAAAAGGTAATCCCAAAGGAAATAGTTAAGTCACAATTGCCCTGCTCAAGATGGGAGATACTACTATAGTCAAAGTCATGTAATCGCTGAAATAGCCATGATTTTCAGACACCATAGCCACATTGAAAGAAGGAAATCCAAATATAAACTAGGTTGGTTGGGGTGAGATGGCAGCCGAATGCCCAACACTCACTGATTGAAGAGGATGTTGTATTGAGGACACATGCCCATGGAGGTTCGGATCTCGTCCATCTCTGTCCGGATGTCCCGACCGTTGATGAAGGCTGTGCCCGAGGTGGGGGCATAGAGGCCGGTCAGGATAGACCTGGAGAGGGGAGGAATCCATGAAGAAGAAATCATATATATATATACATATATAAAAAAAGAGATCTGTCAGCGTGAGAGAGGGAAAAAATATATATATGTTTTTTTATCATTGCATGATCTTGTAAAAAAAAAAAAAAGGCTAACAACAAAAATCAAAATGAATAAAATGAACAAAGTAAGTATCACTAATCTATTGAATGAACGAATCCCATTAAACGTAGATCCAAAATCAAGTGAAGTGACACTGCTGTTGGCTGCGGTACTCACATGGTGGTGGTCTTGCCGGCGCCGTTGTGTCCCAGGAAGGAGGTGATCTGGCCCTCGTAGAATGCGATGTTGAGGCCGTTGACGGCGGGACGGGAGCAGCCTTTGTACACCTTGACCAGGTCCTGGATCTGCACCCCCATCACCAGGCCTACCGGCTCTGGCTCAAAGAACAGCTGACCTGTAGCGTGTCGGGAGAGAGTGGTTATTTTCTCTTAGTCCACAAATGCTTCAAACTGTATATGGTTCGGAGAAATACAACTACCGCCTCAGACTGAAAAATTTAATTAACATGTCTTTCTTTTTAAAGTGGACCAGGATAAAACGATTTATAGAGAAAGAATCCCCAGGTGGATTGACACATGGATGGGCACAAACAACTTTTTCAGATACATTTATCATAGAAAGGTTACAGTAGATCATCTATGATATCTGCCATTTTTATCTTGGGGCCAGCATCTATTTACTATTTTACTTCTAAGTCATTAAGCAGACACATTCATCTAAAGTGACGCAGAAAGATTCCAGATAAAGGCCAGGTGGAGTGGGGGGGTAAGGCATCTTAATTAACAATTCTTACAGGATGCAGATAGATCCCAGAACCTTGACTATCCTGCATCTCTTACCGGCGTCACCCTGCAGGTTGGGCGACTGCTCCTCCTGGTTGCACTCCTCCTCCTCCTGTCCTCTGAGCAGTTCCCTCTGCCTCTCCAGCCTCTTCCTCTTGTCCTGGTGCTTGCAGGTCTGCCTGCTGGCCGAGCCATTGCAGTGGAACGTCTCTGGGTTGCCAACGCTCTCCACGTCCTTCTCCTGCTCCTCCTCCACTACCACCGCTGCCACCTCTGGCTTCTCAGGGACTGGAGGGTATAGTGGGATGAGACACAGACAAACAATGGTAAAGGGGGAAATTAGCTTGATGGAATATCAGATTTAATGCCCCTTAAATCTGAGGGAGCATTAAGGAAACAGGGCTTTGACATCACCGTATTCACCTTACTTTACACCTTAAATACCTTGCTGAATTCATTATTAGCCGATTGACTTTCAATGTAGAAGAAAGAACATATTACACATGACATCACTTTTACTTTTTGACAGATTACTTAAAAATTTCCCGACATTTAAGCAAAGTCAAATGAGACCTAACACATGTATTCCAGGGAGAGAGGCTTACTGTCATTAGTCACATCTGGGATCCGTGGATTAGATCTGTGCCAGTATGAGGGCTGGAACAGAAAGTAGAATGGTCGACCGATTCCATATTGACCTGCACGGCAGAAGTAAGTCAGAATTCATCACTATGTACATACACCCATGCATGCATGTATGACATGCATAACAAAAAAATCCATGTATGGAAGGCATTGAACAATCACACATAACCTTGCACAACAATATCAACACATTAAGCGATTACATATTATTTCTTAATTTATTTCAATGTATGATTACGAAGATATGAGACCTGGAAAGACGTTGTCCAGGTACCAGGCCAGCGCGGCGTAGAGCACGGCGTCCAGCATCATCATGCCCACGGAGGTCATGAAGGAATAGGTGTCCCCCTCCAGTGGGCTGATCTGGACGTTGTCCCACTGCAGGCCCAGGCCCTGCTCCTCGTAGCGGGACAGGTACTCGGTCCCGAAGCCAAAGGCCACGGGGGACAGGAGACTCTGGACACAAAGGGGAAAAAGTGTGGGTCACCAGGGCAACAGAAGCATGGGATGCGGACTTATGTGGTGTGAGTGCGTGCACATACATATAGAACACACAGGAAACAAACACAAGCACACATACACAGACACACACACATAGACGCACACTAACAAACTTACACGGAACACGTGCATGCACACTCACACACACACACAACACACACATACACACGCACACACAATAACGAGGGGATGGGCTGTGGCGGTGAGTGGGTGTGAGAACCTACGGCGGCCAACTTCATCTGGCGGGTGATGCGGTCCTGCCAGGCGGAGCAGAGCAGGTGGGGCAGGTAGAGGGTGAAGTAGAGGATGCCGCTGCAGGCGGCCGCCAGGTTGGCCTTGTTGAAGAAGACGCTGAGCAGGAAGCACTGCATGATGGTGGCCACCGTGAAGGTCAGCAGGAAAAGGAACACCAGCAGTGGGTCGCTGTAGTTCAGCACCTTTCCTCCCTAGGAGGTCCAGAGCAGAGAGGGGCGACGCATCACATGCGGTCAATAGAACATTAGAAAGTCAAGGCCTAAAGTGAGAAAAGGTCCTTGATTGCCATGATGGCCGTCCAGAACATTTCGGAAATTCATGTGCTGGTGATATTTAAAGCTTGGGGTGGGTGGGGAGGTGAGGAGAGGAGACAGGGGAGAGGTGAGGAGAGGAGAGGAGAGGAGACGGGGGAGAGGAGAGGAGAGGAGAGATCATCGATTACACATGATTGTTGTGTATCTGGTGAATATTCACCAGGTTTGGCTGCCTTATGTAAACCGAGACAAGGCTAGGTACAACACTCTGATCAGCATGCCAAGGTCAGGGAGGAGAAAATAAGAACCACACCACATGATTCATTCCTTCAGACAGATTCATTCAAAATCCGCAGTAAATACCTATTCCACCAGAGGGCACCATTGCACACACAGAAAGAAAACACCGGCACAACTGCAATGTACTTCATATGACCATTTTTCTATCCAGCCAAAAACCACCATGACCAAATAACTAAATCCCCCAACTCCCTGTACCAACCACCCACCCATCCTCCTCTCCTTCTCACCATGATGATGGCGGTGAGCAGTGCGGTGCTGGCGGTCATCATGAGGAAGCTGTCGATGAACCAGGTGTACCAGATGACCCCGTTGGCCACGCCCATGGCCTTGAGGGTCTCGCGGAGCCGGAGCTCCTTCTCCAGCACGATGCTCTTCACCGTCATGGACACAGAGTAGATCCAGGCCAGCACCATGAAGATGGGGAAACAGCGGTTCAGCGTGATCATGAAGCTGGAAGGAGACGGAATAGAGGTCAACATGAGCTTGCAACATCAATGTGGCTCGCCAGGGCTGCCAATGTATCCCTAAGGAGGTGAACGTTGAAGGAGTCAGACCTGGTGTTGCGGACAGCTCGGATTCTCCACCTTGAAGAACGCTCAAGGTTCATATAATTTCAATTTTGACCCGGTTGACCGTTGACCTCTCAAAGCAAATCCATTCAGATTACAGCTCTGTTTGGTGCAAAAGAATATATGCGTTTTAAGCCCTCGTCCGCTGGCAGGCAATGTTGCAAACACCCAACCCAGTGTCCGTCATCATGTGTTTAGATAGAAAAAAAAACTTTGTTTTCGTAGGATATTATGTGATGGATTTGTTAATGTGAATACACATGTGGTATGACAGTATGATCTTGTTTTACATGGAGGCTACTGGACATACTTTCCACTGTAAACAAACAACAACAATTACTTAATAAATAACTATTTAATGAAACCATAGATGTTCTTTCAATGTCCTGTAAATGGTTCCATCTTCCCTGATTGTTGATAGAAATGAAATGGATCGACTTCATTTCATAGAAAAAGGAGACCAACCTAGGAGCCGAGCCCCCGTTTCCTCCTTTCCGATAACCAGGTGCAGACTGACTGCTTGCCAAATACAATATTACAATAGAACCATGTCACGGCCAAACCAAAATCGCTCCTGAGAAATGCTCCAATGAGCCAATTGAGCAGATTTTCCAAGCAGTATGTCATCATCATAGCCTATTTATCCAAACTTTGGTGGGTTTTCATTAATACCTGAGCTCTGAATTCATTACATGCGTAACCACACAGCATTCCCAGGAAAATGGGCCCTGTGCCAAACATCAACTCGGGGATTAATAAAGTAACATTTTACCGTATCTTAAAAACTTTGGCAGTTTCCATACAGATGTCTGCCAAGTGGCGAGTTTTGTTTTGTGTGAATCACTCAATCGTTTTTCTTATGAAAGGCTTTCTTGGCTAAGCCTGCTTTGTACAGTGCATTTGTCTACTCTACGTTGATGACAAATGCACTAATTGTAAGTCACTGTGAATTAAATTGTATGCAGTGATGACTTTTCTCAATGCTTTATGTCCGGTTCAGTGAGTTGATTTATCTGCTGTCAGTAAGGACAATGTGAGTGAATATGTTAGACTTCATGCAACTAATTACCCACAGGAATCTTCATCCGATCTCTGCCTAACTGCTACAGGATTAAACCGACCGTGGTCAATAGAAGACAAATCAGACATGAATGTTTGGTGGACTGTCAGGCCACCAACAGTAATGTAATAGACTATGTTGGTATAAGGGTTTTCTTGGAAAAACTCCAGTCTTTACGTAATATATAACAGATTAGTATTAGGGGACATACAATAGGTGACCATTTAAATAAAAACATAAGCACTAACAATACTGTGCTGCCTCAAGTTGATTCTTATTGTTGTGTAGATAATGTGTATATATTCACAAAGCCATGCAATGGGATTCTATTCAGCGTCGGGCAAACTCACAGATCGTCCACGTAGCACGGGTAGGGCATCTGCTGGATGTAGACCCCTAGGGGCCAGTCATTGCCCGTGTGGAGTCTGAGAATGCCGTGCTCTATCATGTCCTGCAGATAAGCGAAGCCCCCCCAGATGTACCTCTGGTCCTCCATAGGGTCTGCCCTGGGACCCGGGTCCCAGTACCTGGGGAGGGGGAGGGGGAAGGAGGAGGAGAGGAGAGGAGAGGAGAAGAGAGGGTAGGGTATAGAAGGGTAGGGAAGGAAAGGAGAGAACAGCGGAGGGAGGAGAAGAGAGCAGAGGAGAGGAGAGGAAAGGAGAGGAAAGGAGAGGGTAGGATAGAGTAGGAGTTGAGATGAGGAGAAGAGATGGGTTGAGCAGGAGACGACAGAGGGAGAGGAGTGGGAGAGGAGTGGGAGAGGAGAAGAGTTTAAATAAGTAATGATTTACAGAAGCAGTAAGAGGCTCATTGCGCTTCAACAACACTTTGTTAGTTGTAAAGAACTGACAGACAACAGAACAAGGAAACCCCTGCTGAGCTGCGCACACATTTAGAAACTGCACGTACGCATCAGTTCGCTTTTCACCGGCTGAGTGAGTCAGTCGCCCGCTAATCCCCCTGTACAATCTGATTACACAATGATGAAGCGCAGGGAGCTCTCCCACCGGGTGCACTCTCAGCTCTGGGGCTGCGCTATAAACAGCTAAAGCACTGTGTCCTGGTTCCCCTGGGGGCTGTTTACACACACTAGTTGTGACTGAAGGATCAAACGCCCGCTTAAAACACATGTTGGAGGAGCACAGAGAGCCGCGAGGGAGGGACCTCGTGTGGCGCGCCGTTGAGCAAATACTGGGCCGACAGGCGGCTCCCCGCGAGGACACAAAGGCGCCCGGCGGAAAGTGGATTTTCTGTTCAGGGCTTTGAAGTTTGGGTTTGGTCTGCGGTTCCCTGTAAACAGCCTGGGATAATGTAATGAGGCGGAGGGGCTGCTGGGTCTATTAGTTGGGAGTCAGTGGGGGGCTGATTAGAAAAAGTCAGCATTCTTGAGGTTGCTGGTTCTAGTCCCCCTGTGCAACAGAACAGCACATAGCGCTGCCACTGTCAGGGTGGCCCCAAGCAGAACGAGAGGGGGAATAAAACACATGCATTCCTAATTATGTATATAATGTAATACGTGTGTGAATGTGTGTGCGCTTTTATGTGTGAGTGTGTGTTTGTGTATGAGTGTGTGGATGTATGCGGGCATGCACTTCTGTGTGTGTGAGTGAGTGTTTGAGTGTGCAAGTGTGTGGGCCCACGTGTGCGTTTGTGCGTGCTGATGCACATATGCTTCTAATGTACTACATTAAGGAGTTTCTAATATATGACATTAGAAGCGTACAGTACATATTTGCTTTGATATAAAACACATCTAAGAACAGAAGAGTCTCTTTGAATGTATACTCTGTCTGTGCGTCTGTTTGTGTGTCTGTGTGTTTATTGTTTACATCTTGTTTACATGTATTTCTGTCAGATACCATATTTAACAGCTGGACCTATAGGCTACCTACAAGAGATAGACTAGACAATCCAACACACACACACCTGTCCTTGATCTTGTTGGTGCGCTCCACTGCGTCGATGTCCATGCGGATCTTGTACTTGACGTGCGGCGGCACGCTGGTGGTCCAGGGGTACATGTCCATGAAGACCACCCCCGCCCAGAACTTGTTCTCCTCCAGCAGGAATAGGGCTTGGTGGATCACCTGGGACTCGTCCGTCAGGGGCTGGAACTTGTCCAGGTTGATGCACTGAGGAGAGGGAGACACGCGGCTGCGTTGACGCCAATGTAGTGTGATTCATCGCGGGGAAGCGTTGGGGCCCGCCGAAACGCATTGGCGAGGTGCTGGGACGCACTGGGACTGTTTCCATGCCAACTAGCCACGTTAGCTCCTTCGTAACGATATTATTATATATGCATGAGTGATAAGCGGGGAGTATGCAGACACAAACATTACAGCTTGGATGTGGTAAAGTAACGGCTATAGTCTATTATTGATGTACCAACCAACTCTTTTCCAAAATGAAATGTTTGTTTGACAGTTGACATCTTGAGTTTCCCCCTGTCTAGTGGGTGTGTGGTGTGTGTGTGTGTGTGTGTGTGTGTGTGTGTGTGTGTGTGTGTGTGTGTGTGTGTGTGCCAGACAGGGAGCATTTCTGCATCTTATATGATCATGCATGCAACAATGTGACATGCTCAGTACTTGTTTTGTATAAATAAAGGAACGGTACAAACTACATGCCTAAGTGTTGACAGAGTGGTCATTCACTTGTGAGCCACAACAAACAATACACACACACACACACACACACACACACAGTATATGCAAGCAAGCAAGCACACACACACACACACACACACACACAGAGCACATACACATACAAATACTAATATGCAAGCATACACCAAACCCAACCACACACAATTATGTCAAATTTCCCGCCTGAACGTGCACATGCAGATCTGTCCCTCGACCTCTCACCAGTCCCCCACCGTATCAGCGCCTTAATCCATGTAATGTGTGTCTAATGTTTCCATTCATTACACTGTACAATGCACTCATCAGAGAGAGAGACAGAGACACAGAAGGAGAGAGACAGAGAGACACAGAGAGAGACAGAGATAGAGAGAGACCGAGAGACAGAGACAGAGAGATAGAGAGCGAGAGAGACAGAGACAGAGACAGAGACAAAGACAAAGACAAAGACAGAGAGAGCGAGAAACAGACAGAGACAGAGAGAGAAAGAGATGGGGGGCCCTCTCTCCATTCAACCCCCAAGACAGATCCATGCATTCACCAACACAATGACAGCAGTAGCAACATATGATGAGAATCCATGTCGCTTCCTGCATGTGTTTGAGTGTGTATGTGTGTGTGTGTGTGTGTGTGTGTGTGTGTGTCACATAGTGAAGGGACAGCAATGGCAACCCTATAGCGTATCACAAGTGCTAACTGACAGCTATGTCTAATGGCCTAAACGACCAGGGTTTGTGCGTCGGTAATGAGGGGACATGAGATAAAGCACAGATTGAGACACTGACTAGCCACTGTTAAAATAAAAATGTAATTAATTAAATGACACACCCATCATTAAAATCAATGCCGTGGCTAAAGCGGAACGTATGGATGCGGGGCAGGCGGGTGTGGGGGTCGGGGGAGAGAGGTGGTTGGGTGGGGAGACAAGATAATGACGGATGGCAAAGGAACGATTTGCCCCCTTTTCTTCCACGGTTGCGGGAGTCCTTTTCAATTCAGGGCCCGGACAACATTGAGTGTGGAGAGGGGAGGGGAGGGGAGAGGGGATGTGTGTGTGTGTGTGTGTGTGTGTGTGAGAGAGGAGGGGGGGTGGGGGAACTCATCACTGGCACCACAGAGACAGACAGGTGGGGGAGGAGGGGTGGCAGTGGGACAGTGGGGATGGGGACCCTCCTGCAGGCCAACAGAGATTCTCTGTAGCAACACACTAAGTGGTCCGCTCCATTTCAGTACAGGGGGGTGGGGTGGGGGTGGGGGGGGGGGCTTGGTCATACTGGGAGCCAACCTGGAGGGGTGGAGGGAGCCCCCCTGTCTGGAATGAACCAAAAGAGGCTGGTTGAATGCCTCTGCCCTGGGAAATGTGACTGGAGTATTTAGTTATGGGGCAGACAACAGGCTCAAAGAGAAGGACTAGGGGGACTCCGGGTCTCATCCATTACATATATGTAGCCCATGGAGGTCACCTCATGCTTGCTAATGGTGCAGCCGGATGCAGTAAATCCGTTTCAATCGCTGCCGTGGAGTTTTTGGACAATTTGACAAATATCCAAGTGACGAATGTTTTTCCCATGTGGGAAAAACCTGACAAATAAAACCAAAATTTTAAAATATATTATTTGAGGCAACTCGATCTCCGTTAGAGAAATATGTATTTTATTATATTTTATGTAAATGTATTTAATCAGTATATAATGAAAATTTCACAGAAACGCCCGTGAAATAATCGCAACGTTCTCTAAACATTGTTTACCTTGGTTGTCTTACACACTTAAAACATGTATTGGAGAATCATTTCCAGGGAAAAAGCAGCAAGTCAAAATAGCTTGCGTTCCCAGCCAGGAATGGGGAGGGAAAGGGAGAGGGGAGAGTGAATCTCACCTCTGAGTACTGGTTGAACATGCGTATGAGCGGGTCCACTAGGTTGAACACATTCCTCCAGTCGAAGTTGGCCATGTCCTCCTCCCGTTTGTACTCCGGCCCGCTGTACAGGAAGTTCAGGATGTCCCTGGTGGAAAACACTGTGTCCTCCAGACGCGTGTCCAGGAAGTCCATGACTGTAGGGTTCCTTAAGGTGTCCTGCAGAAACGAGAGAGGTTAACACAATGTTCCCTGAATTCCTTTGGGTGTTAAAATAAGAAACATTTAGTCTTTAGGATATATAATTCCTTTGCCTTTTCCCTGTAAACCCAACTTGTATACATTTACACCTGATTGTAGTTATTCCACTTTCAAAGCGTAGTAGACTAGACAGCCAAGAGACAGCTAATAGGACAAGGAGCCGTATTTACCACTACAATTCCTCTCATTCTGCCATTCTGACATGTTGAAGTTCTTATCTTGCTAGAGAACGAAGCTATTCCACAAAACAAAGTGTGAAACGAAAGAAATCTGCATATCAGTAAGTGCAGGTTTGTGTATCATTGTAAACTGTGTGCGACATTGTATATTTGTAAACGCACATAGACAATGCATTGCACAACACACAACCTACTCGACTTTTAAATCTGCCTAGGAACAGGCATCTTCAACCCACTCTCAGTGAACGCAGAGTTTTGTTGGGGCCTCACCCTGATCATGTTCATCTGGACGCTGCTGTGGAGGAAGGTCCAGACCTGAGGCCCCAGCTCCTCCCAGGCCCTGGCCATGTTCTGCAGACGCTCCAGCTCCTCAAACGTACCGTTGGCCTGGAGACAAGAGCAAGCCCGCTTGCATCAGCACGCACAAACGCACACATGCGCCAACACACTCGCACACTCAAGCACTCACACATGCAGATGTGCACACCCACACATGTCTGCACACGTCCACACACTCATACACACCCACACACAAACATAAAAGCGCAGACACATTCACACACACACACATACACACACAAACCCAAGGTCCCAGGCATGCGTGCACACGGACATGCACCCACGTACTCACTGACACTGACATACATGTGCAGTACATGGAGGAATACATATGTACTAGTGTGTTTTTGTTTTTGTTTAAGTGATTTTTGATTTGCGTAAGTAGTTAAATGTGAGATATCTGTTTTGTGTCTAAGAGCATCACAGAGTTAACAACAAATAGAAAGCAGATTTCTTCTCTTGGGTTTGTGCCTTATTTGAACATTTTTTCATGGATAAACATCGGTTCATCTTTACCCACAAGGAGATTAGCGGTCAGATCATTGGATTTAATTTGTGTATTTAACAGATACATGTTTTTAAAGAGATATTTTGGCAATAGGACTGAGAGACTGAGCGAGAAAGAGACTAAGACAGAGTCAGAGACAGAGAGAAAGACAGAGAGAAAGACAGAGAGACAGACAGAGACAGAGACAGAGTCAGAGAGAGAGACAGACAGAGACAGATAGAGACAGAGACCAAAAGAGAGAGAGACAGACAGAGACAGAGAGAGACAGAGCGAGAGACAGAGACAGAGTCAAAGGTCAAGCAGCTCTGGTGTGAGTGTGGTGGTAGAGGTGGGGGTCAGACCAGAGGTGGTCTCCCACTCGTCTTACACTCTTTAATATCTTGCGGGTGGCGGGGGAGTCGGGGGTGTACAGGACCTTTCCCATCAGCAGGGGCTTCACTGAATTCCACACTATCTTGGTGACCGGGTTGGACTCCAGTGTCTGCATCAGGTTGTTGCAGAAGGGAGCTGTGGGGGGGGGGGGGGGGGGGGGGGGTATCATCGTCTGATCTCATCCACCTCTGACCCCTCCCATCCACAAATATACTCACTAGACAGTCAAGAGACCGGTAGCCAATAAGACGAGAACAAATATTTTCCATTACCTTCGTTTTGCATACAACCTGTATTTATCTTCCTAGAGACTTAAGTGCACCGCAGACTGTGCCTCAAATAAACAGAAAAATGACTTCTTCCTCACATACATTAAACTCCTTAAGCAATGTTACCTAGGCAACTTGTATGTACTGCGCTAGTTTGCAAAAATATGTTTTTTCATTGTGTGTGTGTGTGCATATATGTGTTTTTGTTTTATGCGTTTAAATGCTAAAAGCTAATGCCTCCCACTATGTATCTTTGGAAGCTTTTGAAACATCAGTTAGAGAAAGAGCTCATTGAGCTAGATTAATGAGGACAAAAGACAGCACGCGGCAGGTGAATAATGAACAAACAGGAAATGAAGTAAACCACATATGCAGCAGATCTTGGTTTGACGTCTTAAAGACCCCAACAGGATGAGGTTTTTTGACGTCAAGATTAGTTTTATAAAAAGTGCATCGTCATTGCTCAACCAAACCTGACCTAACCTTACCTAACCTCAACTCAACTCAACCCAACCCAACCCAACCCAGACCAGCCTGGTGTGGAGCCAGCCCCGTACTCACTGGTGGTTGCATCGTAGCGGTAGTCGCGGCTCTTGCTGCCGTTGACCCCCAGGAACACCTTGTAGTTGTTGTCCTCGTACCAGTTGAAGGAGAGCACGCGGGACCCCCCTCCCTCCGGGTAGCCGCAGACCAGGGAGGACAGCAGGGACGTCAGCTCGCTGAAGGAGGCCGGGCCCCCGGACCGCACCAGTGGCTGGAGGGCCTTCAGGAGGTCCCTAGAGCTGCTCCTCTCCATCAGCTAGAGCGGTGAAGAGGAAGTGTGTGAGTGATTTCTCAGAACGCTGTGCGGCAAAACAAATAAACTAATCACAATAAATACACACAGAACACTTAGGGACGCACTCACAATACACACACACGTAGTTGAACCCAGTAAGAAGCACTACTATTTAATATTGATGATTTGAAGGACTAGTTTTTCATTTTATCATGTTTCATTATGAATAATATTGCAATATTTATGTTGTATTATATTATAAAGAACAATCATAATAATAATAATAATATGATATATATATACATAATATAATAGTGTATGATATTTCTTGTGGATCAAACTCGTCCCCTTAAAGGCTACACGCCCCCTCTGCCCTTCCTTAGCGGTGCTTATGTAACTCCAACCCAGTCACATCATGTGAAGTTCCAACACACAAGAGCCCCGGACCGCCAACAATACTACCAGGAAGAGAAGCCAACACAGTGAGCGTTGGCGGGCCCCCCATCCCCAGCCGTGACGAGGACAGAGCCGGGGCGGACCACGCTGCATCCTCCTATTGAGGGGGGAAAGTGACTTCCTCTGTATTCCTCTCCCGCGCACATCACGTCCTTGGTAGGAACTAACACGCACACATGGCCGCTGGGTGTACTAGCATGTACTGTACTGTGCTGATGGCCTTTGTACAACAATTATAATAATACAAATTTAAAAAACACAATAAACACACATCCACTCCATTCCACAGACAACATAGAGACATCCAGAGATGGAAAAAGGAGAGGGAGTGGAGTTTAAAAAAAAATGTTAGCACCCACTCTGCCGTTTACTGAGAATGGGCTGAAAACATCTGTTCATATCTGTGCACATATAGAAGGGTAGGTTGTGGTTTGTGCCATGCATTGTGTATATGCAAACATATATGTACAAACATACAATGCTACACACAATTTGCAATGATGCACATACCTGCACTTAATAACATGCAGAATGTGGACTGTAAACTGAGATTAGGATGGCGCAATCGTTTATAAAATCTGTGGTCACCATGGTTGACACGGCATTCACAACAACGCGCTGCCTCTCATAGGCCGTGGTACGTGTGCATTCGCACGCCGGTAGGCGCACCAGCCAACATGCTAAGAACAAACAAAACACACACACCCTTTCTGACATGTTTTCCCTCAATCCCCTCTCAGTGACCCCCCTACACACACACACACACACACACACGTACCATACACACGCCCGCAACTTAAAGGGAACCAAGTTTGGTTAGGAGAGCATTTGGCTAGTCTCTCTGTCACCAAAGCAAGAAGCAAGTCCCACCTACAGGAAGTGTCACCTCTAAGGAATGTTTCTCCCCCCCCCCCCCCTTTCTCTCTCTCTCTCTCAGCGGCTCCTGGCCAACTCTCTGGAAGAATACACGGCCTGGGGGGACGTACAGTAAACGTGCCCAGACACACAATGGCCTACTTTTGTCTGTGGTCATGTGTGTGTGTGTGTGTGTGTACAGTGTGTTGGATACACAGACATGCTTACCCACACAAACGCACACAAAGTAAATACCACACACAGACACACACATACACACACACACATATACCTAGCTGCACATACTTTATATACACATTACAGCACCTATCACTTACTTTCGTCCAAGAGTAAACAGGGACCTGCGGAAGAGACTAGCTTCCTGAAGACTAAAAATATACTGGGGCCACTTGTCCCACCGGCACCAGAAGAGGAGAGGGGTGGGGAGAGGAGAGAGGAGACCGGAGAGGGGTGGGGAGAGGATTAGAGAGGAGAGAAGGGCAGAGAAGAGGAGAGGAGAGGAGAGGAGAAGAGGAGAGAAGAGAGTGGTGGGGAAAGGAAAGGAGAGAAGAGTAGAGGACAGAGGAGAGGAGAGGAGAGGAGAGGAGAGGAGAGGAGAGGAGAGGAGAGGAGAGGAGAGGAGAGGAGAGGAGAGGAGAGGAGAGGAGAGGAGAGGAGAAGTGATGAGAGAAAATAAGAGAGAAATGGAGCAGAGACAGGTAAAGAGAGGGGTGGAGGAGAAAATAAAGGATTGATTGGAGCACTTACCACTTGTATTTTCTCAAGCACAGTGCTAAGGACTCGACCCCAGAAGTGCAGGTCAATCCCCTGGGCACTGCGATCCATTACCCGGGGCATCTGTGGGGGAAAACCGAGCCACATACTCAGGGAAGTGGACTTTAAAAAGAAATACAATACAAATATCTTTAACGTGAAATTGTTCATCCTGTTGATTTAGTACTCTGAATCAATACAGGACACAAATCATTATCGGCCATAAATGTCGACAGAGCAGACCTAACGGGGGCCTTGAGTGGATGTCTGAGTGGGACATCCACAAAGCAGTGCATTTCTGTCCCTGCACAGACCTCCATTTGTGTCAACTTGTATGCAAATGCATGATGAATGGCTGCTACATATAGTATGCAGATGGGTCTGCTCCCCTGGACTATATAGGAGCAATTCATAACAGGTGCCATTCAAAGCAGATTTTAGCCGTAGGTATTAGTTCCTATAGCTGGATCCAATGGGTATCTTTCTGAGCAATATTGCCAGATAACATGTTTTTGAACATGCTTTAGACAATCAATCAAGTTCATTTCCATGACTAGTAATAAAACCAAATCCTTTGTTTAACTGCTTTGAACCACAATTGTCTTAGCTCAACAATGTCTTAAACATTGACCCAAGCATGAAACAGGCTCTTACTTTCCTCTTAAAGCCTATCTGTTTGCAATGAAAGAATGTGAACAGGTTCCGGCCTCCTTTACATCGTCAGCTAGTGCGAACCCTTAAGTGACCCACGTCCTACAGCGAAACACCGAGGTGTCTCGTGCAATAAACACAATGAACCCCGATCATTACGCGCTTTCCTCTGACACTTGTCTTTCCGAGTAAAAGGCAGGGGCCATTAAGGTCTCGGTGAGGTGTCGGTGAGGGCCCCCCCCCCCCGCTCGGGGCACCTCTGTGTCGCCGGGGTCACGGAAACGCACGAGTGCCAAGACAAACAGCGGCAGAGAGATATCCTTCCTCTCGCATTCCTCCCCGCTCGCATTTCAATGAAACAAGGGAAAGGGCTGGGAGGCGTGCGTGTGTAATGGAAATGGAGGGAGTGATGTCATGATGAAGTTGGGTTTTTCATCCTAGCAGTTAAACAGCAACCCCCAAGAAATAAGCCACAAACTGACATTGGTGAAGGAGTCTAGAAATGTGAGAATGACCTCAAACCCTTTATCTGACACAGATAAAGGGTGTGTCAAAGTGTAAATCAGTTACTGTATATTTAGATCTGAATGCACTTTTACAGTATCAACCTTTGTGGATTTTAGTTATTTGAATATATTAGTAGTTATAACCATGTATGTGTGCTTATGGTGGGTATGTTTGATATTTACCCAAGACATTTTTAAATACCCATCTCTCCTTGATATTCATAATGTTGCCCACTCTTATGTTCTTGTTAGGGTCAGATATAATGGCACACTTGGTGGACATTTCACAACTAGGTATGTATTAGCAGTTCACATGCAAGTATAGTAATGCATTTCTATTGGCCAGCACAACACAACACCCTCTGGGCGGGGCCTGCTTATAACTAAGTCCATTAGATAAATAGGCCAAGATGGATAAGGCCTTCGAAGGTCCCCCCACTTAAGCCAATCCCCTGACCCCTTGTTTGACCCCCAACGCTGAAGCAGAGCATACACTGGGGGTGGGCTCAGTGTGTGACATTGGAGATGATGAACCCATGAAGGGCTAGGAGTGGTTGGGGAAGAAAGAGGCTGCATATGAAGATCATTAGAATGCATTGTGTGAAGGCCTAGAAAAGGATGTACACAAAATCTGACTGTTGATGGATCCACCTTGAACACTGAGCAAATATACACATACTATTTTAGTTGTCAAGCATAACAAATGCACAATATTTGTCCAGCACAAAATATTGATTTGGCAATTAGCTTAAATATAGCCTTAGTGGCTACGGGCCATCATTAAATTACCTCTCACATGCCACGTGATGGCATCACATATGGTCTCTACTGGAAAACATTAACTACCTACGGAGTATGCACTCACTGAACTATGTTTACCAAAGCTATGTCCCACCTTGTCTTTAAGCAACAGAACAGCAGCTATCACAACAATGAACCAATGAACTTTGGATTATAAAATGTGTATTCCGTTCAGTGTAAAGCAGTCTGACACAATTTAGATGTTGGCTTTTATTGAAATGATTTGGCCATGAGAAGCTAACGTTGTCCAGAGGTCCTGATGTTTCCCAATCATAAATCTATGTTAGATAGGATTTGTATTGTTAATTTACATTTCCTCCTTTTCACAATTGTTCAACTATTTGACAACCATTTAGAATTAATCATATATGTAATAGAACATACATATTTAATTCTGTGCTGGGTGATTGGTTAGTTCCACATCACAGAAGTAGAGGTAGACACGATGAGACCTCCAGGCATGTTGTTTAGAACTGAATGTGATGTTCGACAAGGGGAGACAAAAGGATGTATATTATTAAGAAGCTATTATAAGATTGAAATCAGTGGAGAAAATCTCTGCAGGAAAAAGCCAACTCCTTCATTGTTATTATTCGAACAACCACAACATGCACATGCATATTGTAAACCCTCTAAACATATTTCAGCAAGGATGACAAGTAGTTTGTGTTTTTCCTAACTGAGGAAATACTTCTCAAAGTACCGAAGATTATTTGGCAGTTTCTACACCTAAACCCTGATTGAGAATGCCAGCCTCTATGAAAGAACTTGGAAATGGCCATATGCTATCGCAAACCCCCTTCCCTCTAACAATGCCAACAACACCTGCCAAGTAATATGCATATATCTACATATTTAATACTATGTCTACGAGCCCATCTAGTGTCTATTCAATGTAAATCTGTAAAAACCCACTACTTCTGCAAATACGACCATCTGTGTCGCGTTTTCACGCGGAGAAGACTATAGAATAAAATCCTTTAAAGTTTTCTCTGAAGAGAAAACAGAGCAGACTGACCAATCGGAAGATCTTGAAGAAGTCCAAATTGGCATAGAGGATGTCCTCGATCTTCTGCAGCTTCTGCTGGGAGAGGGCGCACATAGCGTTGCGCACGGAGAACATGCCCCGGCGGCTGTGGAAGAGGATGAAGCGCTCCAGCAGAGCCTGGCTGCAGGCGATGTCTTTCAGCTGCAGGTCTGGGATACCGAAGGCAAACTGGAGGAGGAAGGACATTAGGAAGAGAAAGTCTATCCCAATCAATGTTCCTGGTTCACTGTCGTTGTGGGCAACTCAACCGATAACTGATATGATGATGCTCATTTCATTGATTCTCTGGACACATATTTCTGTATTGTTGGAAACTATCATTTTTTACAAAGCTTTTAGATTATGATATTTTGGTGTACACGATTTCATCACCGCTTTATCTAAAGGCCACTAACCCTATCTCATTGCCATCTACAAGTTTACCTCTTTAAAAATATGTGAATAGGGAACCATCACACTCGGCTATTTTCGAATATAATATATATTACATCAATGGTCCAACTTTCTTGAGAAAGTGGAGTTATGCTGCAGATTTGCAGACTTGCTTCAAACATGTGTATGAAGCAGTACTCTTATATATTCGGAAATAGCCGCATTTGATATTACTAAAGTCTGCTTGGAGTACAAAGATGCCATTGGGTAACAATCTACAAACAAACAGAAATGTTGGTTGTTAATGTTTAAGTGATAAAATCCTTATCCAAAATCCTCATCTAAATCATAGGGTACTGAGGTAACCACACAAATACAATCAACCCACTTGTTCCAGTCGTATTTCTGCATTGACCAGCTCGTGAACCACAGAGTCTGAGAGGCTAGCGTCTCGCAACAGATAGGCCGTGAAGTTCTCGTCGTCCTTCAGAATGTCGTCTAACTTCAGCCCGTGACCTAGATGAATGGACAAAAATCATTGACTAGCTGGTGTCCAGGAAATAGTTGACAGCCAGAATTGCTACGGGTTTCAGGGAAGGATGTCCAATGGAAAGATGCAATGTGTTACAAGGATGTTCATGTTCTTCTTAGTCATAGTCATATTCAATTGTTTTTTGGTTGTTTGTTGTTCTTATGAGTTTATAGGAGTGAAATACAAAACGAGCACAAATGAAGGTTTAACTTTTTACTCCTTCGATTCCTTCGACCAAATTGACACATACCCCAGTATGTGAGTTTTAATCAGAGCTCAAACCTCACCAAACTGGTAGTCCTGTAGTCGTACCTGAGACCAAATATGGTTTATTGCGCAGAGCCTCCATGAAGTTAGAGAAGGAGGAAATGTCTCTCCAGATCTGCCCCAGCTGCTGGGTCTCCACACCATCTAGCAGCAGCTCCTGGGCATCAGCATAGAATCGAGCTAATCTGCAACAAAGAACCAAGCGTACCATTTTACCTTGACTGCTATTCCTATTACACCACACAGATAATGTTGGGTCATTTTCCTAAACCAGTGTTGTTATACTGTATATTTCCATGAAATAGTTGTAACCAAGCGGTAGTAATTAATGTAGCCTAGTTAAGTAAGTTTGGCTTTAAAATGAACAAAATGTAAAATCTGCCATATGTTATATCCAGAATGTATAACGTCAGTTGAATAATATATTACATATATTAAATATATATATTGAACATAAACACACAATCATGTTTATGATTCCCCCGTCAAACATACTCGACACAATGCTAAAGCTAAATAAGTAAAGCCTCTGATACAGCCACTACTATATACGTTTTGAAAGAACCTACATGGAGTTGTTGTAGTTGGAGACGACTCCAGGAGACTCTCCCCTGGTGGGATATCTGAAACAGGGGTTGTTGGCGTTGCAGAATATCCCCTGGATCCAGGGGAGAGTCCCCGCCGAGGGCATGGCCTTGTTGGGAAAGTGACCTGAATGGACACGCAATGACGAATGAGGTCGCTCGAAAGAGGCTAATCAAAGGAGCTAGCACATGGGGGCAATCAGCTGAATAACATCTATTTTTAGCTAATTCTGGAAACGGCAATGAATGCGGCAAAAAAATATATAAATAAAAACAAACAGTAAGCAGAACATCTTACTACAATTATCTGTAGACAGCTACCATCATACAATAAAATGAAAGTATGGTACAGTAAAAAAAACTGTAATAAAATAGGACTCCTTACACTCATGCTGCCTGTACAGCGGGTTAGCCTTACGCAGCCACACCAGACCGATAAACAACAGCACTGGCCACAGAATCTCCACCATGAAGCGGATCTAAACAGGGACAAAGTGATACACATGCTAAGAACCTACATTTGTCAAACTCAGATAAAAAAGATTTTTTTATTAACTTAACTTATTTAAACCTTAAGGCCTATGTCTTTGTTTTAGAAATATTTGTAAATATTTGTAAAAAGCAAGTTGTCAGTTATTCAGTCAATGTATGGAAAAAGGAAATATCCTGAATTAATTAATTCATTAAGTGAATTAAATATATTTTAAGACTCATTCTATGCATATTCATCAACGGCAGCATAAGTATAAAATGTATTAAAGTCAGTTATGCATATTCCATATCTCAATCTTTTTGCATCTGATAGCATTAACATTAATCTGTTTTTAATGTTCTTCTGAAAATCAGGTGGTCAAAACATTTTAGAAACCACCGGAGCAGGTGAAGGGTGATGAGCTGTAGGCCACCTTCTGTCTCTTGCGGAGAGTCCAGTTTTTCCAAAGCAACAGGCGAATTTGACTGCCTGTATTCATCTCTGAACAGCTCAACCCCAGGAAGGGGTCATCCGATTCTGATAAACCTGGACATGGAGGACTTCATCAGTGTTCACATCTACAGTGCTTCTAATGTGTGTGTGTGTGTGTGTGTGTGTGTGTGTGTGTGTGTGTGTGTGTGTGTGTGTGTGTGTGTGTGTGTGTGTGTGTGTGTTTGTTTGTTTGTGTAAATGGACACGTGTGATTGACAAATGCATCCAGTTCACTCATGCATAATTTACTTGAAACAGTCACATATATTTTGCAATAAACATCAATGCACTTGCTCAATCACATGTTGTGTGAAAATCGTGTCATGCCTTAGGAGAATGTCAAGCATGCACATTTATTTGCAGGTCTGCAACTGCACAAACTCTCTCTGTCCCACCCCCCCCCCCCCCCCCCCCCCCCCCCCCCCCCCACACCCACCCCCAAACACACACACACACACAAGCACTAAGGTGTCATCATGTGTCTGGCAATGTGTCAAACTCAACTGGTTACTCCATTGCTTAATGTGCATACTACCAAGACCTTGTGTGTCATTATTATGTGATTAATCTTAACAATAATTTCCCCATAACCTTTAACGAGTCATACAAAATAGGAGGAGTAGTCATTTTCCATAATTTAAAATGACACTTTAAATTAATCCGTAATGGAAAATAAAAGTACCCCACTGACAATTATTAATGTGAATTCATGAATTAAATACCAATCCAGCCTGTCCCAACAATGCAAATGTTTGAACAAAATGAATGTCATTAGTTAATGTTCATTACAGTCTTAATCAAAGAAACACACATACACATATTTACTATGTTACCACTAATAATTACTATCATTAGTATTTACGGAGCATACAACTGACAATTGCTGTCTCCAGCAAATTTGAAACCTGTACTCTTCAGTCTGTACTCTCATGGCACTAAGCAAGCAGTTAGGGCTTATAAAATAGGAGTGGCACTGAAACTTCAACCTTGCCATTAGTTGGTTGCCAGTACACAGTAAATGGGTATTGAAATATTTGCTATTCCTTTCTTCCTTATTATAATTATGTTATTGTCATGAGGCTGTCTAAAAGGTTCCATCTTGGACTAATATTGTCCTGTTGTGGAGAGAAGAGCCGCAGTTCTACCAGAAAACAGTCCCCAAGTGTACAAAAGTTAGAAACATGAGAATATTTATAATTTCTCTTGAACTAGACATGCCATGTTGTATAATGAGACACGTTTCATGATGAACATCCAGAACACAGAAGAACACATTCTGTTGACAGGGTCAGGGCACACAGGAATAATTAACCTAGTTCCAATAACCAATCACCCCAAGTACATGGAAGTTCTCATCATCCTCACCCAATTAACCAACTACCTCCAAACCACATACATCCAGCGCCTTACCTCTAGCAGAAACGTTGTGAAGGACCCACTACATGGAGAATAGAGGTGGACGAGTGAGTTGAAGCGATGGCCGATATTAAGCCAGGTATAAGAGCTTGCCCCGTAGATCCCAGCTGTCCAAATTCTGCCCCTTTCCCTCCACCCCCCCCCTCTCTCTCTCTCTCTCTCTCTCTCTCTCTCTCTCTCTCTCTCGGTCGCCTTCAGGTCAGCTGTGTTCCTAATCTGATTGCTCTAATCCCCCCCCCCCCAGTGCAACATGGGCAGGCTGGGAAAAAGACAACAGTCATCCATTTTGAAGAAGAATTGGGCAGGGATCTGCTGTTGGGAGTAGGAAGTCATAGGAGTTGAGGACAAGCTCATCATATTCGGACCGGAAGTTGCAGGTTTGATCCTCCAAAGTACTATAGTCAGGTGTAACGTTTTCAGTTTTTTCTTCAGTAAGAAACTAGTGGACCTTGTTCTACCTGGCGGTCATGGTACACGCGTTACATTGCCTTCCCCCAAATTTTCACCCTGTAAAACACAAATATACAATATTCTGTAGGTGGAAGTTTAGGCGATAAATTATGGGGTGTGGTTCAGTAGATAAGTGCACAGGTCTGGAGGTGAGTCACTTATCAGCTCGGCTGAGGACAGCAGCAGGTGACACGAGTGATGACGCTGAAGGCAGTAAAACCAACAGTACACACAAACACACTGTAATCCCAGAGTGAAAAAACTAACAAGTTACTATTGGCCTCTACTCAAACTAAAGGGAAGGGTAAGGCAGGGTGTAGCTCAGCATAAATCTAGCTGCAGAGTGTAAATATAGGCTACTGTGTTATGCTGGTGGAGAGAGACGTGTAGTTAAACCCACTAATCCCACTAAGTGTCCAAAAAATAAATAGTACCATTGCAAAATCCAATTGAGCCACATTCCTCTTCACATGAATGATGATTGAGCCAAACATTAAACAATGGAATAAAAATAAGTCCACATGAGCAGAATTATGATTCTTAATTACACTTTTAATTTGCAGCAATAAACGTTGCAGGTCTGTCAAGCCACACAAATTAAAATTGGTGTGGTCAGTATAAATGTATATAAAATGTAAACAAATACATATGGTTTACATACTGAAACAGATGTACCAAATATAGGATCTTGCTTACCGAACGTCCGGGGTAAATAAGTCCCCTGCTTAAAATACTACTTGTTGTGGATAGAATACAACACCATCTGATCACGGTTTAAAGAATAGAACAAATGTAAAATAATTCAACATTTTAAAAGGCAACATTGCAATCAGATCTGTGTACATTAAGTGCATTGTGTGATTACAATAAAAATAACTTTGTCACTGTACATATAATCATTGTATTGTAATACAGTTAACATTTTAGACAGAAACAATTGAACGGGCCGACAACACTTAAAAGACTGGTATCCGTTCTCAGATGAAGAGAAAAATAGACATTAGACATTGTCTAACATATTAGACTTTGATGGTTATCTCCCATAAGGTCAACAAGTAGCAGACATGTTGAGATAGATAGAGAAGATATACTTTCAACACTTTCATGGTTTACTTCCATACGCCTACAACTGCCCCTCGCTCACACATGCTTTGTCATCGCATTCCCACAAAATGCACAGTTTTTCTTTCTTGCAAAATACACACTCCATTTTATATTTATACATACAAAACAATGATACAACTCTTTTCTATTTTTGGCTTGGTTATGTTTCAGACAAAATGAGCCTCTCTATGCTCCATCTCCTGTAGCCGTCGGGGACGCAGTCTTTGGTAGACGGGTTTTACCCCTCCGGGGCTGAGGTCGTCGGGGCTGCTGGGGGGCGGGGACAGGGGGTCGAAGGGGAGGGACACCTCCGAGTCGGTGCTGCCGTCCCCCGAGTCCTCAGAGCGGAGCCGGCTCAGTGAGGGTGGGGACGCGCGGGCGAGGGACGTGCCGCTGACCGCTGGCTGGGTGATGTGGGGGGGGGAGGAGGAGGAGGAGGAGGAGGAGGAGGTGGTGGAGGTTGTGGAGGTGGCGGTCCAGTTGGGGAGCGTCCTGACCTGGTTGTCCATGGAGACGGGGGGCTTATAGAAGGTCTCCGGGGGGGGCTGCAGAGTCCTTGGCGCCCTGAGGGTGAGAAAGGGGCTTGGCGCACCGTCCGTGGTGCTAGTCCGTTTGGTGGACCAGGCTTTCCCCGACACCGCGTATGGGTTGTTGGGGAACACGGTGCTAACGCTGCTGCTGCTACTCGGTACTCCAGAAGGAGCAGTTGTTGCCGCCGTGTTCGACGGCCCAGCGGCCTGCATCGCAGCGCTCGCCGGCGGCAGGTTGGCCATGATCATGGCCGTCCTGGGCGTGACGTCGTAGTGCTTGTACTTCCTGTCCCACGTCCTCCTCTGCATGGCCTGCGGGTCGATGTAGGGCGTGATGTAGTAGGTGCTGACCCGGGAGGAGGCGCCCCCCACCGCGCTGGGGGCGGGCATCTCCGGCTCCACCATCTCCTGGATGGTGTCGGTGCTGAAGTCCTGCACCGTGGAGCTAGTGCCAGCATTTGCGTTAGCGTTAGCCACAGCGCTCCGGTTGCTCCTGTCGCCCATGTGGGCGGGGGCAGGCAGGCGCTCCAGGGGCATGCTGATGGGCCGCGAGGCGAGCCTGGAGCACTGGGCGCGGAGCTGCACCTTGGGGACCATGGAGGAGGAGGAGGATGAGTGGGGGAGGTTGGGCCGGCCGAACACCAGCGTGGACCTCTGGACAACCGGACCAGTGGCGGACGGCTGGACCCCGTTGAGTATGTCCAGGGCGGAGAGCTGGGTCCTGTCCGTCCCAGGCTGGACCTCACCCATCTCGTTCAGGATGTGAGTGGAGGGGATCACTGAGGAGTGTCTCTTGTACACTTTGCCACTCTGCAAGGGGATTACAACAATGGCGCTTTGCAATCAAACAACAGAATTTACAGCATTAAATTGTGCTGAACTAGCACTGTATAAGTATGTTACAGAACACTGAGTACTAAGTCACTTAAGAGGGCATCGGTATAAGCTAGCACTTTTGCTTGCACGTTTAAATAAAGTGTGCATTAGGGCGTCCCAAATCTGTGCATGAATAAAACATAGGTATGGATTCTTGGATTACTGTAATCCAAGAAAAAAACAAAAACATGGCTTGGATTAGTGGATTGGCATGCAGACATTGACACAAACATGATCATCTGCCCTCACCTCCTTGATGTCCAGCAGGGAGGTGGAGTGCCGGCTGAGCCTCTGATCCTTCTCCTGCGGGGTGAGCCTGGATTCGGCCTGGCCGCCGCCACCGCCAGCGTGGTGGAGGTCGGAGGCCGAGAGCGGAGACGCGCGGTCGAAGATGACGGTGAAGTGGCGCACCAGCTGCTCTACCATGAGGGCCTGGTAGGGGTAGTCCACCAGGGAGGAGAGGGACACCTCGGCGTCCGTCTGCCGAGGCTTCACCAGCGTGGGGCCGAAGATGATGCCCAGGTTGCTTGCCGTCATCTTGTTCTCCTCCGCCTGCTCCGTCACCCTAGTGGGATGGGCGGGGGAGGAGGTGTGATTCTGGTGTGATCGGGTTGTATGATCTGGGTAATGACCCTAGTGCCGCAAAAAGCTACAGGCTATGAATATCGTAATGAGCAAGATGTGGTTCAGGCCACTTCCTCTGGAAGTGAGGAGGGGCCTTGTCCACTTATGTAATGCCATTATGCAGAAGTTGGATTATCTCTTTGTCTGTTTGCCCCCATAAAGCAGCACACAAAAATAATCCATGGACGGTAAATGGCTAAATGCACCTGGGCAGGCTTGCTATATATTTGTGTGTTATAAGGTAGGGTATGTGTACCTGTGCAGGTATGCTTTATACATACAGTATGTGTTTAAAGGTAGGGTATGTGTACCTGTGCAGGTGTGCGATGAGGAAACGCAGCGTCTTGTAGTGAGCGGGGGGCAGCTGGCGGAGCAGGTCCCGGATCTTAAAGATGACTCGGTTGAGCTGGACGCTGGGGCCTCTCTTCTCGCCGATCTGGGCGGCGGCTCTGATAGCCTCTGCCTCCTCCACCAGCGCCCGCTGGCACTCCTTGGCCAGGCCGATGAAGTCGTTGTAGTGTCGGTAGAGGATAAGGGGCTCTGGCAGCTGCCGATGGAAAGGGAATCATTGTATGACCAGACATCTGTGACCTGTGTGCACCACGATGTCAATGGTTTTGGGATTTTGTATTTTACTTCCGATGCACAGGTATGGCTTTCATAGTGACAATGGCCTAAGCACAGCAGCACTTGCCTTAAAACATATCCTGATTACATGAGATGATTGTCAACAACGATATACTAACTAATTTCTTAGAAAGTAGACAAAGGCTGCTGGTAGGTCTAGGAGGTTTTCATGGCCCACCTGTCTCAGGTAGAGCTTGAGAACATTGCTGATGTCATGGGGTGAGAGGTCAGACAGCTCCACCAGCTCCTTGCCATTCTCAAACGCCTGGCAGAGCTTCTCTACGCGGGACTTGGCCCCATTCACACGGTAAATGCCCTGTATCAACAACAGTAACGTAAAGATTTTAAGTTGAGTAAAGTACAGGAACAACACCAAACACAGGTCATATATAGTACATTGTAATTGTAAGTGCCATCCCCAGGTAATAATTTGAATAAAAAAATGGGCAATTACAGTGCTATCCTTACAGTTTCATTGTATTGTTTGGCATCTCTTAAAACATGGAATGGTTGATTATGTCTTGTATGAAGCAAACGATTGGATGAATTAAGTAACCAACCTTTGCGATTTTAACTGTTTTGAATTGGAATGTGCAACATTCATGGGAATATAATTGGCTGCATTTTAAGCATCTGTGGTTTATAATTGCTTCACGGGAATGTTCCCTGAGGCGCTGTACATGGCCAACAAATGGGTAGAAATAAAAAGAACACTACCTTGATATTGAGGGCTCGGCTCTCAATCTCAGAGGTGCACTTCCTGATGATGAAGGGGACTCCGTCTGGGCTGTTTTTGGCTGCCTGGGCGAAGTCGATGCCAAACAGATGCAGTCGGCCCTGGAGCTTCTTGTGGCCACACTGGATGGCCAGCGTCTCCAGACACTTCTTATGGCAGGCCAGGGAACACTGTGCAACGCAGGGGAAAAATAGGAGGATTTCAATCACAGCTTATATTCGATTCTGGATAGTGTGCTGGGAGGCTCCCAATCCCAATCCAACTTGGTACATTGTTCGGTCTGGAATGTTAGTTTGTGTGTCCATCTTGTGAAAAGATGACATGAATGGCTAGTTTCACGTGACCGGGCAAAAGGATTCAGTGTCAAGGCCTCTGGTTGCCGTGGCAATGTAAACAATGTGTCATTTTTTTGTGAACAACAACGCAATTAAATTCCTTTTTGCGGGAATGTGTTGGAAATGTCAAGAACAGGTCTCATGTACAGACATAATACATACAGAAAAATATGAATCATATTACTGGCCACATAACCATCACTGGTAGTTAGAGGGTACATAGTGTAACTATTACCAACTGTTTCCTAGCTTTCTATTAAAGCTGAATAGACTTAAATTGCCATGGTGATACTATGAATGTAGTAATATATAGAAATATTGTTTTCATGAGTCATTTGTTAATGGTCTTTATACATTAACATCAAACAACAATGCAATATTACAATGTAAAATACAACAAATGAATTGTAATGGGTCGATACTTTGATACTTTACTCTCTACCACCTTTTGGTATTCAAACTACAACTTTCCAAATGAGCATTTGTAGTATCAAAATCAATATATAATTTGAAAGACAAATTTAATTCATATTATACTATGCCATACTGTAGGCATCACTGCAAATATGCCAATATATGCTATATATACAAATACACTGTACACAGCAATTGTGCAAGTATGACTCATAGTGAAAAAATACCATAACATGACTATGATGTTGTTAGCCAAACCAGGAGTCACTAATGTACACTTGAAATGTCAACAGCTGCAATGTATTGTAAGTAAACCGGTTTGTCGGAAACACACCACGCAAACAGCAGTTTATTCTAATCAGTGGAGAAAGACCTGGTTCTGTGGTAACTTCTTAAGGCTGGAGCACATAGCCGTGTCTGGCCAGATGCAAAATAATGTTTCTGAATTTCTGCGTCCAAAATAGACTTGTATAGATAGTGTTGTATTCAAAGCGAGCGAACAAATACAGCCGCTCTACAGTCATGCTCCATGTGCTTCCCTCTGTTCAAACAATACGATTCGACGTATAGTTAGATGTTTTTACCTCCTCGCACTCGGCTCCGTGGAACACCACCAGACTGTCACACTCCCTGCACTTGGAAGGAGCTCTCAGCTTGCGTAGCTTGTGGCTCTGGGCCGCCTTCGACATCTGGGCGTTGCGAAAGGGCCCCGGGGAGCTCGCTGTCTCCGTCACCATCTCCGCCAGACCTGAGAGGGGTTGGCGTAAGAAAGGAGGAACTTTGGTGAGCAATGGGCTTGGTCTAAATTGTACACTGGGTGAACAAACAGAACAACAACAAAAAACCTGCAGCAGTTGTTATGATTAGGATGTGTTTAACCAGAAGCATACCACAAGAAAATCCTCAAACAAGAGCACAATGTCGGAAGATTGTATCAAACAAATATATAAAAGTGCATTTCACCGTTAAAGGAAGATTAACATCCAACTTTGGCTTTAGAGTTTAATAACAATGCATCGTGTCTAGTGAACACAACAATACATTGTCTGGCGACAGGGGCAATCTCTTCCTGCTCATGTCCCCGTCATAACTCAACATCTGGCCTTGTTTCAGAACTAGGTCACTACACTACCTGCAGCAACTAGCAGCAAATGGTCCATTGTAAGTAGTGGGGCATTTTTCAACTGGGATGACCAGCGATGGTCTTGAAAAGTAAAATAGTTCAACTTTCCCTGCTGAAGATCCCTTGGTTTCACAGACGACGGCTTCACTTGGAAGCGGCTGTCTGTGAAGGGCAGCAGCATACACAGCAATGACTCAGCATACACAGCAATAACTCTCTATAGAGTCATTGTTTGGTCAATATTGCTATACAATATGCAAATTACAAAGTACCCTGCCCTAAACTGCAGCCTAACTAAAACGCTATTAAACAGTTAAGAAGTATATCCCGCTAGCTACAGTAAAAAGCAGGTCAAAAACAGCTCTAGTGTAGTTGTAATGCACATACTGTATAAAGTATATATTAAATTATATGTCGATTGGTGGAAACCATCGCAGAAAAAGTGCCTACAAAACGAGAAGGCCTCCTCTTTGAGATTTGGACTTGTATTCACTTAAAGCTTTGGGGTATTTCGTGCATCCCTAATGATACATCTAATGATACATGATACACCCTAATGAACACCACACTTGTTCGGCTTCCGATTTTTCTTGGATTGCTTTTAGTCGACTAGCAAAATTCTTAATTCTTAGACAGCCCTTACACACAAACAAATACGCACACACACAAACGCCCCGTCCCTCTTCTATCTGGTATAATGGATTAGCAGCCACACAGGCTGTATGTAGTTTGAAGTTAAAAGTCGTATAAACACGCACGCACACACACACACACATACACACACACACACACACACACACACACACAGCCTCTTACCATTGTCTGATGGAGAGGGGAGATCCCTCTCGTCCAGATCATCAGCTGACGACATAGTCCCCGTGGAAGGGGTCCTGGGTAGCTGGCGTTTGAAAACGCCTGTAAAAAAACAAATTAACCCAAATCCCTCAACTCCGTTTCACAGTACATAGGGTGCATAGCGGCCTGTGTGGCTGAGACCTCACGTACAGTTTGATAGGGAAGTGCCTTCCTAATGTATACAAGAGTCAGAACTGTGTGTTTTAGTTCCCCATAGAGTGCAGTGTATTGACTTAATGGTAGAGAACCTGTCGAGCCAACAATGAGGAAGTTGGGGCATTTTGCGAGTCTGAAGCATGTCGAAAAATACACTGCACACCAACAGCAACAGCATATAAAAAGAATAGTCAACACAAGAAAAAACACAGACTCTCAGGCTTTGCCAATTTTGCTCTCCACAACACATTTACAATATAAAATGTATAAGTACTTTTATATACTATACTTTTCAAGCCTTCCAAAAACCTACTGTAATCATGTTTGTTGTTGCTGTTGTTGTGCTTTTGAGCTCATTAATTAAGAACCACCAACATAATATCTGCGACATTCGCGTCCTCAATAATCACAAAACCTAACAATAAAAAGCCTGATCCATACTGGGGCTGGCGGTGGGAGAGTCCATGGAGCGGGACTCGCTGCTGCCCCCTGCGCTCTCTGAGTCGCTGCACATGCCGCTCTGGCTGCCCTGGCTACCCGAGGCCCAGGCTCGTGTCGGGCCTCTCAGCGCTACATGACGAAAGAACAGAATAACACACATCCTCGTTACAATCTAATTCACATCTGATAGCATGTTGCCACGGCGGAAAGCAGATCCTCCGATATCATGCCTTAATATGGAACGGAACTGATTGAAGTCGTGTGTGACAGTAGAAACTCCCCACATGAGTCAAGAAGCACAACAAGCCCCTGGTAGTTGTCAGTTGAAAAACAACAAAAGTCCCTTGCAGGTTGCTCATTTTGCACTCACATAATTTGTCCCTCTAAACTGTCACCGACAGAATTCGGTGAAGACGGCAGGCTATTGTGAAAGTAGTAGTATGTAACAATATAGAGACTGGGGTTTCTCTTTCAGATTTAAAGTTGTACAGTATGCAGGGGAAGAATTTGCTGAATCCTAGACTTAAAACGAATCCCCTTTTCCGCACCAAATTATGACTTCAGAAGTCCTCCAGCAACCGAACACTGACATCAGGCGATCAAGAAAGAATTAAGCCTAGTTTGTGCATTCAGCCTTTCTAATTAGTGTGTGTGTGTGTGTGTGTGTGTGTGTGTGCTCGCATTTGTGCGTTTGTGCGCGCGTGGGCCCACCTTGCGCGTCGCCACTGCAGTTGGACTTGCCGGACCGGGTGTACAGGGGGCTGTCCACTTCGTCGCCGCTGAGCACTTCGCCGGAGGCCTGGGACAGGTTACCATGGGACGAGTGGCTGCTGTCCACCGACCTCTTGTGGAAGAGAAACCTGAGGAGGACAAGCGGGAGAAGTGCTGGTTTGAACGCAATACCTCCATGTTGTTTCCTTGTTCTTAAAAGGACATAGGTAGCGCAGTTCTGCATTTTGATTCTGATCCGTGATATCCCCACTGACATACAACAACACATTCGTTTATCTCCTGCTCCACCACAGCTTGCATTCGCTCACCTTGCCTTGGACTATTTATGTTCAAAAACCCTGCACAGCAGGGTAGCTACCCTGTTGTTTGGGTTGGTAAGAACCATCATTACACTTCGTTTAACCAGCATGCATTTTCTTAAAGCACCTCTGGTTAGCAACAGTGAGGAATAGAAAGTAAAGAAAAACAGAACTGAAAACATAAATTGAAAGATGCCTCTCTTTGTCTTTAATTTGCATTGGGCATGTCAGCATCTGGAACAGCAAAATGTATTGTACAGTAAAGTACGAATTTGCAAGGACTTCTGGCTTTATACATCCTTTCTCTAAGAGGCCCATCTACACAATGAAAACCGGGAAAGATGCAGAAGCTTAGAACATGCAGAAATAATATACAAATAAAATAAAAACAGCGGGAAAATGACAGCACAGGGTTTCGGATTTGCACGGTTGCCTGGGACAATGGCTGCTGTCGTCACGTGAATATCTTTGATTCATAGTTCTCCATTAAAAATGGACCAACCACATCAGTCACTTCGCAGTGTTGACAAAAAGGCCCAACAGTGCCAGGAGAGAGAAAAACAATAGTATTCCACTACCAAATAGTGCTGATAGCATTGTACTGTAGCACAATGTGTGCTGTGTGTGTGTGTGTGTGTGTGTGTGTGTGTGTGTGTGTGTGTGTGTGTGTGTGTGTGTATGTGTGTGGTCCAGCCATATGTGTGTGTGTGTGTGTGTGTGTGTGTATGTGTGTGTGTGTGTGTGTGTGTGTGTGTGTGTGTGTGTGTGTGTGTGTGTGTGTGTGTGTGTTTCAGCAGTGTGTGCGTGTGGGAGGGTGTTTGTGTGCGTGTGTGTCTGAGCGTGTATTCTAAAGCTGGTGTTTGACACAGCATTGATAATGTACGCGGAGTCACTCGAAACCTGAGCCATAATCCCCCACTCGCAATCTGCTCTGCCGCATTCAGCCTGTGCCACAGATATTTCCTGAGGAAGGGCAGCAAATTCAACTCACATTCTCTCTCTCCCCTACACACTCTGGTTTTCTATCTCTCTCTCCCACCCTCTCTCTTTCTGCAACTCCTCATCTCTTTCCACCCACGCATTATTGACTCATAGTCACCCTGAAAGTGGAACCAGGAACAACTGTGGACCTAAAGACTTCTATAGGACAGGAGTGATTGTCCTAGTCAGCTGTTAGATTTCCCTAAATGCTGGCAGGTCAATACATAAACACGTCTGAACCATAAAACTGAGCATAAAACTTGTAGAAAATGTTAACCCCTTTTCTAATGCGATTAAAGTATTCATTGTTAGGGTACAAATGTATGGGATTTTTGTCTAAATACTGTATAGAAGAATCTGAATGGGCCTACGTTGTTGCTTTATTTTGTCATTTAAGCTATAATATGATTGTGAATATGATTGATAGGTTCACGGTATTATGTGGCATGAGATGATCTTCCCACCATAATTAATTCAGTGGATGAATACTGATGATGGCTTACATCACTGCAGCTATCATCACAAGCAGCATGTTACACACATTGTCAGCATATTGCTAATTAAAACAAGAGCTGTCAAAGCAGCTGAAGTTGATTTCATGGAAGTGAGTTTGACTTTCCTGAAATGTAAAAAATGAATTAAGAAGAATAACAAATAATTAAGAATAATGTTTATCAACTAAAACAATAATAATAATGGTGATTCTATACCTGTCGGAGGAGACGGAGTCAGAGTGCACGCGGCCCTTGGGGAGGTCCTGGGGCAGGTTGCGCACAAACTCTGCGTATCGCTCCCCAGGCTCGTACAGCTTGGCGCTCTCGCTCAGAGCCTGGAAGTGGGTGGGCAGGGTGACGTTCTGCACCTGCTGCATCTGGAACCAGTTCACCGTCACCTGGGAGACGGGGCCCACATACAGATGACATAGATTAATATCTATGTGTGTGTGTGGGGGGGGAAACACAAACCAACCCACGCGTCTCTCATGGCCCTGTCGGATGAGTTGAGTAGAATCGTCAGTAGCCAGAGTCCAATTTAGTTACCTCATACATTCTTTTACAATTCTTGAAAATATATAATTTGATTTGATGATGATTTTTTTGTGCACTCTCCTGTTTTCTATTGCTTAGTTAAGAAAAAAAAGAGGGGGGGGGGGGTTCTAAAGTCTCATTATAATGATTGGATAATGAGACCTTAGAAAACCTAAGGCAGCCTTTTGATTGGCTACGGGTCAAAGTCATAGTTAAATTGCTCACCTCTGTAAGTATTTAATTGTATATTGAAGGTCATGTGTGACTTCTTCCTTTCAAAGCCTTCATTTTAGGATCGGCCCGCCTTGATGTGAGCAGCGGTATACGACGCGAGGCGAAACCACCAGACAACCTTAGTAGCGGGGGGTCCCGGGTACTCACGGCCTTGAGCGTGAGGTCACACTGGAACACCAGCTCTCTGATCTGGGTGAGGACGGTGCTCTTGGCGTTGGTCAGGTCCATGCGCCTGGCGCTGGCGTCGGCCAAGCAGCTCCTGCACTGCTCCTGGGCCTCCTCCGCCTGCCGCGGGAGACCGGACGCACCAAATAGTCGGATTAGTGATGTCTTTTCACAACACAGGGAATAAAACATACTTATAATGCAAAGGGACACTCCGTGGACGTTCACGGGTACACCAATACAAGAACAGAAGAAAGAAAGCGCAAAACGATCGCTCTCTTTGAAATAATTCAAAGTATTTTCCATTCAACCTGTCACAGACCAGGCAAAAAATAACAATATAAATATATAAATAAAAGCTATAAACAAATATGATACTCTGCCTACTGCCTACCTTCTGCAGGGCCTCCTCCTCCAGCCGCCTCTTCTTCTCCAGCTGTTTACTGCCTGCCCCTGGGGGCTGCTGCTGGGGCTGCTGCTGCTGCTCCTCCTGGGAGCGGCTGGTGGACGAGCGGGCCTTCTGGTACTCCTCCCTGCGCTGGGCCTGCAGCGCGCGTGCCTTACGCATACTCGCCTCCGCATCGAGCTGGAAAAGACCAAAAAAGAATATGACAAAATGGAACTGTGGAAAAATAACCGTGGAACAAAACACCCACACACTTGGGTGTAGGTGGTGCACAGCTGGTGAGCCCAAACATGTGCAAGTCTTGGTTTGGAAAGTTTTAATGCTATTTATTGCTTATGAGTTAAGTAAATTCATTCATTCATACTTTACAATAAGGGTACATTAATTAACCATTAGTGAACATTAGTTACTGCAGTAATAAGCATTAAGTAACAATGAATCATTTACTAATGGTGTTCATGAACAAGATATTCATTTATACATTATTTAACAGGGTTAGGGTAAGGGTTAACCCTAACCCCTATGCCAATGCTTTTTACTGTATTAACTAATATGAATCACTTAACCATAGGTTATCTGTTAATTAACTGTTAGTCAATTGTTAATTAGAACTAGTTAATTAACGAATGTTAATTAATGGTTATTAATATACTGTTATTGTAAAGTGTTACCCATATATTAGCTTATAAGTAAATGTATGAAATAATTCCTTCTTCAAGTAAGAAATGTCCTATGCCATTTTAAAATATTATTTTTGTTAATGACATTGCCCTATTTCAGAAACACCATTTTAACAGCATTAGCTGTTAACATCTCCTAAGAAAACATTTATACAGCTATGAAACACACTTCCAAACACAAGCATGTTTAGACTGTAAACATATTTTTCTACTCTACCCTGCACCCACGGCTAAACATGAAAAATGTTACCAGGTATAAAGATAGCATCTGGAATACAGATTGTGAGTAGAGAGCTGCACGTCCCGAACAGTGTCAGTGATGAATTTATAGGGGGAAAATTCCTACATACCATTTTCTTCTGCTCTCTCTGCCACTGCTCCTTGATGTCCTTCCTCAGCTTGTCCAGTTCGTTTTTACGGGCCAACAGCGGCTAAGAAACAAACAGAGGTCAGCAATGATCATGATTGGATTGGCGAGGTTGTCTATTGTGGCCAATAGAAAATCGCGATTCAAATGGGCTATCAGACAGTGATTGGGCCAAAGAAAAAAATATGTTTTTGAAACAAAGCTAACACGCCAGCCAGGCTGTTGTTCCTTTACTCCTAGGCACTTGTGAACCAGTTAATACTAATACTATTGTTTATTTATATTAGTTATCGTTACCTGGATGAATTTGTTGGTTTGAAGGGCCATCGCGCTCTGAACAAGCAGCTGGCTGTACTCTATGTCTTTCTTCAGCGTTGAGACGTAGATGTCACTGAATGGCATGTAGTCCTTTGAAGGAAGACAACAGAAATCACTTTTTATGAGGATATTGTTATAATATTCGATATTAAGTTCCACATGATCAGAATAGTACTTCCTAACTGTATATTATTAGTTACCTGTTGACTTAGAAGGGCCTTTGCAGACTCTGCCATTTTGCCATAGCTTTTAGCACACTCGATATCTACGAAAAAGAGAATGAGATGCACATCAGAATAAGCCTTCGAAGGTTTTTGTGATGACTACTCAAATGGAGGGTTTACGTCAATTGAAATGAATCAGACTTGGGGTTTGTCTTCAACTGGATTGCCTGATTTCACTACATGTGGACCACAAGTGACACTACATCCCTGTGTTGAACGAGTTTTCATAACAAAATCGATTCACTCCATTGGTATCGTAGTAGCCCAAAACAGTACGACATGCTCACCCATGGCTAGGCGTTTCTCCACCCAGGCCAGGAGGTCCTTGATGTACTTGGACCAAGCTTTGGCGTAGAGCAGCGCTGACTCCACTCCGCTGTGATTTTTCTGCAGGGTCAGATCCACTTCCTCCTCCCGCGACAGCGCCACCTCTGGGGGAAAAGCAAGGGGGACAAAGTATCCAGTTAATCATGCTCCATGCTTAGAAATGTATTTTCAGGGGTGGGGTTTCACATGTGTAACCCATGTGGAAACTGGCTTCCTTTTAATATTGTCCCTGTTACGGGATGCGGTCAAACAGAAAAATACAGAGAAGAGAAAATAGTTCAGCCTCTAGAGGACATGAAAGTATCAAATTAAATGTTTTGAATAGTGAAAATGGAATGTACACGGAATGCATGCCTTAACATCCAAAGCATGCTATGAAGAAATGGTTTGGTAAATAGAGCCAAATCAAAACAATATCAAATCCTTCGAACCGCAGCTCTATCAGGTACGGCGACTGCTGTTCCTAGTTGGTCTGTTCACAATTATGTAAACTGTGATGTCACTACCGGTGATTCCCTTGAGCCAATCAGAAACAGCAGTTGCCTAACCTCAGTGTGTTGCTCTCCCTGCGGTTTCAAGGGATTCCTCCTCTGTATTGTAAATACACCTATGTAGTGTACGGTCGAGCGGTCAATAACCCCTGACCAACCCCTCAGCCGTGCGTCGTCTGATTCAACACAAATCCCCATGTGTTTCCCATCCCATGCGTCACCACTGATTAGCAGGCAAGGAATGCTAAACATGTGGATGGAGCAGGGGGGAAAAGGACAGCCCACGGATAGGATGAAAAAAGAAGCCAAAATAACAGGGGTTGAGGCACACAGGCGTAGGGCGGGCCCACCTCAGGCATTTGAGAGGCCAAAAAGCCTAAATCATTGAGCCAGTTCCCAAACTGACTCTGGGCCTCAGGCAACCGAGCACAATAACCTGTTCTCCCGCCAGTGCAGCAACTTTAATAACAATCACAGCAATTACGTTCTACGCTGAATGTAATTAATACCCTGGGATGCACAGGGCCAAATTAAAAGTATGTGTGACTGTGTGTGTGTGTGTGTGTGTGTGTGTGTGTGTGTGTGTGTGTGTGTGTGTGTGTGTGTGTGTGTGTGTGTGTGTGTGCGGGTGTGTGTGTGTGTAATGATAAAAAATGCACTTACCTGCAAGGTCATTTTTCTCTGACACATATCCGCCGGGATCCACGGACAGGTTGTCAAAAGACTGAAAAAAGGACACGATACAGATTTAAGCACAGGGAGTGAAAAGCAGTGAAAAACCCATTCAGAACCACACATGAGAGGGCGCTTGGTGCATTCAATCTTGACACCAGAGAAAGAAATGGCTTTGAGGCTGTTTTCCTGTAAAGTACAGGGCTTTGTAAAAAAAATGGAAAAAAAAGAAATTCACTAGTTTTTAGAGACCCCTCCAAGGAGAGCTGTTTGAACTTGTGTCTGAAAGCGGTGCTTTGAAGACAAGCAACTAAAAAAGGGCCCGTGGGACAAGAGACAAGAGATGAAAGGGAAGTGTGTGTGACACTGTCTTACCCTGCTTCTCCTGGTCTGGGGGATCCCCAACCCTGGGCCGCTGTCCACATCTCCCATAAGGAAGTCAGAAACTCTGGACACATAGACAGAGGGAAAGACTTATAACCAGGAACATAATAATCAATCATATATTAATACTGCTGCTGCACAACAAAACCAAATCCCTTGATCCAAAAAGACTACTTTTATGGTTTGGGTTTTACTCCGCTTAGGTTGGTGCAATATACTACGCACTATTTGTCTTTTTGACAAAGCAGGGCAGGAGTGGAAACAGTTTTATAGCCTCTTGCATTTAACAAAGAAGGTCATAAATGGTGCTGAAAAGGTAAACAAACACTCTACTCACACATTGCCGAATGTGAATGCCAATGTGTCAATGGACGCGTATATCTCGCCAAATATAGCCTTTTTGTTTTCTGGGCTCACTTCCCTGCAATCGACGGCTGTAAAGAAGAGATAAACCACATGAGAACCTCCAACAAAAAGCAGTCACTGCTGGTGAGTACGTAAGATTTGGGTTACAGCCAAGATCAGAGTTGACTATACATTCAACACACATTTTTGTCTTTGTTAAATGTTCTAGGATTTCTATTCCCTCTGGTCAAACTATAGGAAAGATATAGATTTTAGCATTCAGAAAAACAAACATACATTTATTAATTACTGCATGACAAAACAAACATAGAAGCTAAAAGACATAGTAAAAATCGTTACTGATTTTATCTAGTGCAACATACAATAAAATGTGTTTTTTACAGGTTTATAAACTTCCCCTGGCTTTCAAGAAGCAAATAAAGAATCCGTTTTTACAAGTAAAGTGAATAAAGGTTTGCAGTGACAAATTGCAGGAATCCGTAAATCAGACACAGGTAATGCAATGGCGCGCCAATAGCTTTTGAGGTTGACAATTAGAAAGTATATACATACATCCTTTAAAAAAATACCCTATTTCTGCATTCCAAAGCAGTGGCCGTGCATGTCTATGAGGGTCTTACTTCAACGAAAATGGCTACAGGAAGACCTTCCAAGTGCAGGGAGAGGTTCGGAGAATGCAGTCCATCTCTAATCCCCTGGTTTGATACTCCATTGGCACATCCAAAACAAATCAAAAATGTCAAAAACAATCAGAGCTGCGATAATCCGAGAGTTGAAGAATCTTGGAGTCAAAGGTTGGCGATTCTTTGCACTCTAAGCGTGCATTTGGTTGCGCTCTGCGATGCGACAGAACCTTCTCAGAACGCTATCGGAGGAAGCCGCGGCAGGAGAGGCGGAGAAAAATCAGACTTTGCAGAATGCTTCCTGTTTCACCACAGGAAACGCTTGCGCTGCTCGACTTTAGTGACGACATGCTAAACCGTCAGAGAGCCACAACCTTCGCCCCCTTTTCCGTCACCCGTAGCGAGGCAGAGGGAACTGAAAACAATCGGGCAAAAAATCGAAAGATATCAACCTCTTCCCTCCAACGGACTCCTTCTTCTGCTCTTCCTGCAGGCAAACCCGAAGAAAGAATAAATAGGTCCATCCGCGAACTAGGTCGGGTCACCCGAAAGGTTCTGGGGTGTGGGTTCAGGAAGCAGGTTGCAGAAGTAACGGGCAGAGCAGCCAGTGTGCTGGTGGTGGTGCTGGTGCTGGTGTTGGTGGTGCTGGTCTACCCTGCCGTGAGCCTCCCTGGTCCTAAACACTAGAGTGTTGCTATTCCCAGGCCGCTGGACCTCTGAGCGGCAGTGCTGGCTTCTTCCTCAGGACATCCTGTGAGTCTCATAACAATGATTCCAGAGTGCTGACACCCCCAGCCCCCGCCCCACTTCTCTAGTAACCGTTGAAATATGGGAACCACCATCTCAAGTGCAAGGCCCGACTGACTAATTGTACATTTAACTGGCATGGTTAAGGCGTCAAACAAAATGTCTGCAGCACGTCTGATGGATGAGCTGTCATTGAGCTTGTGAGTCAACTTTTTGTAGCGCCGATGTCATTCCAAAGTATTTACTTTTTTATATTAGCGTTGAACGCACTTATTGTAAGTGGCTTTGGACAAAAGCGTCAGCTAAATAAATGTAATGTAGTGTAATTAGGAAAACAGACCACTATGTCTGAACAAACAAAACAATAATTGGTGCTTTGAGATTAGCTATGTTATTCTCTGTCTGCAAAACATAAAAGTGAAAATCACCAGAAGCACGTAATGTAGGCCTACACACAATGTATGGATCCAACTGTCTTACATATAATTCCTGCAGGAATTCGTGTATTCAAGCATTTCATGTTTTATATAGCCATCCTAATAATGAGTCATTTGTAATTTAATGAGATATAGGCCTACTACTCAAACATGGTATTACAAGTAATTAAAAAATAAAAAAAATGTTTACACAAGTCATGTAAATACAACCGGGGTTCATACTTCACGTAACCATGAGACTAATCCAGCAGCTGTCCGATAAGCAAGCACAATAAAAACAATGGAAATATTGTGATTCCTGGATTCAAGGCCAGAGATGAACTGCAGTGACTAGATCCAATTCTTGCCTTGTTCTCTCCGCCATCTTTGTCTGGAGGAGATGCACGCTGATCTCCTCCAGACAAAGATGGCGGGGAGAACAAGGCAAGAATTTCAATAACTCGAGAAAGTTGATATTTTTATTGCGCTGGCCTTGAGATTACAGTAAGAAGAGAAGGAAGGGAAACCTAAGAGGATTGAGCCCGAGAAAGAGAAGGCCTTGAATCTGGTTTGAACAACCGATAGTTGGTTTAAAGATTAAATCTGCAGAAGTAGACAAAACCAGGGGCCAAAGACAAACATTGTACAATACAACACCAGAGACAATGAAGCCTTGTGCGTCAAGGCAGCCAGGGTTTAAGTGTGCTTTTGACACTTTCTCTCCTTGTGTGCATGTGTATGTGTGTGTATAATATATATAAATATATATTATATTATTTCAGAAGTAATCCGCTGGTAGGAATGAAAGCAAAGACATTCCATCTGAAGTATTTACGTGTGGGGACTGTTTTTCTTCTTCTTCTTCTTTTTCTTCTTCTTCTTCTTCTTCTTCTTGTTTTCCTCCTGAATTTCTGGCAGTCGTTCAAAGAGCAGAGGCCCAAGCGATCACACCCTGGGATCAAAGCTCTGGCGACCAGGAACACGGGGGGGAACAAGGGAAAGCACTCTGGAGGAACAGTGTCGCACAGGGCCCGCCATCATCAGAGCCATTCAGCCTGGGTCTCTGGAGGTCTCCGCGGGTCTCCTGCTGATTCATGGCTCTTTACACCCCCGGTGCCGCCCCACCACTCTCCCTTTCAGCCCTGCTCACTGTCCCCTTTATGCTCCGGGGTTTTGAGTTACATGCTGGCCCGAGTGGCCGGCCAGGCTCCACAGATGCAGGCTTGTAAGCCACCCCCTAGTGGACAGGAATGTCCATGCTCCAACTTATCACACCGGGTGCTGCCATAAAAAGCTCTGTATGGCTGCTGCGTGGTTGCAAACATCTTTAGAAATAGAACTGGATGTAGTTCATGACAGTCTTCATGTGTGCGTGAGGTTAGTCGTCCAGTGTCCTTGTCTATTTCCTGGTCTGAGATCAATCTCAAGAAGATGTTTATTTCCCCTGTAGTGACTACACCCGCCAATAGTGTCTTGACTATTTACTTATCCATCTTTGTGGGCATTTCGGGCATTGTTGCAGCGTCGCTCACAAAGTCAGTGTGGAGACGACGTGCATTCTTCAGGTCTGAATTGTGTTTCAGATGTTGAGATAAGTGGATCGGCAGACGGCCACAGACACACACAAACAGACAAACACACACACACACATGCACACTTGCCTAAACAAAAGGCAGAGAACAGGGCTTTATCGTCTACTATGCTGACAGGATGCCATCCATGTCGCAGGAGTACGGAATGCAAATTACACCTGTTCTGAAGAAGCCGAGTGAAGAAGAGGAATTTTGTCCTCACTGGTCATCACCCCGCTTGCTTATTCACTACGTTGATATTCCTCTTGTGTGGAAGGAGTTTCAGAATATATATATTTTTTGGACATGTATATTTTATTCCCACACTCTTGAATAAAACATTGTTTCTACTCTACAGTCATTTGAAAACAATGGACGAACAAAGAATCCCCCCCATGCCGATTCAAATCTGAGAAGAAGTCAAGAGAATACGTGTGCGAGAGGTTTGTCATGTCAGTCCGAAGCACTGCTAAGGGCCTCTGACCTGAATCTGAAGGACTACAATGGGCCCCCATGTCACCATGTGTCAACATCACCCGCTGTCTGTCCGTTTGTCTGTGTGTGTGTGTGTGTGTGTGTGTGTGTGTGCGTGTGTGTGTGTGTGCGTGTGTGCGTATCCACTCTAGATAGAGTAGCGGGGCTGACCTTTGACCCTTGTGATGACCGTGCCGGCGGCTCCCAGGATGTCCACGGAGTTGAGCGAGGGGTGTTTGCCGATGATGGCCTTCAGGACACGAAGCAGCTCCGCCAGGCACTCCTGCACCGTGGGCTGCAGACCCTCCTGGACCTCTGCACGGAGAGAGAGGAAAGCCCCATCAAACCAAACCTTTTCAGAATGAGTCTAATATCAAGCTTAAAAATAAGGTTAGACACAAGAGCCAGACCAAGGCGACAAAAGATACACATCCGGTTTTGTGATGTTATCATCCGTGGGGGACACCCATGTTGGTGCTACATATTTGACAATCTTAGCCATCTTAAGTTCGGTCAATGCTTGCAAGTCTGCCTCCGTTCACTGCAAGAAACATCACACACATGACACACCAAATGTTTCTTTAGTGTTTTATTTGTGTTTGTGATTGTGATCTAAACTTTACATCTCCAGGCCTAATCAAAACATTGATTTAACTCTACTGTATTGCTCATGCAAGTACATGGTATGACAGAAACAGTGAGGAAATGCAATAACACTTCTTGTCGAATCGTGCTGAAAGACCCATTTGTTGCAGCAAGACACTATGTTGCAACATCTCTGTTTTAAACGGATTGCACATGCATGCAAGCAGACACACACACACACACACACACAGACTAACTATTCAAATTGCCAAACAAGCTGTCAACAAGGTTAAGAGGAAGTCAGTGGTGGGGTGGGGTGGGGTTCAAACCCCAATATTTGCATTGTGCCTGAGCAACAACCCTAAGCCCTTACTGTAATGAATTAATGAATTAACCCTAAACTGAGACCTTCTCAAAAACTAATTTGATCAGGAATAATGACTCGTTGACTTGTTAAACCTTTGACACAAATACGTTTTGTTGAGATAAAGATCTTAATTTCCTGCTGTTTTCAGGTATGAAAATGTAAAGGAAGACATGACTCAAATGACATAGCTGGTGACTGCGTCATTGAGCAGACTGGTTTCTTTGTCATACAGCTGTCTGCGTGAGCTCGTGAGGCCTTTCTTTTCAGCAAACCGCCAGAGGACGACTGCTTAAGACGAAAGAATGTACCCAATGCCTTCTGATGACACCTGCATGCATACTCGCTTCTTCTCTCACTGTCATTGTGCTATGAGAAAAATTTATTATGTCCTAATGAACAAGCAGATAACCAAGGAGAAGTATGCCTGTTTAAGTCCTTCAGATTCAGAATCAGATTCAGAAGATCTTTATTGTCCATTATAGCAATTCTCATTAAAGCAATTGCACACATGTAACAGGACATAACAACACGAAACACAGATATCGCAGAGGTCCTATAGCTAAAACAATACAAAAGTGCATACAAGTAAAACAGAGATTCTAATTGTGGTACAGTGAGAAGTAAATTACAGAAAAAGTGTGTGGTGCGAGTTGTGGTGCAAGAAATCCATGCATGATTCCTTGAGGTGTTTTGAATGATCCCTTAGCTGTCTTCTTATGTCACTAAAGTATGAGAGCCTATGAGGCAGGATAACTGACAGGAGTCGTCCAACTCCTTGTATGCAGTTAAAAAAAACACAGTTTGGATGGTGGATGTATTTGGATGTAAGGTCAAGTCTTTGTGTAAACTTGCTAAACTGAAAACGGGCTAAACCCATGTAACTTGTTGTTGTGACGTTGTTCCACCACTATCTTCAGAGGCCTTGTATTGATGAAAGTGTCTGTTGAATGTCGTCATGTAATGAAATGTAATAAAGTTTGAAGACTTCAAACTGACTTCTTTAGATTGCGCAACTTTTCCCAGCGGAATTTAACGCAAATAAAACACCAAACTGTAGTGCTGGATGCCCAAGCTTTCTTCACACTACAAAGTCTAAATCTAAATTTAGATAAAAACCAAGCACACCTTTAAAATGCGTTCTAAAATACACCTAATAAAACACAAATTAGAACGACGGCATCAACAAAAATAAACATGAAAGAAATGCAATCTTGGCATGGGACTCAAAACCATGCAACCAACAAAGCCAGTGGGATAGGTTTATGTTGCGGTGCGTAATATACAGCCGAGTGCTGGCAATCAGTCAACAGGTGAGCTCACGACTACCTGGCTGTTTTGCACACAGGGCTGTACACAACAAGTGGTCTGTCTGGTTTGCATCAAGGCCGCAACGCTTACGTAGCAGGCTGAGACGAGAGGCGCAATTTATGGTGAAGTTAAATGGATTTACAGGGGCCGTCAAACTGAGATGCCGGATTTTGTGTGTGTATATGTGTGTGTGTGTGTGTGTGTGCATGTGTGTGAACACCCTGTGGTTAAATCGGACCCACACCCATCCCACTGCCACAAGTTCCAGCCTCCTCTATGTTATACAGAACAGCCACAATATATATATACACACACACACACACACACACACACACACACACACACACACACACAAACAGGCAATCAAAACTCACACGTGTAAAATAAAAGCCAAACAGAAACATTCCGGGGAGAGATCCTTAATGTGTGATCTTATATCATGATGACAAATGGGTCGGTTGCCTTAAAAGCCAATCAGCAGCCCCTGGTTTGTAGCAAATGATGACCTTTTATTTGATCAATCTTAAAAAAGACATCACTCGTTGAGATGTGGAACTCGTGACCTGAAGCACCTTTCCTAGGCTGAAGGTGATATCCCTTTGAACCTCACTGCCTCCTGGATTACAGGCCATCACCACATCGTCGGGCAGAGGTGGCTAGCCCCCAGGGGAAAGGTCTTTGACCCCCTCAACTCCCACCCCCGCCCACCCCTTTTGAAGTATCCGCTCCTATACCAAAGCGAACAAAGGACCTTCATTAAAAGACCATCATCACCTCACTTTAATCCCTCCTTCTCTCAGTTGTGGTCGGCTGGTGTTTCCAGTGGAAACGACGGCGTTTGATGCCTTTCAAGCAGGAAGAAACGCGACAGTCGCTGATTAGCACATGAGATGGGGTGGCCGTGGAGTTTGGCACACCTGAGAATCTTCATTTTGAATGACAAAAGGTGGATGGTGTCCGGGAGCATGCTGCGAAGCAGGATGTCAATCACAGGCATGCCAACCAGGGGTTTAAATACCAATAACCCTCAACCTATGTGAGAAGAAATGTATATTCGTTTTGTTTATTGTAAGTAATGGATGTCGTAAACTAGGGTGAACAAAACGTGTTCATTTGAATTATAATGGGAACATCAAACTTAAAATGCACTTCAATCTCTCCGATTCCAATAGGTTTCTATAAACTTTTACTAAATAAATATAAATTGCATGCACACACACTCACTCACACGCACAGGCACGGGCATACACACACAAACAGACACAAACACACACACAGTCAGACAGCTGTGAAGCTAAGCACAACCAGCTGAACCCCTACTGTGTCACTACAGACTCAATATAATTAGGCTGTTTAGATCATACTTAAATGGCCACACACAGAAAACACATTAAACAACAACAGATTTAATTTGAGGGAATATATTGCTAACTTGACGACACTGATGTGGTCATGAAAACAGTGTGACCGTTCTGGTGCAAATCGGTGCTGTTGATGAGTGGTGTAAAGGGGGTCTGTGTACTCGCTGGGGTGGAAAAGACAGCTTGTCGAGGGGCTGTAAGAATGGCCACTGAACCGTTTCATTGTCGGCCCAGCACCGGGCAAGCCACATCTAGCCGCTGCCGCAAATTGCTTTTGTCACAACAATGGCATCAAAAAAGCTGCTCACTGGAAATTTGTTGGCGATTGTGGGAAGGCCACAGGGCCATTGTTGTGGTGGAGATAACAGGGGGTGCAGCGTGGAGCCTGGCAGCATTGTTTCAATGAAAGACCAAACCACCCACACACACACACACACACACATTTACACATGACCCCAAATCATGGCATAATACCAGGCCACCTTCTACGCAGTGGGTACAGATGATCTGATGCCCCATTTTGCTTGTGCAAAGTTCCTCTAATCAGCTCCCTTAACATAAAGTTATGGTTGGCTGTTCGGATTCTGAGGTCATAAAATCATAACATCTGTCAAAATATGGATTTCAACCTCATATAATCACATTAAATATTAGACCTGCAACTTTCCAGTAGCAAAAGTGGTCAGGTATGTACTAGATTTGCTGAGAAAAGCCACCAAATGTTTGCATTTCCAAAGCTATAAAGCAAATTTCCAGTCCATCAACTTATTGTTTCATCAACTAAATCACTTCAGCACTATTGAATATGTAAGGAATAAACCAAGATGGGCTGGTTAGCAACCTGGCTTCACACGCGGTCACATCACCACTCCCGTTGTACAGTATTTTCCAGTAACAGGACACCCCGCTTATACCACAGTTACCAACAATTAATAAATATTAGTTACTTTCATCTACGACATTACTGTTGTAGCTGGGGAAATGTAAATATCCCCAGTGGGGATATTGTGTTTGTGTTGTCAAGGAACCCTATGGTTGGATTGTAGCGCATTGATGTGGAACTGTTGAAAGGCAGAGGTGTCCCTTAATTGAACAATAATGCACACCCATGGAACTTTATTGACTCATCAGGATCAAGTATTTAACAAGGTCGTTGTATAAATGTCATTAAGAATGTGTGTGTGGTTACCTCCAGTATCAGTTTCAACCCAATTCTAAACTGGAAGATCTTCTTAGGATAAAAAAAGTTTGGGTGGACTTCCACTGGTGTCGTTCAACAATACCAGGCTTAACAGAAAGTAGGCCAACAACAGAGCTTAATATATGCCTTTTAAGCTCTCTAAGTCTTCCCGTAAACCTACTGTCAGCTTGGTGGGGGAATCCCATTGTGTTCTGCTTTCTTCACATGTGTCAGGTAGGACAATATGGTGAGGAAAAAAGCCACTTCCACCCCCCAGCTGGCAACAACAGGCAATCAAATATCCTGTCTGGACCCGCAAGACCCTTCCAGGTGAAGCAGGCAAGCCTCGGCAGATGTCTGATGACCAAGCATTATTTCTGGGAAAAAGGGGCCTCGGGCCCCACCCTAGAGGAGGCCCCAGGAAGGCGTGCTCCTCAGAGCCCCAACGCCGCGTCCCTGTCTGCAACTCGCTGGGCGGATGGGCGGATGACGACTGGCTGGCTAGAGGCCTTACTTAATCCCACAACTAAACAATGGACTTAAGGCCAAGAGGGTGGTTCCCATTCACTGTGGATCCATCCGCCCCATTCCAAGATGGTGGCAACAATCATGGTGTTTGGAGCCAACTGACTCTTTTGGTCAGGCAGAGATGTTCCCATCCAGGTAGAAGCTGGAGAACAAACTAATAAACCTGGCGAACTGGATGTTGATCTTTTCCCTTTAATCTATGGCCAATACCTTGAAAATATTGTTATATTTAGTTATTAATTTAATCATCTGTTTCTACAAATGAGAAAAGTTAGGATCAGGAAAACGATCAAAGGAGATCTAGACAATACCTAATCTTAAGCCGTTTTCACACATGAACTCCGGACATTGTCCAGAGAATCAGGACTGGACATTGTCCGGAGTTGCCCTTTCACACATCTAGCCCACGGCAGGAGATTGCCAGTTTCAGACGCGTTTTCGCATACTGGAAATATTCACCTTTGGGTAAGGTGAGGGGTGGCGCCTGAGAGAAGTGTGCAGGAGGCAGGACATGAATTAAAAGGTACACTGCGGAAATAACAGTGTTTTGTTTGCAGCACATCGAAGATGGTGGAAGTGGCTACTGACTCATCTGTAATAATGCCTGATTTGGGGTTGATATCAACACTACATGTATTTGGACATATCCGCAATATCATATTCTTCCGGTTTTGCGCCAGTTGCATGATAGAAATGTCATCAACGCTAGCTGTGAATTATTCCTCTTCTTCTTTGCATTTATTGACACCTACCATACCGGAGTATGTAGAACCGGATCTGATCGCTGCTCTATTCACACATGAGCTAAATCGGACATTACTCAGACTTTGTACTCGGGAGCTAGCAAAAAATCTGTTTATTCTCCAGTTCAACTGACATTTGCGTTCTCATATACAGCTCCTCCAGGTCTAGATAAGTTCAGGGTTGCAGTGCATGTGTGGGGCTTTATATCACAATATTGATATTCTATTACTTTATCAGTTGCCCCAATACACGATAGGATTTGGTCAGGTGTTGTTTTACTTTTCCTCAAAAAGTAACATTGTCTGGAATCAAAAACTACGATGGAAAGCTCACAGTAGCCAGTAACTCGTTGGCACCGCTGAGCTGACCGCAACGTGATCCGCAACAGGTGGACTGGTTCGGTCAGGGTTGTATTCAAACCACCCTCTCAAGCCCCTTACTTAACTAAACAAATGCAGCTTTACTGGGTGCCTAGGCGTCGTCATTCCCTGCCTTGTTTGGAGACCGAGAGAGGCATCAGGCAGACAGTAAACAGCAGACTGCCCATAAACAGCCAGCTACCTGCTCTCAACTCTACATAACTGCTCTTTATGAGGTCTGGCATTTCCCCCAAAGGCCAGACTGACTCCTTGACACATCACAACATCTATGAATGGCTATACAATACGCACACAGACAGAAAAATATCCTGAAATCACAATACCATTGTCTGAAAAGTGACATGAAACAAAGGGAGAATAACTTAATTGATAGGTAAATAGAGCATTTTCTTACACTAAATAGGTTGTATTTTGTCACATGTAGCCTTATACTACCATACAATACTAGACTATGGATGTGTCTTGCTTCTGGTTATCCAATGTATGAATTTATTCATTCAATTTAAAATGTATATATTTTTTATAATTTGTATTAAATGTAAAACATAAACATAGCCCCAGTTATTATCATTTTGCCTTTTCATAAAGTCAAAGATGAGCACATTCAATATGCTGCATGCTGTTTGAGTGCATCTGTGTGTGTGTTCTACAAGAGAGGTTGGGCCACACTTGGCCTTACAAATGAGCACTGTGTGTAGCTGCCTCGCCACCACACATGCAGTCATGGTTGTAAATTTCAGGGGGTCCACCCCAAAGGCACCCATGTCGGCTCCCGCTAGCAGGGGAACCTTGGGGCCAGCTCAACCCTCACCGTGACTGCTCTCCAGTGCCAAGATCTGGGGCTAATAACCATAAATCCTCACCCAGTAAACACGGCCCAACCACAGACTTCCACAAAAACATCTCTCGGCATCAGTGGAGGAATAGACTGTCCAACAAATCTCTCTCCTTTTTTCCTCACAAGAGTAGCTGGCCATTAAACCATTAAGGGCAAGGATTTGTCTTTTCTTCCAAGTGAAGGCACCACCCGCAACCATTTGTGAAGTGGCCACTTTGGCAGAAATGGGCTCACTTTTCACAGGGAAAGAAAACTCATCATAGGCAGAGTGATGACTGGAGACTTGGTTTTATTTAAAACATTGATATAAAAATCGAATTTCTCTGCTTAAAATAAACAAATTCAACGACTTATGTCAATAAATGAGGTTAAAAAGGTTTGGGTTAGTGGTTAATAACTCTTAATACATTAGGCCTTTGTTACACTACATTAGTTAACTCAGGTCAAACAGCAGTACAAAAGGAGGAGACAATTTAGCTCTTCTGGAAGTTATCAGTGTCCTGATGACACTGGTGCAGAGAAAAAATGATTTGGTAGGGTTCGCCGGCATGTTCAGCCTTTTCTTCGCCTCAACGGGAGCAAAAGTGGGAGTAAGGTATCTGCGAAGCACTGTACAATCCCGCTTTGCATTAAGCAAATAAGCCTCAAATGTTGAGATAAGCAAATACGCTGTGAGACGGTTGCTCAACTAATAAGCGGAACAATTTTGTTTATCCAATTGCGCCTGGGGTGCGATAGCTAAACCTAGAACTTTCAGGGACAACCAAGCCCCCTAGGGCTGAGTGGTCCTTTTGGCGCCTATCACTACTGTTGTAACTGCATAAAAAGCCCTTTAAGTATATGGTGTTGGTGTAGTCTCATCCAACCTCACGGGCCTCTACAAAAATCCATATTTCCAACTGCTGACAGCTCAGCATACATTCCTCAGCTTCTTGGGCTTGAGAATGGGGGGAAAACCGCTGAGCTTTTCAGAACTATGTGAAGCATCTTAAGAGATTGTGGGAGAGAAGCTATAGGCTTAATGCCCTTGAAGAGGAAAATCTTTTTTTTGTTCCTTGCATTCATTGAAAAGCGACAAAATAACATTATAGATGTTCAGTTCAAACCGAGGATCTGATTTTCTTTCATATGTAAACTTGCCATGTTTATTTCAAGATTAAGATGGATGAAGGTATCATCTACTGGCACTATTTTATTCAGCTACAAAGTGTAGCTTATTCTTCCTCTCAACTGTTCGGTGTAAACATGTATATTTTGTAAAGAAAAAGAATGACCAGTATATGGAGGTTGAATAACAATTGTATTTCCCCATTTTCCCAGACAATCTGCTTCACACCTTCCACATGGGGCTCTTGAAGACACTATAGCTACAAGTGAACATTTGTTTAAAAGGAATGCAGAGTATGTGGAAGAGGAGGGGGATGGGAGGGGGCCAGCCGCTCCACTGTGTATGGAGAGCTCTCTTTTCATCCAGATTTAAACCATTAGCCAGGCTTTTCCATCTCCGAATAACCGAATCACAGCTTTTTTAAATTTAAATTAAAAATACAATCTGCTTTGGATTTCCTGTATTCCCAATATTTAAATTTTACTGTCACTACCGGCGACAAACGGTTGTTCCATTATTAGTTTCTTATTTCGCTTAGATTCATGTGTTAAACATGTACAAAACTTTTGTGCACATGTACAATGGAAGCATAGTATACCATAACGAGTTAGCTAAGTTTGATTGGAATTGAACAACCATTTTTTTAATGTTGTTACTTCTTACTGGACTTTGTATCTAATTCTCGGCTGTCATATTGTTTCCCCGACCACCTCTTTCATTTTCAGTTTGGCCCACTACTCCTACAAATCAACTCCTCACGTGAGCAGTGGGGGAGGGGAGGAAGAAACTCCTGCTCAGCCAAGGGATGTTAATGAAAGTAGAGCCACACTTGTTGTTCCTCTGCTCCAGCCGCTTACATACCACACTAAAGTTGCCTCCAATTTTGAGGCAAATTCAAGGCATGCAACGACAAGGCTGGGGGCCCGAGGCGTGAGACAGACCAGACCAAGGGGTCAACGGCGTGCGTTGGTGGACCGTGGAAGAAGACAAAGATTATCTTGACCCAACAGGGGGCATGGCTACAGGGCTACAAGGGGGGGGGGAGGGGGGGGGGGGTCATCCACATCCAATCAGTCGCAACTCCTACTGCCCCGCATTCTTGGCTCCTTGACAGCTTCATTATTGGTGAACACGCACCTTAGCATGGGACTGCTCTCACGGGAGCAGGGGGATCGTAAAGACAACATCTTCACCCCAACTCTGACCACAGGGGCCTGTGGGTGTTACTCCATCGAATGTGGCCGGTCTGGTCCACTCGGGAGGCGGTTTGTAGTTCTCCCAATCAAAGCTTACCCAGCATGTTTTGCATGGGCATTGCCTCCGGCTGTGGTGTGCCTTATGGTTGTCTTAAGGAAAAGGAAAACAACTACATGCCGAGCTAGCACTTAGCGTTTAGCATTCAGCACTCAGGAGGACCCAACGGAATGAAACTTTTTAGGGTGGGCATTTGGGGCGAATATTACGCTGTTGCTTTTTCACACTGGACCTGCACAAATATGCGTAGAATAACATTGGCGCTGGCATGTGCCTGCCTACCTCCTCCACTGTGTTTATGCTGTTCTCAGCTTTCTTAGGCCACATGGAAAACCTGCTGTGCGGACGGCTTCCCTGCGGAGCTAGATGTTGACACACGCTGCAGATCGCACAACATTAAACCGCGACCAAGTATGCAGCGAGGCGGACCCCCACCCTCTTCTGCCTGCCTTTTCATTAGTTCCCTTCCCATGTGATACAAAGCAGCAGAGACTGGTCCAAAAAGTACCACACTGAGTAACCTTTAAATACACAATATTTACCAGCATATGTACCAAATGTATACATTTCCGCTTGTGGTAATTAAATACTAGTCGGCCTACGTGTACACTTTCCATTTAGTTTTTTACGTTATTAAAGAGGTTTGATTTGCTCTAGAGGGTAGCCAACTTTGTGAAAGGTTAGTTGACATTGGTCGTGTTCTTAAACAGCATATTTCTGAATTAAGCATTTCTGCATTTCCTACAGTTGATTCAGATTTGCCATCTTTAAATAAATAAATAGTACAGGTCTACCTCATGTAATTATCCTAGACCCAAAGACAGAACATAACTGTCTGTGTGTGTCGGATTCTCTTTCTTGACCGTGTGACATGCCTAGGCTTCAGACCATAACAAACAAGATGTAAATCTAGTCCACTTAGGGATGTGAACACAGTCTGGGAAAACAAGATAGCCTTTACTGACAAAGCATCATTGAGATTACCTAATCACAGGAAAAATGTTAGGTTCCGAAAACGAATCGGCATCTTGAGAGGAATAATATTAGTTTGTAACAAGGAATTTGTGATTAGTTTGTATAAAATTAAATAAAAAGTCTTGTTTCTTTCCAAGCAGTTTTAAGTCTGGCAAGATTCACATTTAATCATTAGAAAAGGAAACAAGTGTTGTAAATACTTGGTTACAATGCAGACTCTAACATACTAGGACAAATCTCATCATTTCCAGTTTCCATGCTTTTTTTCTTTTTTTCAGTCTTTACAGGCTGGTAAAGTGGGAAAAATGTAAGGCTGTCTGGGAAGAGGTCACAAAACAGGTGAGATGTCACGGAACACAAACTCTGATGTTCTCCATATCAGAACACTGAATTACAACAGCATACTTGCCATTCAACTGTTCAACAGTTGAAAACCAACTCACAGACAACCCTCGCAGAATATAAATCAGGCACATTTTATGAGACAACATAAAATGTATGGGGCACGCAATCACATTACCATTACACCATGCATCGTAAGCATCGTGTGACCTCTAAAATACATGATAAATGTATAATAATAAATACAAAGCAAGACTTACTTTAATTAAAACAAATCTGCTAGATTAAATAAGTAGTATTTACATCTCCTTGAGTGTGCACCAAATGCATAAATCTATTTAGGATATCCCTGGCCTTGACCCACATCTCTCTTAAAGTCCTGTGCCTGTGGACATGATCTGGAACACCTGGTTCGGGCCTCGACCTCACAACTTTAAATAGGGGGCTGGGCAAACAACCGAAGGCCAAACAGCCTAAAACAATTACTTGAACGCTTCCATTCCGACTACTGGCAGAAACAAGTGTCTCAAATCTGAGCAAGGCAAAATAAATAGAGAAAAGATTGAAAAGAGTTTAACAGGTGTACTTTGGGTCAATTACGGGGAAGGGGGAGAGAGAGCGGAGAGGGAGGGGAGGGGATTTCCTATCCCCACCTGTCAAATAAGTAAACGTTAGTAAATGTTAGTGAGCACAGGGAGGAGAATATCCCGAATGCTTCTGTGACGTGTGGGAGCAGCGCTCAGCACGGCATGGGCCAAGGCTTCCTCCCTCTAAGAGGCCTGACTCCTCCAGCCAGAGGAATGGAACAAGACACTCCCGTTCCGTATGTGTGTGTGTGTGTGTGTGTGTGTGTGTGTGTGTGTGTGTGGGGGGGGGGGGGGGGGGTTAGCTGGGGTAATTTATATTTATTCCTTCTTCATCTATATGTAATTATTTAGGGTCTGTTCATGCCTGGCTTCTCATATACAATATGATCCAATTGATTAACATCCTCAGGTGATTATGTAGTGTGAAATGCATTCAAGACAATGCACACTATTAAAAGACGAATTGTGTGTATTCATGTATCATTATGCTATAAGTTTAGTTTATGGATTTGAACATGATATAATATCTTTGAATCCTGAGCCACAATGGAATTAATAAGCCTTATTAACACTATAATTAACTAACTATTAACCTTTTCGAACTTTCGAAACCAGCCATTGGGTATAATTTGCAGAAGTAAAAATGTCCCCCACACACAACACAAACAAGTATCAATTGTCAATATCCCACACATTTCCATTTGTTTTGAACTGACCTTTAGATTGAAAGGCCTTCTTCAGGTTGAGCAACACGTCGGCGAACGTCCGTACATCATTTACCAGCTGCATCACATAGTCCGGGTCAACCCCCGGGGCGCCCACTATGTGGGACTCGAGCCCAATACTGTTCAGAGGGTTGTTGTTCTTGGACGTACGACCCATATCCCAGGTCTTGGTAGAGCCAGCCGACAGAGAACCCGTGTTCGGGTTGGAGAGGTGTCGAGGCAGCCCTTGGGTACGCTTCACTGCTCCACCGCCACTACTGCTCTTCCGTAACATTCCAGCGGCCAGGGCTGCAGCAGCCTCCCCAGGGCAGGGCCACTCCAAGCCAGCTAGCCCCTCCGATCACGTTGCACCGGTCCCTGGATGGCTAAAACAGAGAAGCGTCGGTGTGTGTGTGTGTGTGTGTGTGTGTGTGTGTGTGTGTGTGTGTGTGTGTGTGTGTGTGTGTGTGTGTGTGTGTGTGTGTGTGTGTGTGTGTGTGTGTGTGTGTGTGTGGGAGGGAGGGAGGGAGGGAGGGAGGGAGGGAGGGAGGGAGGGAGGGAGGGAAGGAGGACAGTGAGTAATGACCAAGACAGCACCTAAAACATCTGAAACAAATGGCCCGGCGGAGCCTCATAAATCTTCAACGATCCCTATCGTCTGCAATCCACCAGAGAGGGAAGTTTAATAATCTGCTGCAAATTTATTTACAGAGCATCACTGCCTGTATCCCATTGTAATTGACGAGTAACGACACATTATTAAAGTAATATAGACGTTTGGTTTGCCAGAGGTGGTTCGGTGTGCGATCAAACGGATGCTGTGAACCAGTTCCAACGGCGTACCCGCTCTGCTGCTCCGCAACAGGGTCGTCCACTGCCTTGTTGGCAATCATTTTTGTGTGAGCGCTTTTCTCGAGCAAAGAAAAACATACAAACTCAAAACTCACCTGGCCGGCAGTTAAGTGACATAGTCCCACACTTCTTCAGAAGAACATTGCTTTATATATATCCGTTGGAAAACAACCACGTCTTGTCGTATTTGGGGTGGGGGGGGGGTGGGGGGGGGGTTAAGAGTAGCCTCTTCGGGAACAGTCAGTTGCAGTACAGATGAAGCTCTGTCGGCAGCTCCCAACCTAAACTCAATTGGTGTTTACTCGGCCGTGTGTCACGTGACGCAACACACGCGCCCTGAATGGCTGCCTCTCCTAAACACCAGAGGAGATGCACACTGTTGCTTCTCAGGAGGTTGCTTCGATCTGCGAGTATGATTTATTCGTGGTGGTTGAGTATAAACCATAACCACAATTGGGTCAGTCATCGACATGTTTTCCAGCTGTATAATTGCAGCTATTTAGCGCCAAATTGTTTTCTAGTACGAAGGCGTATTTATGTTCAAAGGCAAATGACTTCGTCAAATTTGTGAAAAACAAAGGGCTAGGTAACTTTTTATATTATTTTTTGTAATAATTACGTGCCAAATTAAAGACTTTTTAAAGCAAATGTAAAATAACTAAGTTTTCAAATTAAACGAACAAACGGCTAATCTCACCGCTGCCATCTAGTGTGCATATGGAGTTATTCTTTTAAAATACCAGCAGCACGAAGCTTCAAAACCAAAAGCCATTGGAGCTCTTTTGATTACACAGTAATGTAAATGTAGGGAAAATAACACACCTACTTCAAATGATGGTTATTTTTAATATTGTAGTGTCAGTTTAATATGCAGTGGATTTGTATAACAAACTTATGCATTTTGTATTGGTGCTTGGAAAAACATGCAATTTAGATGAATGCAATTGTGTTTTATCCTATTCTGTTTATAAATTATTAAAGGGGCCTATATTTCAATAACTGTGCTCTGCTACAAGATTAAACTAAGAATGCAAGTGAAAAAGAAAACAACCTCACAGTACAGTTAATCATTCTTTATTTTAATGTACAAAAAGATGGATGTACTCTCTAGTTTATATTTCTAAATGTTTTAGCTCACAGTTAACATTCACACCGTTTAGTGGAACTGACACACGCACACACAGAGACACACAATTTAAACACTCCATCCATTCACACCACAATAGAAGTGAACAACATATTTACTGTAAATTGATCATTTTCACAGGATTCAAACATGAAAAAGGAAGAATCCCTTTACATTTGTCAAGTAACTATATACATATTGGTTTTGAAGATGAGTCTCTGTGTTAGTGTTGCAAATGAGCGAACGCATGAGGTAAGTGGTTTCGTGTTCACAAGAAGCCTGGTAGTAGAGACAGCATAAGGAGGGTGTGTGTGTGTGTGTGTGTGTGTGTGTGTGTGTGTGTGTGTGTGTGTGTGTGTGTGTGTGTGTGTGTGTGTGTGTGTGTGTGTGTGTGTGTGTGTGTGTGTGTGTGTGTGTGTGTGTGTGTGTGTGTGTGTGTGTGTGTGTGTGTGTGTGTGTGTGACACAACACGTACCGGGCTCAGGTAGAACTCTACAGCAATTTGTCCATTTACACATGGCTAATGTGTTGTGATATAATTTTATACATATAAAATCAGAGTATGTGCCAGGTTGGATGATACATTTTCATTCCCCACCCTTCCCTGCCTCTCAGGGGGGAAAATTCACAGCTGAGCAGAGTATTTCTTTCACGTCCGGCTCTATGATATGACTATTGCTGTACAATAAATATTGCTGGGGCCCGCATGCCCCACTGTTGCCAGGTCCAGTGGTGCGTTGCGTCAAATCCCACCCATGCTGTTGTGGGCGGGGCCTATGGTTTGGGAAAACACACGGACCTACGTCGGGCTGTTTATTAGCCGGTCTGCTTTGATGGCGACAGCGCACAGGTAGGGAAGACCAACGCTCCAATACCGATACACAGAAGGGGTTGTGGGTGGGTGGGGGGAGGGAGGTCCTGTCCAACTGTGTGCAGTCATGGCCTGACTAGACTATCACACACAGCTTTAAACATCACATCAGCAGGTTAATTGAAGAGGTAATACTGCGCAAACTGGCATTAAAAAAAAAAAAATATGGGGGGGGGGGGGTCCACCTTCGTGGTGTAGCCACTAACACTGTCAGCCATCAGGCTTGCTTTGTTTTGTCGGGGGGGGGGGGGGGGGGGGGGGGGGTTGGTTTGCCAATAGAGATGATGCAATTGTATACAACGCATTCAACTACACAGCTTCTAATTCAGAGGTTCTGATACCAATTATAATAACCACAATAATAATTGTAATAGGGGGGGAAACCGCCTCTCAAAAGATTCAATAGAAAATACATTGCAAAAAATATATATATACTGTATATTTCACAGGACTCCATGTGGAAGATGACTCTTAAATAAGTAGAGGGTGAGATCCGAGAGAAGTCCCTTCTCCATTCATGTGAAAAGAAAGTAATGCCCCAATACTGTATTAAGAAACAAAATATATATAAATATATATAGATATATGTATATATCTATATCTATATCTATATCTATATATATATATATATCAGTGTTCGGCTTGTGTATACAGGTCTATTTACAAGAATCTGTCTGTCTTTCTTCAGGGTCGTTTTGTAGTTCTGTACAGCAATCACACCGTGACAACTGGTCTGCCTCTGTTCAAGAGGAGGGGGTGAAAAAAATAAAAGATATAAATGAAATCTCCTGAGGCCCGACCAACCGGCAATAAAATATCGACTACTAAACACGATAATACATTAACAACAACGCCATGTGAAACATGTAGAAAAAGCCTGAGGTACTTGTCAGAATATCTGAGGTCAGTTTGGAGATGTAAGCAGCATGAAAGCTTACCCAATTGAAAAATAAAAACCTAAAATAATACTAATAATAAAAAGACTATTCGCCTCACATAATACCATGGAGAGTTACCACACGTTAAGCCGTATATTAACGAAACTTAGCAATCCTTGAGTATCGTGGAATAGTCACAGCAGCATAACAAGACATTCAATGTTATGGTAACTGGTGTTAATGTTACAACTATGGCATTGCATTTGAGACCAAGGCGAGCACGTGTGCGCTCTCCTTGCATGGTGTACAGTGTCTGAGGTATCTGGGACCCACTACTGTCCAACATGAATCTGCCGTTTTGATTTTGAACAAAACTAAAAGTGAATTTAAAACCAACAGACATGTTGCCTTTTTTAAGTATGACCCTCGTGACGAAGAGCCCAAACTTAAATGACAAATGCTTCTACTTATAGAAAAACACGTGTCACATTATCAATACACAGACACAAACATGAACATCAATTTAAAAAAGAAAAAGAAAAAAAAGAATGTATCATTGCAATGCCATACGGCATCCACTGAAGCCATGGCAAGCTAGTAACTGCATTTCTAAAGCGAAAACAAATCTAAAAACCTGGAATAGTGTCCATGAATGCTAGCAAGATAAGACAGCGTGGCTCTCAAATCATAGAAAATGTTCCAAAGTAGGCCTACCGAATACCTGAGAGGTAGTTTTGCAGGGACACAGACAGTTGTCCCTTCAAAAAAATCTTTCAAAAAGAAAAGTCCCAACGTCCAATTACAACGGTCTGCTTAGCTCCCCTGTTTTTAATTGTTGCTCCGTTCAAAAAAGAAAGGGAAGGGAAAAGAAAACATACTCCCTACACATTTCCATAGCCATCCATCCCTCTTTTATGGTTGTTTTGTAGTCAAAGGCAGCCACCAATCAAGGGAGCACACATTGAGATAAAAACGAGACGCCACAACCCCTGAGGAAGATGAAAAATCCTAACAGTCTGAATCCTAACAGTCTGAAAACCAACAGGTTTAAAAGAGGGTCCTCTGAGGTGTGTCGCTTGCAGTCTTCTGGGATTTGGAGCACATGTTTCTCTTTTTTTTTTGGCTGTAGACCATAGTGACCGGTGGTAGGTAGAGAGGGAGGGGAAAAACCCAAATATGAGGTACTACAAACCAGTAAACCAAAAAACACAAAAAGCAATACATGAGGTAATGACATCAAGAAGAGTTTTGACACATTGGCGATTGGGGGGAGCTCATTGCTGCTACTCCCAACCCTACAGCAGACGGATGTGTTGCTTAAGATCAACTTAGAAAAACACACAGGCCCTGTGAAAATGTCACGAGGAACCGATACAGAGATAAAAATAGCAGCGGTGTTCAAGTGGTGATGGTTCTCCTCCATCCTTCTCACACTTTCGCTCTCTTTTTCTTTGTTATTAAGTATTGACAGAGGTCCATCTTGAGTTCTGGATTTCGGGGACAAACAAACCGACAAACAAATACCAAAAAAGAAATGGAAACTCCTCCCTAAAGGGCGAGTCTGATGTGTTTGCGGGTGGGTGATGAGGTTCAGGTACTGGACTCTTTGGGAGGTAGGTCTTCGTTGGTGAGCGACGTTACTATGGAAACGGGCCGGTCGGAGGTGGTGCTGCTGATGGTCCTGGAGATCTGGCCGATACGCTCCTCAACGCAGCCGGCCGACAGGCGCGCCTCGGCGTCGTGATCCCAGCACTCCTCGATGGTCTCGCACATCTGGCCCAGGCCCTGCAGGTCATGTGACCACGGGACAGCAAGACAGAGACAAAGAGAGAGAGAGACCAAAGAGACAGAGAGACAGAGTTAGGCTGAGGACACATTGTTGCTGAGGACACAACTTCAACTGACAATGAACAACAATGCACTACTTTAAAAACTGCACCCATGCAGAATCCAGATTAAAACAAAATAGTTTGTGAGGTACAATACAGAATCACAACATATTTCAGACAATCTAAGCTTTATGGGCCATCTGAACGCCTTCTGGATAATCACTCCTCGGAGACCCTGTGAAAGACAAGTGCTTTTTACAAGGAAACCGGCATTGGAACACCAATTGTTACATGAAATGGGAGGGCGGTTGGTTGCAATTCGCGGTAAATATTCATCACAGTAGAATCCAAAAGACAACAAGAAGCATTGTCAAGTCCTACACAATAATCTTTTATGATTGCAGAGGATCGACGGCAACAACAAAAAAAAGACAATGAGGAGGAGACACACGTAGTGACATCCTGGTCATTAAAAGCCATTCTTCTGGACGGGACGGTTACTCACAGGATGTTTGAGCCAGTAGTCCTTGATGGCTGGACGCATTTTCTTGTGCACGACCACATCCTGCAGATCCTCCAGGGAGGGATGCTGGCCGATCTCCTCCTCAAAGGGGAGCATGTACTCGCCAACCGTGCCTTTTGGAAAGACCAGCAGAGAGCAGACAAGTGTCAACACAAATGTCACAGGAACAGCACTATCATTTCACCTCTTAACTACCAACCCCTCTTTTGGAGAATGTCCGCCTAAATTACATGTCTAATAGCTTGTGGCTCGGTACAGGTGATGACCCCATTCATGACAGTGGTGTCACTGGAAATGTTACACCTTGTTGTTGATGTGGACATTGTAATAAATCCATATGCTTGGAACTTTTCAATTATACATATAACCATAACAACAAAATATAGTAATAGGCTCACGCGTCCCGTTTACAGGACCCCTGAAACCTGATTTCAAAATCACAATTAAAAAAAAGAAAGGACGAAAGTGGAAGAGACTCATTAAGGTGAACAATGGAACCGAAAAAGAAGAGTGTGGGTGTTGGGGATTATCGGTCACCATGGGGGCGTGCAGTAAGCTGACGTGCCAGATGGTTTGTTACGCAGCCATCTGGGAAGTTGTCCTTGGAAACTGTTTGGATAGGGGCAGGCACTTTCAAAAAATACTTGGCAGGTGATTGGATGAACCATCGGTCTATCACCATCTATCATGTAGATCAAGTAGTTCCTCATAGGACGTCGATTGGCCAACAGCGCATAACTCGAAGCCTGGCAAGATGGATTCTCGCGTGAACGGGATCTTGCGAATTCAGCTGTCTCGCAAGGTGAGGCGTGGGTTGCACTCACCATCATTCTCCGTGCAGCGGGACACCAGTTCCCATAGCACCAGGCCCACGGCGTACATGTCTATCCTCAGGAAGGAGTCCCGCTGGAAGTTAATGGCCCCCTCTAGGACCTCAGGGGCCATGTAGCGCCTCGTTCCCACCTGGGGGAGAGCAACGGGCAGAGTGTGAATATACATATACAATGTGCCCACTGATAACTACTTTTCATTCGTTACGAGTTTTTACATAAACGATGACTCAGTGAGAAAAATATGATAACCGCAGGCAGCACAGGACTGAAAACAGGAAATGAACAAGCCCAAAGAAGGAGTACATCCTTTCATACCCATTTCCCATTAATTACTACAATGTTACTATTCACCACTTAGTCATTCAGCTGAAAATGACTAATTTCTGGATTTCGTAACGTCAAATTTCCAATACAAATGCTCATATTCATAACATGCTCAGGTCTGGGAATATGGCTATGCCGTAAAAATTCACCAAACATACAGCCAATATGAATGGCTGGTAGTGTGGGTGTCATACCTGGCCATGTGTGTCGCCTGGAGGTTTGCCGGGCTCAAACCGCACCGCCAGACCAAAGTCTCCAATGATGGCGGTCAGATCGTCTCGCAACATCACGTTCTTACTCTTGAAGTCCCTGCGGAGGCGAGAGTTCGATATGCAAATCCTCAGATGGCAGAACTCTAATAATATTAAAGGCGGCTAAAGCACATTGGCAAAGCTACATTACGTTGAGGTAGGAATGGGCACACTAAAGGACATTCGGTAGTGCAAGGGAGATCTTCTCTTTTCTACATACAGGGGATTTTTTTTCTCCTTTCTATGCCAAGTACCAGTCTTTGGGGAGATCAGGCTATTGGCTTCTACAATGTCCCACCAAATGGGCAGCAGGAGGCCTCACCTGTGTGCTATGGTGGGCTTGGGTCCTTCCCCCTTGTAGCTGGGGATGTCCTCGTGAAGGTACGCCAGGCCGCGGGACATGGTTTCTGCTATGTGGCACAGTTCGCTCCAGGTCACCACGTTGCCCTTCAGGTGGTCCGTCAACGAGCCCTACGCACACCAACACACAATCATGGACATTTTTAATTCATGTGCTGAGCAGAACCGCTAAGCAACACCGACACTATCTGAGAAGTAAAGGTATTTTTAAAGCAAGTCATTACGTACATTCTGCAGACACCCAATCATTAACAATTTATACCATTTTAACTTTAGAGAAAAAATCCAGACAGCCTTTAGTCTCTGGTGCGAAACACCAAAAGGGTATTCCTCCATTTCACATGCAACTGTCATGACAATTCAACCTTTACTTGGCAGTGTCATGATACACCTGGATTAACTTCTCTGGCCTAGTTGATTAACTTCTCTAGTGTTGTTTTACATTTGAGAAGAAATGTCATATAGAAAACAGTATTCTAGTGGGTGCTTTGGGGTCGGGGGAGGTGGACACGTCCTCACCCTTTCGTGGAACTCCATGATGAGCCACAGCTCTGTCTCCAGGTTGCTGCCGTGCTTCTCGGCCGCAATGTAGCGCAGCAGGTTCTCGTGTCGCATCCCGGGCGTCAGGAAGATGTCCCGCTCGTTCTGCCACGACTGCTTGTCCTGCACGCGGAGAGACAAAAATACAGAAAATACAAAAAAGAACATCAGAAAACGAACCATAACGAAGTGGGGAAGTCACTGAATGATACAGTAATTCCATCAACAAATATCTATGACACATCCTATAGATAACATAGCTCCTTTCCAAAGACGATCGGTTTTTATCGATCGGCCAATGACAGGAGTTCCCCGGTTGCCCACCTGAATGGGGAAGATCTTCACTGCGACAGACTCGCTCATGAGCTGGGCCTTCCAAACACACCCAAAGCGCCCCCTGGCTTTGATCTCCAGCAACTGCAGGGGCTTCAGCCCCACCATGGGAGATGGGGGCGTGGGCCCAGGATCCTTGGAAACAAAAGAGGGGGAAACTATTTACAAAAACAATCTTCCATACCTTTGAGTCATTATTCAAAGGAAACGTTGAACTGTGTGTATCGATTCTCCCTACAGGATTTAAAGATCTAATTAAATAGGACTCTTTGTCTTGGGCTACAGCCGCAATTCACAGTGGTTGGAATAAGTGCAGGGCAGAAATGGCCACTAGTAAAAAATGTTTTGGAGTAATCAGAGTCAGACAGCCATGGCGCGTTGGCGTGGCGCTCACCTCCCCGAGGTCCACGTGTCCGTAGGGCGGTTTGCGCTGGCGGTACATCCACAGGGCCAGACCCAGGGCCAAGGAGAGCACACACAGCGGCAGCAGAGAGTACACCAGCACGTTGAGCAGCGTCGGGACTCTGGGGGGAGGCCGGATCTTCACTGCCGGGAGGGAGAGGGAGGGAGGTTAAAAGGGTTACCGAAGAGTGTCGACATATTGACACCCAGGGAGAGCATTCAGACAGGGAGGGATGTGTTTGGTTTGTTTTGTAAAAAGTAATAAAAAAAAGGAGCGAGTTTCAACAGAATGGGGTGAAGCCAAAGGAGAAAGGTCTAACTCACTCTCCAAAACAAATAAACGGGGTCGGATACAAAATAAACCGATTTGTAATTGGAGTTGATGGTATGGTTTAAACTCTAGCGTTAACAATTGTTGCGTTTTATAAATCACCGCCTAAATTACTTCCAAGCGCCCACAGATCAGCGCGTTGCTCAGAGCAAAGCAAAATGGACTCGTTAATGGCAAGCCATTATTTATATATGAAAGCGGTCTGACAACTAAATCCTGACTCGCATATTCAAACTGTCACCGCAGTGACAGGAACAGGCCCACGCACCAGCGGCCGCGAAATACAGGACAGGTTCAGAGAACTGGCTTCAAACTTCATTACTACACACGGTGAAGAAAATGCAAAGATGGTAGCGGAACCTTATTTCTAGACGGTATAAGATAAAAATATATATAAATAAAAAAATAGTACGACTCATCCATTTCCTACACGTATTGCCTCCAAGATGTGCATCTGACTAAGTGTGTCACATCTTGCTACCCTCATCGCAGTTACAAACTGCCGTGTCGGTAACACTCCGTGGCAGCTGTCGGCACGTTGGTTTCCCTTCTGTGTAAACGTTAAGCAGCGCTCTCTGTTCTCTGGGTTTCCCCCTCCCTGGGGGGCCGGTCCAATTTGACTTTTTGCCAACGCCAGGCAACATCAAAAGGCTTTAATGGTTTTCATGCAAACAAGACTACCAGGAATCAATCACTGCAGGAAGTATTGCTGGGCCCAGCTTGCCTTGGGATTCTCCAGTGTCATGGCTTTGGGCGGCTGCCCATCCACCCCCTCCCCACCACCACGACCCCCACCGTCCCCTCCGCATATGGAACTGATACAAACAGGGAAATGTTATACTAGACCCTGACACGCCAAATTGCCAGAGCCGATTATTCAGAATTCAGGGGGGTGGGAGGTTGAGGGGGGTTTTGATCACAAGCGGCACCTGAACACTAATTTGACGTTACGCGACATTGACAAGAAGCGCCACGCACTGGGTTTGTTTTGTTTTAATAGCCTTTTTCTAAATGGGTTGCGGTGGTAATTGGCAATTGGTGATAAACCGTGGCGGGATCAGTGCAAACCGGTGACATCTCTCGCTTCCAGTTCCTCTGCTGCCGAAAAAGAACAGTGGGACCTATTTTTTGCACTTTGTGTGACATTTATTTTTTTCTTTTTTCTTTTTCCGTTTGCAGCTCACCTCGGCTGCCGCTGCCAATCATGTCGGGGAGGTGGGTGAACCTCTCATTACAGTAGTTGCCCTCACAGCAGCAGAAGAAGACCTGGGGGTTCTCCTCCATGGAAACACACTCTTGCCTGCAGGAGGTGGGGGAAGAGAGAGAGAGAGAGAGGGAGAGGCGGCTCCATTACTGTGCTCACAGACACAAACACTTTTTTCAACAGCGCTGGAATACGAGAGCGCTTGTGATACTTTGGCTCATTAGAAAAAGAGTAGCTAGAAAAAGAAAAATAATAAACTCCCGGTTTTGCCCATAACCTCTTAGAAGAATTCAATTCTGTATTTTCTTAAAAAGTAGCTATGCCAGGTTCTGACCTAACCCAGGAGTTAAGTGCCAAAATGGGAATGGGTAAATGGATTTCATTCATAAAGCATGCTACCATTCCAGTCACCCACCAGCCCATTTCACAATACACATGACTACATGCAGAAGGGCACACACGCACTCGTCGCGAGAGACTGTTGGCCGCCTTGCTCTGCAACACTTCAACACTTTCTGTTCCTACAAGGAGAATACAACCCTTCATCTCATGTGACAGGCCGGGGGGGGGAAAAAAGGGGGGGGGGGAAGCGCTCTGTGGTGCTCTACCAGAGTGTGTACTGTACACATGGAGGCATTTCTTTCCGCTTTCTTTTGTCCTTTTTACATTCCTTTCTACAGTTGTCCTCTTCAAAGTTACATAAAGCTTTGTCAGTATGGAGGAGTTTGTCATCTCAGTTCTTAAGGGTGCTGGAATTTAGCAAATGGACACTGTTAGCCATCCATTTCTGTGCGGATTAAAATAACCATTTTAGTCCAAAGTAAGTGATTTGCAGTTCGTTCTTTTGCTTTTAATGGTTATGGCTAGAGCTCACTGATGGTCAATGATTTTGTTCAATGTGCTTTATAAAAAAAAAAATCATCAATGAATGAGGTTCATGTTCATTAATTAACCTGAATTATATTCTTTTTAAATTATACGGAATATTTACTATGGATTTTGGCAGCACATCAGATCTTTTCACCGGGGGATATCTTTCTGATACAGAAACCATTATTTCCTCGTGATGATTTCGACATAGCTACAATCTCCATGTCCTTGTAGTCCTTGCCTGAGAGATCATACAAATGTGCATAATCCCTCACAACCTCAGCCAGTGTGCTTTCAAACTGGCTGGACGCAATAGCCCATATTTTACAGATATGCGTAAATAAACCAAATAAATCGGCCATTGTTTTAAGTGTAAGGGGCCCTAACCCCCCGACCCCAGCCAAACCCCCGATGAGTCCCAACCTGTCGTAGCAGTTGAAGTCGTCCAGCCAGCATCCCTTCTTCACTAGCTTGATGGTGCCGGAGGAGTTGAGCCAGGACGCGTAGCAGTGCAGCCGCTTGTCCTTCTCCCCCTCGCACCGCTCAAAGCCACTCTGGTTGGTGCGCTCCGTGCGCCAGTTGTCGTTGTAGTACACACACTCGCGGGTCTCCGCCTCGCCCAGGCTGTAACCTGAGAGAGACAGACAGAGACCAAGAGATAGGAGAGAGAGACAGAGACCAAGAGAGAGAAGAGATAGGAGAGAGAGAGAGAGAGCAGGAGAAGAGATAGAGAAGAAGAAATCAGCACACACGTTTAATTAATCAAAGCCTGTTGTGTGGGAATGTGTGTTTATGTGGACCGGTGGACATATGGTGCCAGAGGCTGAGCCCGGAGAATAAAATTTTCTCCCAAGCGTGGCGTCCATCATCATCTTGGCGTCGAGCCAATTTGTGGCGCTCTGTCAAAAGAAAAAAAAAAAGACACAAAGATTCCTTTGGGCCAACACATTTGTTCTTGCATGGCGCCAGAGGGTGTAATCTCATCGTTTGAGCGTAACAACTTAATGAAGAGACAGAGAGAGAATAATAAGCTATTTAATTAGCTATAGGAGGACAATGGTGGCCTGGAAGCCCAGCACTAGTGTCAGGTGTGATGAGAACTCGACGGATCCCCCAGAGTAGGAAACACGGGGAAGAGGGATGCCAATGTGTTAAATGTGTCAAATGGAGTGCATTGTGTAATTTGGTGAATTATGTTGATGCGTTGTTGCACTCTGCTGAATTGGCAACGCCAGAGTTGTGATGTGTAATAAGAGTGTTCATCTCCCAACCATGTGGCCGTCCTATAGTAGTATTCGCAGATTTTATTTTATCCTGTGCCATCATTCAAGTGTCCGAGCAATTACCATGCAATTACTGGCTTGACGGAAATCCAAACGCACAATGGCTGTGGCTGACCTTCGCCGTGGTCCTCTTGGACATTCCCTCTTAATCTTTGTTCACGGGGAAAAAACGGTTTCTGTCTCTTTAAATCCTTGTATATAGGAGGTTGCCCATCCCCCATGTGTGCCCCCTTTCCACCCCCCCCCCCCCCCCCCCCCCCCCCTCAACCATTACGCACACATATACACTTGAGTGCGCGCGCACGTGGCACACAACAGACGTGAGTTTTCATTTCGCGACGCCGTACTCCATACATTTGCGAGACGGTGCGTGAAAGACAAGCATCTCTTCCGGGCGGATTATCAGAGAAGCACTCTTCCTTAACCCACACTTAAGAAAAAGGGGAAACGCGCTCCACTGATGCCTCACGCTCCATTGAGCCGAGATGGCGTTTGATATTTCCTGGTCACATGATCCGGGGGACTTTTACTACTAGTGCGAGATCATTCCCAACACCCCTCCCCCCTGTCACTTACCGGACCTTATACCACAACACAGGCTGTGTATAGGCAGCTTGTTATACATTCTGCTTCTAATCTATACACGATAAAGCCATTGTGCTCGAATTATTTTCAGCTCGCAACACACGGGCTGAATGTTCTTACAGAAAGACAACCAGAATGACAGCTATACCAAACAACTTTCATGGAAGGGCGTGCAAATAGGTTTCCCCAACTCTCCCCAATAATTAAAGTAAAATCATAATACATTTGGGAAAAACTAACAAAAGATTACCCTCCACATGTTCGATTTCACGAGGTACCAAAACACATGATCGGACCTGTGTAACTCCAACCTCGATTTAGGATAATGGCTCGTCTTGGACAACACCGTAGCCCTACATTTGAAATTGCAATTCATAAAGTATGTATGACTAAATACGACGGTATTTGGAAATCGCCGACTTCGTGGCATTACTACAAACAAGAACACAGGGCTGGGATGTAGGAGGCTATAAGGTTTCAAGATGTTGATGCAGCTGCTGCCATCTATTACAGCCACCGTTTTAAAAAAGACAGGGCGAAAGCAACAGTTCGGACAATTGTGTACGGTTTCGTTAGCCAAGTGGGCCAGGATCATGTATGTTGACCCGGTGGAGTTTAAAAGTCACGCAGCGTCAAAACACGCCGGGAAACATATTTACGCTTTATGTAATGCAACCAATACGCGAGAGAGACAATGACTATGAGCAACATTGACACAGTTAGAGGACGGGGCTATTCGTCAATAAAACACTGCGGTTAAAGTTTGAGTACACAGGAAAAAACAACCGCCAATGTCCCATTGTGAAATATGGACCCGTAAATATAAACAGAGCGACGGACATTGAAGTTTGTTCGGGAAAATGGCTCGAAGCTATGGCCATTTCAGCCGCAACAAAAGAAGCTTACCTGCACATAAAGTTCCCAGAAGAAGTGAACAAGTCAGCCATGAAAACGACATGTTATGTTTTAAATACACGACTTGGGTTTTCTCTTTTTCCCGTCGCAAACATTAAAACTCGGGTTGTCCAAACATGAGTAAGCGGATCAAAACGACCACAGGCCTCCGCGGTCCTCCCAGCAGCCGAACCACAGAGCGTGTCAATAGCCGCGGTGCAACAATGTTGCAAGAAAAGACAGGGACGAATAATTTGCAATGAGGCAGCAACTCCCTCAATATGTGCACCGCTTCGCATCGGAATTACATCCACATTCGGATGACGATCTCTTTCACAATTTGCGACGAAACCTGACGGCGCTTCTTGAGGTTATTTAGTTGAATAGTAGCACCACTGCGTCGGCGTCAGGAGGTCGGTTGGGGTTTACATGCATGTTACTGATCTGTGTCCAAAATGGCTTCTAAATGGGGAATGGGCTGCAAACAGGGAAACCCGGATGTGTAAACACAAAGGGGAATTCAGGCAGCTATACTGACCTTACCACCACACCGACAATACATTCATGAAATGATCGCCTAATTTCGCTCTCACAATTCGATTGAATGACAAGGTATAGGAGCATTCTGATAAAACTAGCATTTTGATTGCGCAACAGAACTGCACTTTCACTAGTCAAAGTGGGCATTAAGCCACGTCTTAGATCCATCAAATTCCGACTGTTTTCATAAACATTTATATGGTGCGTGTGTGTGTGTGTGTGTGTGTGTGTGTGTGTGTGTGTGTGTGTGTGTGTGTGTGTGTGTGTGTGTGTGTGTGTGAGAGAGAGAGAGAGAGAGAGAGAGAGAGAGAGAGATAGAGAGAGAAAGCGTATAGACAAAGAAATAACAGACAATTTATGTTATAATAAAATTATAGCATATGATATATGTAATATATTATATATAGGTTATATTTTTTTAATTATAATAGCATATCATATATAATATATTATAAAATATATAGTTCCCTTTCCATTTAAAGAACAATACCATTGCCATTAGGGAATATCATCCATGATGGAGGAATATTAAATCGCTATTAGGCCTTACTTCCAGACTCTCTCGTGTCTAGACTAATGGAAAGTTGGTGACACCAGGCGCACACACACACACACACACACACACACACACACACACACACACACACACACACACACACACACACACACACACACACACACACACACACACATACGGAGCAAATGGCTGAGGAATAAGGTTTGGCAGGTAATCGCTCTTAAACTAGTACCGCGGAGCGTAACACAAGACAAAGCATTTCCTCATTAGGCCTATCCTTTATTGACCCTGTAATTCAATATAGGCCATGAGGGAAACAGCGCACGGACAGATGTGTTATTGTCATGACACATGGAGGAAAAAGGATTGCATGAATGCCGGTCAAGGTTCAGCAGTGCAAGTAACAATGTGTGATTCTTAGACAATGGCCTAAATAAGGGGAAGTAATTCAATATATTTACATTCCAATTATTCCTAGGCTAGGCCTATATATGAGATTGGTCGGGAATGTGTTTCTATTCTGAGCGTTTTAATTAGTTCGTAAACGGGTGGCATCGTCATTACCACAGGCTTGTTGTACAGTAGGCCTATAGGCTAACAACTTGTCTCACAGGAGGGAACTACGGTCAATGGTTAACTGAAAACACTTACCTCCTCTCTTTGATTGTGTTTATATCTGCCTAAGTATACCTACGCGCATCCACCTCGGGAAATGGTTCCCCTTTTATGCATGTGCGTGTTATTGCCGTCCAAAGACTTTGCTGTCATCATATTTCAAACCCCGGGGTGAGCAGACCTCTTAGTAAAATAGATAAATGACACTAGATGGTAGCAGTGTTCTCCATGGCGTGTTAAAACCCACCTGTGCAATACCCCATTCCCCTCATTCTCTTTCTGGATTTATGAATTATGTATGGAGAAATATCTAACGGAGCAGAATTGTCTGCAGTCATTTTTACATATTGATGCGAAAAAGCGGTCAGAATGTTTTTGCTTCTTGAGATTACCCTTGTTATTTAGATTTCCCTTTTGCATTCTATCTGTGTAACATATGTATCTGTTTATCTATCTTGCTAACTTTCTGCTTTTCTTGCACACAAAAAATATAACAAAGGCACTACATTTAAAAAATCATTAGAAATTATTGTAGCACTACTTTGTCTAACCTTCATATTCCTTCATTTTACAAAGCCTTGTGATACTGTCTTTTCCATAGTTTATTATATCAAAGTATATACAACAGCATTGTATGGTCTAATTATGCTGGCAGAGGTGACACAGGTAGAGCCCCTCTCTGGGGCCACACATTTCCTGGGTTCACCACTGCTGCAGTGGTTTCAGGGTTTAGAAGGAGTTGGCCACCCTACGGATGGACTTGATGTTAGCGTTCTGGGCCTGCCACTCCATGTGGGTGCAGTAGTCTCCTCTCTCCACCACGTACATGCGGCCACGGTAGTTGGGCTCCTCGTACAGCACCCAGCTGGCAAACAGGAGGGAAAGACACAGTGTTAAACCATGTAGTCTTTTAAACTGAGTGAAGATTTCCGTTGTTGTTTTATTCTTGTTTGTGTATCTGTTAATTAGTCTTGATTCTACTACTGTTCTGTACTTTCAGCTGGGACACCTGAATTCCCCGTCTGGGATTAATAAAGTATTTTATATCTCATCTTAAGAGTGGCCAAACACTGAAATTAAACCTCAGTCACAGCAACATCTCTGGTGAATACAGGTTATTGCAATATCTGTATGGCTGAAAGAGATGCCATCTCGGAGGTCCATTGCCATACAGCCATATGACCAATGACATCTCAAACTAAAACCTGGTCAAATAATGGTAGAAAATAACCAGAACATCGAAAAGCATAGCCAGCCAGAGTATTGTAAAGAACACCCCCCCCCCCCGCCCAGAACAAATGGTCCTATATAGGTGTCTAGTGGACTAGTGCTGTGAGCACACGTACGCTCCATCTCCGTAGGCCTTGATGGAGTTAACACAGTTCTTGACCATGCCTTCACCCTGCAGGAAGGGACAGTCCTCGCACAGTTCCACGAACTGGCCTGCGAAGTTGGCCTCCTCAAACAGCTCCACCCTGTAGTGATCTCCGTGCTGGGAAAGACAGGGGAAACAAATAATTCCATCCAGACGCCATTTCCATACATTTCATTTCCCCACACCTGTTTATCTGCGAAGCTGAAGGCTTAAAATATCAAGCCATTCGAGACGTCATTGAGCAATCAGAGACAGCCATTGGTCCAAGGTCTGTCTGTCGATGGGTCCCAGGGGCCTCACCATGCGGATGGGCCTGCAGGAGCCCATATGGTCGTTGTGGGCATTCCAGCGCTGGAACTCGGGGTACTCGCCGTGTTCCAGGATGTACTGCTGGCCCTTGAAGTCGGGGTGGTCGTAGCACACGAAGGCGCCGCTCTCCACGCGGACAGAGTTCACCCTGTTCATGAAGCCGCGGTCCTGGAAGTTGTCACAGTCGCCGTAGACCTCCAGTTGTCTCCCGGTGAAACATTTGCCCTCGTAGAACACCACCTACAGCGGGAGCGGAGGAGAGGGTTTTGTCAGAGATGGACAATGCCAGGTTCAGATAAAACCATCAGTTGTACCATGAGTTGGTTGATGGTCAGTTGGTTGACTCCTGTTTTACAGGCTAGGTTTTGTTTTTCACTTGTTAATCAAGCTCGCTTTACATTGAATGTCCCCATCTGGTAAAAATAAAAATAAATAAAAGGATTCATATTTTGGTTGCTTTCCTGATCTCTTTGTTTAATTTGACAGCATTTTTGTTGTTTGTCATTGTTGTTTCATAAAAGAAAACCTCTGATTTGTTTGTCAGAGCAAAACCAAAATTCATTGTTTGTTTAGTTTTTTTGCACCTTTCTATGTGAAGGGTCTAAACTATGATGTTGGTACTCACCTTTCCGGAGTATTGTGACATTTTGACCAGGTGTTATTCCAAACTTGTCCGAGAGTTTACAAGTGGAATCATTTGGACAGCCTGATATATACAGGTCAATAGAGTGTGCGCAGATATCACGAGTCCAATCTCACAAAAGGTTAAACAATGAAGGGTTTAGACGTTTTGCCACATGGACAGTTTCCCTTAAATCTGCCTGTGCTGATGCTTTGGTCTGAGCACCACAATGCAGCCACAGATATTTTTGCTTTGATTTGGCTTTTGGGTGGTGGCAGTGTTGCCCAGTGTAACTCGGATGGAGGCATGGGTCCAGATTGCTGTCAAATGTTTAATTTGTATTGGACAGATTGGATAGCATTTTTGGATTAATTTGTTGTTCAGATAGAGACATCAATGTGCTAACTAGAGTTATAAGGCCAATAGTCTGATAATTCTGTGAAAATACTGTGATGAGAACTTGATGGAAAACAACAAATACAGCATATACCTGTATACTATTGGATACTATTTTAATTTAAATATCAATGACATCCAAGAAAAAACATTATAAAAGGATCTGTATTGCCATGGGTATCTGTTGACAACATATTTATTTCCGGACCCCAGTAGAGTCCAGGCATACAAGACCACCCTCTGCTCTCACCCAGGAGTGTTGGAGACAGGGAAATAACTTTCATAACCACACTCTATTCTCACTCCAATTCTTCTGCACACCACTGAGTCCACAGAGATCCTGAACTGAAGCTATGCAGGGGATTGGGAAAGGCGTTATTACGACATGCAAACCCCCTATATCTAAATCAAATATGGAAACATCTTGGCAGGAGAAACACTATCAGCAGGAGTCTTGGCTGGAACTTCAAACAACTACCACCCTCTTCACCCCAGCTTCCCCACCCAGTATGCCCTATTCCAAGAATGAAAGCCTGGGCAGGTGGGGCAGGATGCGGGCCAGACGGGTTGGAGTGCATAAATCAATGACAAAACCTGTTCTCAAGAATGACTCCCGCTTGTTCACCTCTGCTCCTTTCGGCCGAGATTGGCAGATTAACACTTTACAACAGCTGTGCTGTCTGGCCACACCCGAAATGAGACATTTCTGTTGAACTGCACTACCAGCAGGTGTCACACATTATACATTGCACATATTAGTCCAATAATACGATCCAGAATTTCTACAATTCACGGCTTGGTTTCAATATTTCAATAGGTCAGTAGTGTATGGCTGTGAGTGATGAGAGTGACTGGGTTTAAGTCATCACATAAGTCATGGCATTAATCCTTCTGTAGGTAAAGCAGAGCCCCCTACAGCAAACATACCTTTCACCCTGATTTTCTGATTATTTAGGCTTTTTGTGTCAGGGTGATTCATTTCAATCTTTTATACCGTTGAGTGACAAGTCTGTACATTAATATGAACAGCCAAGCTTTAAATTATATAGGTTTGTGGACAAAAGGTGGCAGCCTGTTTGCATAATATACGAGCATATTAACAGCGGGTACCTCAATGGCTCCAGATTGATGTGTAAGCGTACACACTGGAACCAGGAGCGGTTTGGTACATTTAGCCGGAAATAGGTGGGTATAAAAAGAGGGTGGAAAGTCTGCCGTTACATCACATTCTGCAACTCTACAGCACACAGGTACGTAGATATTTAGGCGCAAGGTTTTGTTGTTATTGATCATACAGATGTGGGTATTTGATGTGGGCTCTTGATTATTTCCATTTGTTTGTATACAGAATTTGCAATGCTACATTTGACGTGTTGACCTTTTATGTTTTCACTTGAAATATCCTTTTGAAAGTTGAAAATAAAAACCAAATGCATTATGTTCATATATTCATCTTCATTGATATTTGCATTGACTTTGGAGTGGCCTGTTTTTAAGGCATTCTGTCAAAGAAATGGATTTGCTTGGGATATGGATCTGTTTAATGCAAAGGAGAATTGGAGTAAAAGAATAATAATGAAAGATAAAGACTTAAGATACTGTATAGGATCTGAATAGAATACATTCAAGTGTTGAATTAGAGAAAAGTGAAAGAGCAGAGATGTTGTTAAGGGAGCATAAAAATCACTTATTGCTGCTTGTCTTTCAAATCTAGGTAGAACAGAACCATGAAGTTCCTGGCGTTGTCCCTGGCTCTTGCCCTGGTTTTAACAACCGGTAAGTCGGTCACTGATTCTCCACTGAGCAAACAGCGGAGTGTAAACACTGCTCTGTGCTGCCTGGCCTCTGGCCGGGCCATCTCAATGACTTGCACACTTTGAACTCAAAATAGATAGTCTCTCGATCAGCGGCCTTAAATCAATGCAGCTAATATCTCATGAGATCAGCTTGGGCAAGCCACATGCCAAATTACTTTTCATACATGCTTTGACCTTCGCAGAAACACTACAGGGGAGTAAGGTGTGTGTCCATAACTAACAAGTTATGTTTAATTGAGGACATTGGGTAACTGATTTTATGGTTTGAGGAGATGCCTACAGCCACCCAAAACATCAGTTGTAATCAAATGTGCATACACTTACAGTAATTATGGGCCTGGTTGGTGCTTCTCAAGCAAAGACATCCCACATGCAGTTAGTATACTTAGTGCCATGTAGATAAGAACATTTGGTGGTAGTGATTTTACCATCTCTCTGGCTTTCTCTCCTTCACTTTGTGTGTGTGTGTCTCTCTCTATCTCTCTCTCTCTCTCTCTCTCTCTCTCTCTCTCTCTCTCTCTCTCTCTCTGTTTAGGTAGCGCTCTGAACTGCCACCGCTGTGTGTCCAGGCGTGCGGGGGAGTCATGTGATCTGGTCGTGGAGTCGTGTAAGCCGGGGAAGGACGCCTGTGCGGCCGCTAGGTTCCTCAGGGCCCCGCGTGAGTCCCCTCTCCCGACACAATACTTTCCATTCACTTCATTTGACATTTAACAATATCGCACTAAATAAAATAACCTTATTCCAACAGTCATGTTTAAAGGTTTAGGTTGGTCTGGGCCAAATAAAAAATAAACATGAGTAAAAGCATATTTTATATTTTGCTTACTCTTTTTCTATCCCTATCCCTAAAATGTATTGGCTTTATTTCAGAGGTGAAATAGAATATATTGCATAATACATCTAGTGCATAAATTCAAATTTAATAAAGAAAATTGTAGTCAGAAGCAATACTACTTTTGCTTCTTATGGGTCAATAAAACAACTCATAATGAAAATGTTTAAAGATTGTAATATATCAACGATGAAACACATTTTACTTAATCTTGATCCATGTTTCTTTCTTTTCTTTCAGATGGCGAGTACCAGAAATGCATGGCAATGAGCGACTGTGAGATGCTGAAGATGAACTCCTACATTGACATAAAGTGTTGTGACGGTGACATGTGCAACACATTCTAGAATGTGAATACGGTACAAGGACCACCGTTTACTCTACATTGAACTATCCCTCAGCGCGACGAGACCCAGTGTGTGTAGCTGTGCTCTGCGGTACAGCAGTGAACACCCCCCCCACACACACACACACAAACACACTTTTTGTGTTTGTGTGAAGGTTGCGCTACCCTTTAATAAATGCTAAAAACGAAATAGCTGTTTGTCCTAACAACCCACTGTTTAACCCAACTGTGTTCAGATGAACAAAAGAAAAGAAATAAAGCTACAGCAGGGAAAATACAATTATTGAGGCAACATTACATAACCACTTTTTGCTTTAATGATTACAATCAAAAACATTTGTACAACATTTTCAACGTTAGAAAATGGATGCAGAAGTTATATATTTTTTGGCTGACAGTAACGGCTATGGAAACAAATGGAGGGGACAGGCGAGACGGTATTGCGTTGAAATGAAGTAGAAAAAGGAGCTGTATTGTTGGAGGAAAAACTGCATTTTGTTCGTGTAGCAGAAATAAATGTCTCGGCTATGCTTTTCCTGCCCTATGTGGGTCCGTTAATGTCATTTTCTTATCTGTCATTGCTGTGTATAACTGTATAAACAGTTAGCCTGTTAGCAAGTTAGCCTGAATAAGAGCTTCATATTGAGGCTAATGATGTATGAAGTTCACTCCACTGTTATCAAGCATTCACCCAAACATTTCTTTCTGGTACACACATGAAGTTCTGCATTTGCATCAGTGCCAGAGAGTGGTGGATTGTGGGTAAGAAATAATAATTGACTCATCCTTAAAAAATAAAATAAATAAATAATTAAACGATGTCGACATAGGGGGAGGGAAATACTGATAATAAACAGCGTAAATGAGAGCCATAAACAGGAGTTGCTTGATATTTACGACCCTGGGCGGGGAGGAGTAGTGTACGGGTGGAATCAGCTGAGGTGAGGGGGGATTGGTGTATGGGTGGAGTCAGCTGAGGTGTAGGAGAACTGGCAGCTAGCCTTCAAGTAACGGGATATCCCAGTGCAGTGTCCTGTGTGTTGATTGGCCGGCGTCTACATCATGGAGCAGGATGTCTTTCCTGGCTGCGCGCCGCCGTCAATCTTCTCTGCCTCCAGGATCATCCTCCGGAACACCTCCACAGCGGTCTGGACACACGCACACACGCCCACACAGAGCCATACACACAAGCACGCACGCACACCCATGCACCCGCCCACCCACAAACACACACACAGTAACTCACCATCATATATTTACTTGTATGTACGACCCCACACACACACAGCACAATTACAGTATAAGCGAAAAACTAAAGTGAAAGACCAGTGCCAAAACAGGCTACGGTGATGTTTCTTATTTTTGAATGGGCGCCAGGTTTTGGCACAGGTTTTTGTGTTTGTTTCTGTGCCAAATGAATCAGTGCCCCTGGCACCAATTCAACACATAGAAGGCAGCAACTCAATAGGCGATAGGTGAAGATATGGTACCTGGTTTTCCTTAGCGGAAGACTCCATGAAGGCAGCGTTCCAGGACTCGGCTAACGCTTTCCCCTCCTCGCAACTGATGACTCTGAGAAAGAGAGAGAACCGGTCAACCCTCAGCATTCACTTTTACCCTTACTTAATCAATATTTCAAACTAGTGCCACTGCTGCGCTAATCTGATTCTGGTTCCAATACAAAATGTACATAAAAAACGAAATATATAAATATATATATATCAAACGTATATAATAAATAAATGTCAATAAATAAATAAATAAATATTATAATATAGTTATAATTTATAAATGTTTATTTAAAACCATGTATTTATGGTTAGCTGATGACGTTAGTTGACCTTTGCGGAACATCTCTTACTAGCAAAGATAATAGCAAGCATATACAAGGCTTATAGCATGGCTGGCTAGGTCAGGCATCCAAGCTACGGTACGCCAAAGTACAATTTAGTACCACTTTAACGCCTAATTGACAGTGTATGCACAACATACCGCTCCATATGTAGGTCGTTCTTGTTTCCAACCAACATAATTGGTACTCTGTATTGAGAGGGCGAATATATAAATGGAACACAGTCAGTAAATATATTGTTTGTTTGGAATGTTTTATAGCCACCACAAATTGAGGAAAAACAAATGAGCTATACTTACTGCACTTTGCCAACCATATCCAACAATTTTTCATGGATGACTTGTACAACTTCAAAACTGGAACAGACCCAAGGAAAACATATTAGATCAATTCTGTCAGTCTTAGTAATGAATTATGGTGAACTGGTGTTCAGTGTTGCATGATAAGGACAGTGAAATAATACCTCTTGTTCGATGTGACAGAGTAGACCAGGATGTAACCGTTGATGTCTATGGAGTATGTCTGTGGAAAAATGGAGTACTCATCCTGGAGAAAACCACAGAGCAAGGTTAAAACAGATCACTTTAAACGACAGTAAATTAGGATATATATTTACTGCTTACTACTAGAGGACAATATAATGAATGCTGTCACTGTGATTTGTATTAGGGAACATATTTATAAGGCACAAATAGAGGCTAATATAAATTGTCATTGGCCTTATTACACGCAGGAACATAACAAAAGGCATTACGTGTGCTTTTGGCTGAAAGGCATATGAAGGCCTACCTGCCCCGCGGTATCCACCAGCTGCAGATGGTAATCCTGCCCGTTTATCGTGATCATTTTAGTAAACGCTAAAAGAGAAAGACAGATCAAATTAGCTCACTTGAATGTTGAATGTATGACGCATGACAGAACATGACATTCTGATATATTTTTATTTTATTTATTGCAAAAAATAGCGATGGTGAGGTGGCCAAGTGGTATTTTGTTGCACTAGGGTCACTTAGTTCAATGAGTAGCTGGGATGTCAATATCTCACATTATCTACGACACAGCATCACTCTGCTGTATGCTGACGCTCACACTTCACTTTGTGTTAAACATACAGTTAGGTTATTTATAGAGATGGACACAAATCCCACGCAAACACACATGTACGCATGCACACACACGAAAAAATCTGGATTTTTTAATCCACAATTTGATTCGATTTATGATAGTGATGTGAATAGGTTGAGTGTTAGTTGAGCGTGTACAAGACAGACAGAGGTGATGACTGTATTGCATGATGCTACTTTTCCAACTGATATGAGTACGGTTTTTGGTAGTCAACGATTCTCAGGCGGAATTTTTTTCTTTTTTAAGATACCAAAAAGGCACTTAAGCTTTAATGCCTGAGGCTGTGCTAAAAACAGGTATACACATATCGATCTACTCCACTACTATTCAAGGGTTTGTTAGTAAAACAAAGACCACAATATAATGGTACCATTCACCGGTGTTGAATGCTTGCCTTGTGTTTTTGTGGTATCATGCAGAAATACACTAGTTATATTCGCAGTGAAATGGGATGATTTGTCAGGAACACAAATATTACACGAGCAATGAAACTCATGTTACATTCGATCAGATTACATTTGGTGTAATAATACGACGGGTCTGTTATTACACCTGACAGTATACAGTATTCAGTATTGTTGATTGGTCTATCAATAACGCCTACTTACTGTTTTCTATCGTTGGGTCATATGAGTCAACAAACTGGCCTTCAACAAACTGAATTGTCAAAGAGGACTTCCCTGTGAAAATGAAAGAAAAAATAAGATTTTATTTTATTTTATTTCAAACGGACACCCCCTGATTAAGGACAATCTACAACTGTAGAGATATGCTGTCTCAGCCCATTATACAGTGGTGGTCCATATCCACTCCCCGCACGCCTCACTCGTTTCTGACTGCCATCTTGCCACCATTAATATACTGATGACATGCTCATTTTGGTTTTATGTATTTTTAAATAGTCAAATAGAATAGCCTTTGGGGACACTCAATGGGTTGAAAGCGACAATGGGTGAACTGATGATGATTTCCTTTAACATGATTCAAATGTTATCGATCAATGGAAACTGTAGGATGCGTTGCATCCCCCCTGCTCCACCCGCCCCCCCCCCCCCCCCCCCCCCCCACCACCACCACCACCCCAACCCCCCTCCATCACAACCTAACCTAAGGATATACCTAATACAAGCCCGCCATACAAGGCCTTCTGTGTGCCAGCGTGACTACAAGGCCACGTCTCACCTGGTGAGCGCGCTCTCATTTGTTCCATGGCATCGCGTGACAAATGCCACCACCACACTGCCTATAATTTAAATCCATTCTAGGAAGCGCTCTGGCTAGCAAACCATACCCTACTATCTATGTTCCCGGATCAACAATGCTGTTAATCATGGTGTATCGTCGTGTGGCGGTTTAATACTCACCTACGGATCTGTACCCCAGGATGGCGATTTTTCTTGATTTCGGCTGCGGCATATCTCGTTCTGGTTATCGCATCTAGTCCTCGGGGTGTTCCGCAACCTCCAACCGGAATGGCATCCACACAATCAAGAAGCACAGGGGAGATTTGACATACAGCCCACACGATGGAAGTCGAAATCCGTATTCTTGTTTGTGATTCTAATAAATGTTTTGTTTGGACAATGGCGGAATTTAAAAAAAAATCGGCCAGAAAAAGCATGGGGTAGCCTATCTATAGATCTATTAAAACTGCGTCACTCCCCTTTGCAATGTAATGAATTAGTAATGACTGCTTTATTCTGGTAGGTCATACGCGAGGAAAAGGCGGGTGTTTTACCTAATATAAAAGCCTGATTGGATAAGCTAGCTGGCTGTCAAGTGAGAGCGTCCACATTCTAAAATAACCATTGGCCGAGATAGACATGATGACGTTCTGGGTGGTCGGAGGTAATGTCATTCTTATCTTTAGGTCAGCAGAGAACACAACCCTACTGATCAGTAAAAGGTCCCAAATACTTGACTGCTACTAGGACTTTTATCTACCACAAAATGGCTTCAAAATGTACTCACTAAATAAACTATAAACATAAATTGAGATAGATGGCTGTATTCATTCGTATAGGCTGAACATAACCACCGTTATTTAAATATAGTAATGTAATCTTTTTTGAAAAAAAAAAGCTAAACAGAACACACTATTTTGCGGTGCGTATGCCTATGTGTGTAGTAGGCCAGACCAATTTCTAAACCACGAGAATCTACTTTTGCTTTACCTATTAATGACCAGTAGGTGTCCCCACAGGGCCACTTATGCCGTACTTGGAAACGTCTATAAACCTATATAAAACAAATCCGTTGCGATAATCATCTTCTTATTAGGGTAAGAATAATTTGATTCTGTAGAATTTATCAATAGAACAAGCATATTTTAAATGACACACTTTTAGTTTTGTAGTTCAACTATTTAATTAATTGAATAGTCTATTCAGTATTAATCTACAATTTAAGCCTAAATGTTCATGGGCATTTATAAGCATAGATCGAGGGTGCTCACAACACTAGCGGTGAAGACTCCCCTAAAAACCAGAAGCAATAAATGATTACTTAGGATTTGTAAAGACAACTTTCAGCAATAAAAAGTAAATTGAAATGTTTCATGTTGTAACTCCACCAACCTTTCATAATTAGTATTTTTTGATACGTCTAAAATAACCCTGAGGTTTATGGGTGTGTGTGCAGTTTTCCATTCCCTTATGACCAGTAAAGTCATTCCCAGCCCTTTCTTGGCCCAATACTACTTAATCACAGAAATGTCTAACACTGTGACAGTAACGGCAAGCTGTTTTGCTTTCACAAACACTTCTCGGCACTGGCGACCATGGAAGCCCTGGTGTCAGCAGTAAATGGCTTGTTTTGCATGACACATGGTGTCAAAAAACCTAGAGTAAAATGGTTGACGGTTGCTTTCAATTATTCAACACAAAATCACACATTTTATGTACATGACCACACACACATCACAGAAATGTATAGCTATTCGACACAAACACACACACACACACACACACACACACAAAGACCCATGGACACAAACACATGCAAAGACACACACACACATCTCCACACCCACACATTCACAAACACATTCACACATTCACACACACACACACACACACACACACACACACACACACACATACACACACACACACACACACACACACACACACACACACACACACACACACTCCACAAATGACACATGAACCCCTCTGAACAAGTCTTTACCCTATATGGTTACCATATGTCATGTGTCACAAGTCTTAAAAAAGCCTATAGATACAATATGTACATGGAAACACATGTTCCTACACTGGAGATTATGAGGACCAAGTATAGTTCACATCGGCAGTGGTCTAGTCATCGTCTGGTGTAGTGCTACAGTAGATAACCCCTGCCAGAACAACAGGTGTCTGACAAGATTGTTACACTTCAATAAAGGGCTTACAGGCCTGAGAGAAATAACACATTAAGCCCCTTCTGGAACGCTGGCCTTTCTCTGCCTCATCCCCATGTGATGGAAAAATCACCCCAAAACATTCATTTCAAACATTTTCAGCTTGTTGTGAGTAATGGATAGAATTGAAGTGTATGTCTGTTGCATGTGTGTATGTGTGTGTGTGTGTGTGTGTGTGTGTGTGTGTGTGTTTGTATGTGCATTTGCAGATGGATATGTGTGTGTGTATGTGTGTGTGTGTGTGTGCATGAGTGAGCGTGTGGCCACGGGCATGGATGTGTGTTTGCGTGCATGTGTGTACGCGTGCATGCGCGCTCGACTCTGTTTGTGACAAGAAAGCTGGGCAAAAGTCACCCAGTAGCACAGCAGGCGTCAATACATTGAGATGGCGTCCCTACCGATGCACCTCAGATGAGAGGACATCCCTAAATACTCCCGTCAGTCGTCTCTCTCTAACTCTCCGGTGTTGTGGCCTTTAGCAGCATCAGCCCGTACAGCTGGGAGCTTGTGCCTCTCTCTACCCCTGGCTTATCTGGCACCAGCTCTGGTCTCTTTCAAACCTATCCGTTTGGAAGCACCTCTGGCTTGGTTAGTATGCCATGCTGGATGCCGGTGGAACACGACACCTCAGCCGTATCCCAGCTGGAGCCACGCCACCTGCGGGCACCTGTCTGGGCCAACAGCTCATGAAACTCTCTCAGGGAAGTGAAAATGCAGATTTGACTCAGGTGAACTTGCTCTTGGGGCAGCTTTGATCTGCGGGTGCCGTGCCCTCATCTGCCCTTTATTGTAACTGGGTAGAGAGGGAGAAAAAAAGCACAGCGATCATTCAAATCTCTCCTCATCTCACAACCAAATGAAATTCAGCCTTTTTTTATGTTTGGGGTTTGGGTTTGTCATGTGGGCTTTGGACTGCCTCCAGATTCCCACAGATCTGCGAGCTCCCACTCCTACCTGCTGTCACTGTAGGAGACCAATGCAGAGCCACATGAACGATTTATGGATTATGGGCAAAGGTAGGCTGGAGAGTGGCCTACTTTAAGGTAAGTGGTCGAAGCACAGGTAACATTAAAGAAAAGGAGGTCTTGTTAAAACATATGATTTCACTTTCAGGGGAAAATAGATGAATGCAGTGTAGACGATCTCATTCTTTTTTTATTGCATTGTTTTTGTTATTTTCACTGTAAATAATAAATTGTGATTATTATTAATTTGATTAGTATAACTATTTTCTTATTTTGCTTGCTATTTTACATTGCTGCAGCATAATATAAATAACGGAAATAAAAACGAACTGACTAACTAAGGTTTAACCTTTGTTGCTGAATTATAAAAACTTTATTCTTTTCCACTGACAGTTAAAAAATGTGGTAATCTTCGAGTTCAGCCACCATCCATCGCCAACCTCATCCGACCTCTCTTGTCGATCATAGGCCACCTAGTGACTTCCAAACAGTCACTATCCGTGAGGTCACGGTCAACATTCTCCACCAATCAGGGAGCACCAGCCACGATATCTGTCTTGCTTTTGACAGCTTGGTGTCAAAAGAAGGAAATATCCCAACAAGACCCCCAGGTCCTAAGCAGGTTCAGACCTGCTTGGCAGACAGCCTCTCACAGGTCCCATAGCACAGCCTGCAGCGTGTTTATGTCTGTGTTTAACCGCATGTTCTCGATGGCAGCTCTAAGTCCCATTAGCCTTAGACGGTGTTTATCCTCACTCACATCCCCGTTACAATTGTCATCCCACTTCACCACTAATTACACTACATTACATTACTGTTTAGCAGCGGGCCACCAATAGCCCTCAAAGCGTGCAGGTGGAACCCAGATAAGATCTTCGGGGGTACTTCATCACCCGGCTTGTTGTTGTCACGGCTGCAATTGGCTTGTTCTCCCCGAGTGCTGCCTCAGCAAAGCCGAGCCAGAACGGATTCGGTCACTCTGGTGTCTCTTATGCAGCACAGTTAACCTGGATACCGGCTCCCCACTGAGCACCTTTATTTATTTATTTATTCATCATATTGTCCCAGTTTATCTCAAGGCGAACAAAGGGGCTAACGGCACCGCAGACTGACCTAAAGGTAACTGCCGCATTCGTGGCCGACGGGGGTAGAGAGTGTGGTGGAGTCTGTGTGTTTTTAGTTACAGATGGGTAGAAGCATGGGGAAGGAGGACTACACTTCTAATGTTCAGAGAAGTTACAAAGCACTGCTACTGCGGCTGCTATTTTCACACCCACCAGTGACAGCTCTCCGTGTGGGCTCTGGATACGCTCTATCTTCTCCCAGTGGTGCGATTTCCACGGTGACAATTTTGCACAAGCAGCCTGTGGCGAAACGGCGTTCGTCAAACTCACAAAATAAATAAACACTGGGATCATTGAACTCAAAATGTTCTTGGCTTGGTGTTCTTGCCTTGAGAGAAGAACTCCCTCACATTTCCACGTGGCTCATTTGCGTCGCTCAAAAGATCTTTGCATTTTCTGAAATGTCCAAAAGGCAAATAATAAATGGAATCTAGACTAGAAATATGTTTGACCCTTTTATACATTTTTCTATTTATAAATATACATTAGCATACGTGTGTGCAGTGTATGCACAAACAAGACATAGGAGCACTTTTCTCTACACCTTTCTTCTACACTCTGGTGTGCCTTGGGAAAACGCTTGAGTCTATTAACCGGAGAGTGGGGCTGGCTATCGTGGCTCACATTCACATGGAAGTTCAAAATCGGTCCAACGGTGAGAATATTCACATCTGCACCTGCTGAATAATAGACGACTCGCCGCTCAGGTGGTGTGCCATCCACTTCTGCTCACTCATGCTCTCTCTGGCTCTGTCTTTCCCTCTCTCTGTCTCTCTCAGTCTCTGTCTCCTTCTGTGTCACTCTCACTCTCTCTCTCTCTCTCTCTCTCTCTCTCTCTCTCTCTCTCTCTCTCTCTCTCTCTCTCTCTCTCTCTCTCTCTCTCTCTCTCTCTATTCTTCCTGCGGCTGACTTGCATCATGAAATTCATAGGTTCCCCAAATGTAAATTTCTTGTCTTGATTTCTACAGCTGTGATCTTGCTTGGAAGGGACATCGCGGGGTCTGAAGAATGGAAGATATTCTTCAGCAGGACATGGCTCTCCATAATAATATCTATGAGACAGACACGACTAACTCTCTGGAGAGTATCAGTTCCTGGCCAGTTTCTCGGAACGGGAACGGGAATGGGACAGAGAGCCCTATAGGGCCCGTTGGGCCCCAATGAGATCATCTGTCTTCGCCTGTGTGACCCGGGGCCTAATGAACACGTAATAAAGGTGTACATCTTCAACTCTGAGTCTCTGAAGGTGTCTCATCCAGTCATTACGGTCCCATACAGCCAGATTAGCTCACTTGAAATGAGATCATTTTCTGTCGTCCCCCACCCCCCCCCCCAGGACCGGAGGGTGCCACTGTTCACACAGTCTATTACTCATATCCTCATTAGGTGCTAATGGGACTCTGCATTGGAGGTGTTGTGTGAACGTGAGAGGAACAGTGAAACCCCATTTCCTGGTGATTTACACCTCAAGCTGTGGCCGTGCATCTGTTTCCGATGGTTAAAGGAAACCAAGTGGCGTGTGGCACTGTGTTAGGGTGGGAGGCAGGCAGGGCGTGATGACATCGATATGCCGCCGAAATGAGCATCCATTGCTGGGCTCATCACTGCTGCTGCCTGTCTGTCTCCCTGGCTCGCTCTCCCTCTTTGTAAACGATTCTACCTCTCCATCGCCTATTGTTATCCACCCATCTCCCTAACCATCCAGCCAACCTGACAGACTGTAGGTATTTAAATATGCATGTGTGTCGGTCGACATGTCCAGCTTCTTTCTAAATTATACTAGCAGTCTATACCCTATTGCGTAATACATTATCCATCCATCAGTCTGCTAGTATCATTTAAAAAGATAGTAGCAGTCTATACACTATTGTGTTATCCATCATCCATCCATCCGTCTGTTGATCCATCCGTCTGTCTTTCCATCCATCCATACACCCATCTGTCCATCCATCCATCCCACACTTCTTTAACTAGCTTCCCCATAACAAGTGCAGTTGTAAACTCATCTGTCTCTCTTGCCTCAGTGATGTGAATCAGCCCAGCCGAGACTAACTCTCCATATCTGACAGCATGCGGTGCTCAAAGACTCGTGTTTCATTCCAGGGTTTGGGAGGCGGCTCAACTAGTGGCAGCCAAGGTGTCATCTCTCATGTAAATAGACTATGGCAGGGTATGGCCAACATGCTGCTTTTGTTAGGCATGACAAACCCACGCACATACACAGACACACAGGCACGGAGACATTTCAACACATACCCATAGGCACACGCGCGCACACACACACATGAACACACATACACACACACATATGCACACACACGCACGCACATACACACACAAACACACATGCATGCACACACACACAGATCCACACACATTGACATGTAGACAGAGACATATACACAAACATACTGAACCATGTCATAAACCAGCTTTTATAGATTGCTTTGATATGGATGCATTACCACCTACTTAAATATGTCTGGAGACATGAACAAGCATCTGCTTGAAGTTGCAATCTACGCTCTAGCCATGAGCAAATGTACAGTGGCCAATCTTAAATTCAACAGATGTGGAACATGGCACTGATGTAGTAGAGCAGGCCTGACTGCACTGTTGGATATGCTGTTAAGTGGGTGTGTGGTGTTGGAATAGACTTTACTGTGTGGGATGTTATTAAACCAAAATCAGTACTAGTAGTTGTGAATCGCTGGGTTTCTTTGAAAAAAATAAATCACACGTGAAATGAGCCAGTATAAATCAGAGGCAGTTGTAATGTCACAAGTGCTTCTCATTATAACAAACAATCATCAATCAACCTAAATATTACATAAATCTGCCAATACAGTATCTGATTTCGGCTCATACAGTTTCAGTTTTGCTACAACAAATGCCTAACAAAATGGTTGGGTCAACGACACAATCTGTAAGCCGCCACATATAGCATGTGTCGCAAACGCATTTACAATGTAAAATCTATAGGTAATAAACAGCCAGGTATTAACCGACAACTTTACTGAAAAATAAACCTATAGGTGTCTTTCTTGGATATGTACTTATATAAAATTGACATTTGAAATAAACCCCCCCACCCTCCCTCTCCCCAAGAGGAAGTCCTCTATAATTTGAGGGAGATGATTCACAACAAAGAGTGATGTTGATGTAGCATCCACATGACACTAATTAAACCATCCATGTGACGTACACGGTTTGGATCCTTTTTTACGGCGCATGGTTCAACGTGATAATCCGGGATGAGGCCCTGTACTTCAAGTCAAGTGTCATGACTAATAAAAAAAAGGTCACCTCGTGACTGACCTGAGGACGAGGGGATAGTTCATCAACAAGCAGCAAGCCTTGCAGCATGTTTACGGATAAGATTGAAATGTCATGACATTTAACATGACCAAAAAAAGCACACAAAAATATCCTGACACGTGTCGAATCCGTTCAGGGAGTCTCCATTTATAGGTTACGCTCATCCTTATTTAGCATTACAGATTAACCTTAACCATGATTCTGCCAAGTAGAGAGGTCATTATGTTTTATAGGCAGTCTTTAAACACTGCTAAACATTTTAAATAATACTGTGTGTGTATGCCATTCGTCATTCGCAATAAATGGATGGAATAAAGAGGCCAGCTACATCAGAAGGCCATGATAAGTGACCTGTAGTGCTTGGCATTGACCGCCACTAGATCCATGTATGTGCATTTTCCCAAGCACCTCTGAGAACCGCTTAAAAAAAAGAGCAATTTAATATTTTGCTGAAGTCGAGGATGGTGCCAGTTTTAAGTTGATGCGAGGAGAACATTCACCCATGTAGGGATGCCTGACTCACACACACACACACACGCACGCACATACACACGCGAACACACACATGCGCGCACACACAGGCACACAAACATACACCCGCGTGCACATACACACGCACACAAACGCTCGCACACACGGTTATCAGGTTATGGTAACACAAGCACAAGCTGTTCACTGGTATGTCCATTATCCAGTCAATTCTAAATGAAAAATGCACAATGAAACACAGGTGTGGCTAACAACAGGTTGACATGCTTTTAATATACTGACTATGATGCAACAACTATGTGTCTCTTTTTTGCTTCAAGTTCCGAGAGTGTGCGTGTGTGTGTGTGTGTTTTTGTGTGTGTGTACGGTGTACGGTGTACGATATCCTGTGTGTGGCTCTGTGCACTCATGTGTTGTGTGTACGTGTATACACGTGTGTGTGTGTGTGTGTGTGTGTGTGTGTGTGCATGTGTGTGTGTGTGTGTATGTTGGTGTATTTGAGAGTGAGGGTCTTAGGGGTGTGAGATCATAGCTGTGACATCAAGTGATTGAGCCTAAGCCAGGCTCTATCCCCTGCCCTCTGATTGGACACTGGGGCTTGGATGGGGGGGTGTGGGCTGGGACAATGACTTTGACTTTCGGTCCCATCGAGAAGTGACAGGACCAGCTGTAGAGTGAAACCCAGTAAGGCAGGCACTTGGTATGGGGACCCAGATGCATTCCCCGAGCAGTGCTCTGTTACTGTCGACTGTAACAGCTCTCTCAACGAGAGCAGAACTCAAGAGAAACCACTGCCAAAACAGCCTGACAGCAACGACCGGATAACAACCCAACATTGGCATTGCCATGCCTTCCACCAGGCCTTGTTCCAGATCCCCAGAGAGCAATAGGAAGCCATTACCATCAGCGAATCACTCGGTGCTCTGAGTGCCGGCCATTTAACAACAGCTGCCAACTTATTTCAGTAGAAGCTCTCTTACCTTGGAGAGCCATGGGTGGGCGTCATTCCCGCAGTTTCTCCAAAGAGGAGCTGAGTGAGGTGAGCACGAGCCATGGCCGGAGGAGCGTGAGTGTGAGGGACGACCACAGCGGCAGCAACGGCGGAGGCCTGTCCTCGGCCGCCGAGAGAATCCGCAAGCAGACCACGGTGCGCTTCGGCTACAGCACGCTGAGCTTGGCCATGCGGGGGCTGGATGACCCCCCCATGGAACTCTGGGAGCTGCGGGAGCTGGAAAAGCTCAACTTGTCCATCAACTGCCTGCGGAGCCTGCCTCCTGCGCTGGGCGCCATGGACAACCTGGTGGTCCTCAACCTGTGGGGGAACAACCTGGCCAGCCTGCCACCTGAGATCGGCCTGCTGAAGAAGCTGCGTGTGCTCTTCGCCTACCGCAACCGCCTGAGCGAGGTGCCGGAGGAGCTGGGCTCCTGCAGCAGCCTTGAGGTTCTCAGCCTGGCCGACAATCAGATCACGGCCCTACCCGAGAGCCTGGCCTCCATGCGCAACTTGACCAAGCTGAACCTGAGCAACAACCGCATGGCCCACATCCCCACCTGCGTTTACAGCATGAAGGGCCTGGTCTTTCTGCACCTGGCCTGCAACCGACTGGAGACCATTGCCGACCAGATCCAGGACCTTGTCAACCTGAAGATCCTCATTGTGGAGGGGAACAGCCTCCACTCGCTGCCCAAGACCCTGTGCTTCCTGGAGTCCCTGGAGCTCCTCAACGTGGACTTTAACGACCTGCAGAGCGTGCCTGTGGAGATGTACCTGATGAGCGGGCTGAGGAAACTGGCCTGCCACCCACTTGATAAGGGTCTTCACATCATCCACAACCCCCTAGTTAAGCCCATCCAGGAAGTGCTGCAAGGAGGCCTCAGTGCCCTCTATAACTACCTCAAACCCTCTTGATTGGACACAAGCAGCCATGGGAACATGTGTGTGTGGGTGGGAGTGTGTTGTGCTAGTGTGTGTGAGTTTATCAGTGTGTGTGTGTGTGTGTGCGTATGTGTGTTGTGCTAGTGTGTGTAAGTTGATCACTGTGTGTGTGTTGCGCTAGTGTGTGTAAGCTGATCACTGTGTGTGTGTGTGTGTGTATGTGTGGTGTAATTATGATCATGGTCTTCCCTTCCTGACTCAGAGCAGGTGGTACACATGCTGTGCAGTGCTCTGATGCCATGGGGGCCCATCTGATGGAATAAACCTTGGAGACTCTGTGGCCCAGATAAATGTTACTGCACGCTCACACCACGCCAGAAGATGTTTTATGGGGACGCCAGAATTTACACTTCCTCAGTTTAGAGCTCGTTTGGGGTGAGAAGAGGAAGATGTTGCTCTCTTGCTTTCTAAGAAATATGAAATCAATTGTCTGTCATATTGGTTTACCAAACTATAAAATCCTTCTGGGTAAAGTTGTTAAAACCACAACAAAGGACATTGGGGGGAACTTTTAATTCCCCAGGTAAAGGATTTAGACATGGATACCTTGCCGGATGAACATTATTATTGACACCCACCATGAAAGACAGGGATGCACTACTGGGGTTCAGTTACATTATCCAGCAGATCCTCTCCTTGTTGCAGCCAAGTCAAAAGAACAACTGTGCGTGTGTGTGTGCGTGTGTGTGTGTGTGTGTGTGTGTGTGTGTGTGTGTGTGTGTGTGTGTGTTGGTGTGGGAGGGATTAAGACCAGCGAAAAAGCAAGACCATATAGTCTGTGATTGAATGTTCCACTCCACCAGATTACAGCAATACCGGAGGATTCTCAGATGCAGTCGCGATGGGACCCACACAATGCGACGCTGATGGAAACCGGCAATGTTTAGTCTGAGAAAAAGCCAATTCAATTACATTAAGCTCTCAACACCAAATTGTTGAGGTATGAGTGTCTCTATTAAATGTGTTGGATTATACTTTATACATCCGAATGGTGAAATTGTATAGTTGCAATAATGTATTTCTGGAAAGACATGTTGGTTCAGCAAACCTCCTGGGCTCAATAAACATGAAGCGAATGACACAACATTCTTTTTTTTACTTATTTGAGAATGAACAATTACAGGCTAATTAAACATCAGACATTCAGTGGGACAAATAGCCTACTACTGTATATTTGGACTTGAATATCTTAGCTGATACACAAATTCGTTATAGCACTTGGATGCTTTTCAATATATATTTCCTTTGTATTTGTACTTTCAGAAAATACACCTCCAAGATTGTTGATGCAAATAGAAAGGGATTATTTTGCAATAACATAATACGACTCCATAGAAAATACAAAACCACGACATCTTGTGGCATGTTTGTATATTACTTAAAGTAATTAATGCATTATCTAAGTTTCGCCACACGTTGGATGGGTCTCTTTTCAAAGCAGGATCATGTGTCAGACGTGAAAAAATATTCCATCAGTTCAAGTCAGTTGACTCGAGGTCATCTACATTACAGCACACATGCTAATTTAAGCTTCAGAATGATATTTGGGGACCAATTAACATAGAGTACAGCGCAATTGGTGTTGTCAACAACCCCATTATGCACCATGCAAATTAATTAAAACAATATATTACTTATTATGTGTGGAAGAAGTTGACCTGTTTCACGGCACGGACAGCTATTCACTAGGGCTGGGCATCTAGCAGACAGTCTAGAATCTAGAGACTCTAGTGTGGGAATGTCCAGATGAAAATCTACCGGGGGCCTATTTGTCAATGCTGTTTACTTGTTGTGTTTCCCGTGGGGGCATATAACCGTACAAACAGTGTTGCTTTCTAATGAGGCCTCGTTTGAGATGGAACAAGCAGAGCAACACGCGCCGCTACAAGCACTCTTGTTTCACAGCCATAAACGTGTGTCGAGAGAGACAGACGCTTTGTTGGCAGTCACTAACGTTACTGAATGTAGTCTGCTAATCAATCTCCCATTGAGCCGTTGACAATCAAAAGTGCTGGATAAACACAGTAGAACAAAACAGCCAGAAAATAACACTGTTTTTCGGCAGCCGCACCGCGAGAGGTTTAATAAGTCATCCTGTGCGAGGGTAATTTCGGTGCCGCCATTTGTTTGGTCCCGCAAGGAAGCAGCACGCGGCTAGAGAGATGAATGACACTAACTGGCAAACAACGTGATAGTGCCACTTATTACAATTACTACAATGCTTACTTTACTAATCTGCGCGCCATGTCTCCTAGCATTATGGATGAATGTCGTCTCTCTTTAATGTATGGTTTTCACTTATCACATGACAAGTCACTGCCTAACAAATCCACTCATGTTTTCTGGTCTAGGCCAACTTCATAAAAATAAAAACGTATTTTGATTTAACTTATCATCAACTTTCTAAACGTCATACGGTTCTCATCAGTAAGGACACATTTTATTTTCAGTTGTAGGAGTCTACAACTGTAGACAATGCATAACTAATGAATAGTTATGCATTGTTGTTTTCTGCCACATCGTATTTTTAGATCTCGACCCAAGATGGAGCCTATCATTAGGCCTATCATATGTTTGTAAAAGACAACATGTCTTTTACAAACATCACCTATTCATCGATAACTGGTCCAACCTATTTGCCACACCTTATTTAGAAACAGAAACAGAAACACACACACATTCAGCCACACATGCACGCACGCACACACACACACACACACACACACACACACACACACACACACACACACACACACACACACACACACACACACACACACACACACACACACACACACACACACACACACACACACACACGCAATGTGGCCATTGTATGTACTTACTATCATGTTCAAATAATCGACATAAAATGACAACAAGAACAACAGGATGGTGCCTTATGCTTATTGGTAACAAGAGGTAATCCTGAAGCTAAAAGTAGTGCTGTGTCAATAACACTTCATTTTAATTGGGGATGGAACCTGCCATGGTATTGTCCTATACTGCTGACTGTTTATGCATACCTGCATTCATGCATCCAACAATAACACACTGACATTGTCTGACATTGTCATGCATTTGCATTTTGTGACACACTTCTAAGGGCTATAGAAAATCCATTGTTTGTATGTGCAAGGTCTTAGGTATACTTTAATGTCACATTTATATTAGCATATATATATATATATATATATATATATATATATATATATATATAAGTCACATGCCATAATTAAACCAGTAAAAAAAAATATGTTCAATAAGTAGAGTCTGATATCAGCAATATACTGTGTCAACTAATGAAGAGCTCTTGAATGTCAACCCGGTTTCCCTTTAATGGGATCAATGCACAAATTTGATCAAAGAGGACACACAAGGGGAATTTAGATTAAGCAGATGAAGGATTGAAGGATATACACATGTTAACTCTAAAGCAAAGGTTTGATTGGTTAAGATGCAAGGTGAAGTTCATATTTGTCTGTAAACAAATGTAGACATTAATGTGATAGATAGACAGATAGATAGACAGATAGATAGACAGATAGATAGACAGGTAGATAGATAGATAGATAGATAGATAGATAGATAGATAGATAGATAGATAGATAGATAGATAGATATATCTATAAATATTACGTAAAGATATCCATTTATGGTGAAAAAAGTCACAATAATAGGGATATTAAATATCATATTAAACACAAAAATATCATTATATCATCAATGTAGGAGGAGGGGCGATACCGTGTTGGTTTGAGTTAATTCTGGTATGGCTTACTCAGGTTTGGCTCGTGCCAGCCTAGTGCCTAACAGAGCTCGCAGGCCCCCTCTACCGGAGAGACGGAGCGCGCGCGCACATATGCACACGGGGCTCGCGGAGCTGGACCACTCAATCCCCGCGTAATTCAGGAATCAGGACTCACTCAGAGATTCCTCCTCAAGTCTGGAGCAAGTCGGCAAGGAGCAGAGTGTCGAGGACAGAATAGACTATTGTCACACAGGAACAGATTAGGAGGGCGGGATAGACTCTGCCCCAGATATACAACACGTCAATTAGAAAGTATAGCTCAGAATTTCAACTTGCAGGACGAAAGAGTTGTTGGTTAACCCCGCTTTTAGGGGTTAACGCTACGGCGGAGGTGTCGACATGGATAAAGTTGTCAATTGCTTGTTTGCTGCAATAACCCTTCTGTTGTCCGTTCGAGCCGAAGTTTTTAGAGGTAAGAAATACGTGTGTGGCTGGCTGTTGTCGCTGTGTGTGCACCCGGGTTCTGGTTGAATGCTAGCATGCGTTGGCCCAATAGTTTCCAACTTGACGTTATTTTCCTTGTGCCGAAAGACGCCAAAGAGTACACCTTTTGCGCGTGTTTATTAAAGCACCGATGATTTATATGTAAAGCTTCGACCATGCGCCCAGTGTCAAAGAGTAAGCCGTATCTAACTCTTGACAAGTTGCTGTCAGTGTCTAATGTGATTCAGCTGAAGGGATGATTCTCTCATCGAAGTCTGTTACACTCTTGTGCGATGCCAGTGTAAGACCTTCATTTAATTTAAGTCACCCTCTGCTAAAGTGAAATTTGGATTTCTGAGAGACTTTATAGCGACGCACGTACAACCTTCATTAGTTATAATAGTCACGTTTTCTCTTCAGTTTGTTGTCCACGAGCTAAATACCGTCTAGAGCGCACAAGATTCCTCACTGCTAACCATCACATATTTAGGTAATGCTGGATATTCTTGAATTAATCAGGAATCATTATTTGTAGTTTTTATATAGCCTACCATTGTATAGAAAATATTTTTCTTTTTTGGAGTTGACACTTACTACATTAAACAACTGAAGCAGCAACCAACAAACGTCAGTGTTTTTCATGTTCGGTATCTCTATGTAATACTTTTAGCTTCAGAGCTATTAGGCATATATCGTAATTAAGTAAAAAAAAATAACAACATTGTGAAAGTGTTTCTTATTCTGAAAAGTATTTTTCATTGGAACTTTATCTTAGTTATACATTTTGTTATCTGCGTCATTCTTCTTAACAATATTTGCACATGCAAATATACAAATATATTGGGCAAACCAGTTTTCCCAGTTTTCTGCATGTATTAATGGAGATAATGAAAAACGTCTGGCTTTTTAGACATGTTTTCACTGGAAAACCAGTAGAGTGGACTGCCTAAGGGGACTTAATACAGACTAATTTAAATCCTAAAAGGGGTCATCTCAGCTGTCTGCCTAATGGCATTATCCTTGAATAAAGAGGGGCAATATCGTATGTGCAGGCTCATCAATACCTACATTGAAAGCGAATGGCAGACTTTGCAGTGATGTTATGTTGCAAATTTGACAAGACATAGGGTGTACTACTAGGCATTACCTTGTAGCACGAAACTGCATTTAACCCAGATCACATGACTGTGTTTGCTAAGGAGTGCTTGCATGGTTTAGCGAATTTGCTACAAGGTAAACAGTGACAGTGAGGTTAAGTTATCATACTTGGCGTCGGTAGTCCGACGCTCTGTACTCCTCGGGCTATGTAGATGCATTCTATAGTTGGACTGTTGGGGGCAGCATGGTACACACATATACTTTCTGACCGTCAACAATGAAGGAGCACAAGTCAGAATTCAGATGTGCCGCCCGCCTCTGTGTATCACTGTTTTGACAACATGTTCGTTTACATTTCTTAGATACTGATCGAAGTAACATATAAACAAATAAGGACATACAACTCAGTAATCTATTGTTTAATGCAGTTATTGAAATGAAACTGGGGACAACATTAATGAGATAATTTGTGTCTATTTTACAAGGGCACTATAGCAGTATAAGCCCAACCAACCAAATACAAACAAGCACACCAAAATGTTCCACACAACAGACTAGATCTGTATGTCTAAACGCCGTGAGGCACCTTTAGTGATCCAGAACATTCAGGCGGAAGCTTTATACAGTATCCCCCCCTCCATCTTTGTCAGATTTATCAGTCTTGCCTGCTGGCAATCTCTGGATAAGGTATATTTATCGGAGTGGGGCACACTCTGCTCTGCCCCCCCCCCCCCCCCCCCCCCCCCCCCCCCCCCCGTAATTGCATATGTGTGAATATGTAAACAAGAACAAAAATCGATGGGTGTGTTTTGTGCGTCTCTGACTAGGTGATGGATTGCAGCCACACATGGCTGCAGAGGTAGAGGCTAGTAAATATGAGAACGATGCAGCACGCCGGGATGCATTAGTCAGGCTGAGTAGGCGCGCCAGTCTGACAACCTCGGGGAGGGTTCTGGATCTGTGGAGTGCCAGAGTATCAGTCAACTTGTTGAGACTACTGCCTCTGACTGGGAAACCGAAAGTTGGTCATGTTAATCAGGCCGTGTATGATCCCTAATCAGCAGAACGATAAATTGCATGAATACTAGTGCATCATTATTTATGATCCGCCAGTAATAGAGCTGTACATTGGCATGGATCTCTAGTGATACGATATGCATCACGATACACGATAAAATATGCAGTACATTGGGAGTTTCCTGTCTTACATTTCATATCATCTCACCTTTTTTTCTTAATTTAAATTAGGGTAAATGCAACTTGTTGACAGTGTCCATAAATCCAAAGTCCAAAAAATTAAATAAAATAAATAAACTTGTTATTATCACTATATTGGATGTATTGGTGATCTGTTTGATCCTCCCTTTTGAAAGCAGATACCAACAGATCACCAATACATCCAATACAGTGATAATAAACTTGTTATTATCACTGAATTGGATGTGTTGGTATCTTCTTTCAAAAGAGAGGGTCAAACAGCTGCTCATCCATTCACAAAGACATGGTTTGAAATGAGCTCATCTTTTTACAGTTTTCTCGCTGTAGGGCAATCTCTGGCGCTTGGGGTGGGTATTGGCAAGAATCTGGCGGTACGATACACATCACGATACAAGGGTCACGATTCCATGTATTGCGAAATATTCCGATTGTTTCGTGTGATGAATTTCAATTAAAAAAAATACATTTTAATAAGTGTATTGTAAAAAAGCATCCCAATGCCCAGAGCAACACAGATTTTACTGGGTTTTTGTGTAATTTAAAACATAGTAACATTCTCCATCTTTGGTGGACATCCGCTGTTTCTTCTTCTTTTGTTCTAATGATAACATTGCTTACGATCACAATACTGTTATTGTACATAACCATGTGTAAACTATTAAAGTAAATGTAAAATGTGGACTGAATCTATATAATATTGGCAAAAATAAAATAACATTATTAAGTCGGCAAATCAATATAATGGGAAAAATAAAATCACGATATTGAGTGAATCGATTTTTGCAACTGCAATATGACCAAAAGTCAAGCAAGGAAGGTGTTAAGAAGAAAACCCAAACATCAACAACTCAAAATCAGGTTAGTTACAGTGCTGGGCTGTTGATATCTGACTGGGGCACAGGATCCAAAATCGCTCTGTCACCCTGAACTTCAGGGTTACATAGGAGAACAATTGTAAGACAATTTCTCAAATAAATGTTTTACCCTGGAGAGGCATATTAAGTTCCACCATCAACAAAGGCCATTACCCCTGTCTTGGTCTCCTGATAGGGCTCAATGTCAGCCCTGATTGTTACTTATTTTAGTGTAGGGCTTGGGTTGTGTTAAGCAAGCGTCTGAAGTACTTATGGAACGTTTGTCATGACATTATTATTAATATTACATTTTTTCCCCTCATCCATGTAGCTGACTCAGTTGTAATAGATACTTTTTGTCAAAAGGTATCTTGTTGAACAGTGGCAGGTTTCCTTCTGTGTGAACCAGTGGAGAATGAAATTAAATATGCACGCCATTCCTCTTTTGTGTGATTGCTCAAAGAACATCGAAGGAACAGCAGTTCCACTGTGATTGATGATAAAACCCCAGGTGCTGAGGCGTCTAGATTCACTGTTCGAATTATTATTATCTTGATATTGTGCAGTTTGTGCAATGAAAACGTTTTCCATTGTTGGTTTGGCTGTAGATGGCTTAGTTGTAGGTGAGACTGGGTTCTAGACTTGTAGATAGTTGGGTAGCTCTGTGATAATCAAGTGCAGTAAAGAGTGCGTTGGAGAGCTCCATATTTGTTCTGTTAGAACCTGAACGATGGTTGAGTCACACAATGTGGTAAGAGGTCGCCAGATACCATATCGTTTGACTGGGATGTGATCTGTCTTGCATGCATACTTCATAACATAAAGGTCTACTCCATTTTTTTTTTGTGTATTTCGATATGTTCTTCTATGTAATTGAGTTAAAGCTGCTTGGTTAATCTCCATGGAGTCCTTCATGTTTTGCTCATGTTGTGGATGAAAGATGACATCACCGTTGGGACCCAAGTGTCTTCTCGAATGGGGCTGTATTGGGTTACTAGAGATGAGAGAGTAGTTATCTGTACAGATACCACACACACACACACACACACACACACACACACACACACACACACACACACACACACACACACACACACACACACACACACACACACACACATGGATTCATCTTTATACTGCAGTTATGTAGGCTTTTATACTGCAAGATGTTTCTTATGCAATTCTCTCTCAGTCATATTGTGATAGGTTTTTAGTAGGCCAAAAATAATGGTGTTGTTAAAATGCATTATGTTTTGTATGTAAATCCGCAAATATTTTCTCCTTTTCAGGTCTACATCATAGTTTGCAATACAGTCTGTTAGATTCTCTTTACAATTATAAAATATAAAACAGAAAGCTTTGGGCAACATGTTTTTACATATAGATTTGTGAGTGTAGTGGAAGTTTAGGACCAGTGTCCCATGGTGTGGTCATGTTTTATTTAATAGTTGTTACTATGTATTATTGGATAACTATCCATGTTTTTGCAATCGTCATAAGTAATGCGGTAGATATAGCTGATGTTAGATCTAACTATAACCTTAGCCAGTATATAGTGCACTTAATTCTACTTAAGAGGGTTAAATCGTAAAAAATTGTGTGGTTGCCCAGGGCAACATAATTTGGGCTGCTGTTCACTTTCAAATGTGGTGTGGTTGGCCATTCCGGCAACTATCAAGTCCCTTTAACATCACAAAATCCTAAGGGAAAACTTAAAACTAGTTAAATAAAACCAAGTAAGCAGTTTGTCTATTGAAACATTTTAATAGACCTATCATCACTTTAATTATTTACATTCTGTCCAACCTTAGATAATATTACATTAATTGAACACTTGTCAGTAAAGGAGGTTTTTGAATTTGTTTAGGAATATTACAATGTTATGCTTTTCTGTTCCAGTACATAGTCTTCCGTAGTAATTTCTTTCAACTGTTTATTTTTTAATGTATTTTTAAACCCATGTTCTTGCTCAGTGGTTGGAGGGAATTGCTGAGTTGGTCAACGATGGCCAACTTGCACTGTATCAGTTTGTATAAGATATATAGTGATTACTAAACAATGCTTAATCTGGAGAAAAAGCACAACCTGAGCTCAGTGGGCAGGATATTAAATCAAACATGGCCATGTCCCTTTGGGAAAACGGAATAGAAGTGATTTATCATTAAAATATTGGTTACTCAGCTTGTTCTAATGAATGTGCACATTATCTCTCCTGATCACATGGACAAGACTCTATTGTAGCCAATTCACTTAGTTAGCAACTAGGTTTTTATGACTTCACTCTTCCACTTTATTACATGTGCATTATAATGAACCCACAGAAACTAGGCCCTCCCAAAAGAGTATTCAAATCTGGCTGAAAACACAGACCAATCGCATGCGGGCTCCCAGCACGACAAATAAGCATAAATGCACAAGCGGCAGCTGAAAGTTTTACCCCGCTAGGCCTCCGCGCACACACATCCCCAGAGTGGCTCTCCACAATTCAATCATTAGCTGTTGATTTGCAAGTGATTTTATTTACATTCTTGAGAGGCGGTTATAGTTTGAAGTTGATTCTCCTGGCGCCTGCTGTGGCGGTGTTATCACCGAGCTCTGCGGTGGCATTGGTAATTGGCCTTGAGATGTGACTGTGTGAAGGATGCCGGACAAACAGAGATGCTCTAATTATGCCCAGCTCCTTCAAATGGAGAGGATAAAAGCTAATGAATCGCATGCAGGCCAGCTCAGGGGCTGCCTAATGAAGAGAGAGAGAGCTAGACAAACACACATACAGACAGAAGAGGAGACTGGTGTGTGTGTGTGTGTGTGTGTGTGTGTGTGTGTGTGTGTGTGTGTGTGTGTGTGTGTGTGTAAGAGAGAGAAATGGTTTATGTGTTGTGGGTGAGGGTGAGGGTGTGAGTGAGAGAGGGAGAAAGAGAGAATGAAGTGAGCTGCAGAGAGTGAGTGAAAAATAGTGTGAGCTGGTGAACGAGGGAGAGGGAGAGAGAAAGAGAGGGGGAGGGAGCTGGCCATGCACGAATAGTTCTCTGATCTCATTGGTGTGGAAAAAAACAAAAAAACAAGCTAGTGAAAAACAACAACTTGTTATGCTGTGGATCATGTTTACAGAAGTCAGCAATCATTATAGGTGGCAGTTAGGGTCCGGGGCTCTCTGGAAATACGGCACTAATTAATGCTCCAAGGGTCTCAATTGTTTCAAGATAGAGAGAGACAGTTGGAGAGAGAGGCACAGGCACAGAAAGAGAGAGAGAGAGAGAGAAAGAAAGAGCGAGAGTACAGACAGAAACAGAGAGAGACAGAAGAGAGAATGAGATGAGAAGGTTCAGGGAAAGGGTTGTACACCACAAAGTAAGGTTTTAGGAAATGCATTTTATTCCAAATTAAAACCCCTTATTTACCTTTTTGTGAAATTCATATATTCTCCCCTGCATGTATGGTTACCTATCTACCCTTGTATGTGGTAATAAACTGTGAGCTGAATTTTTATGTTGTTTTAAATTGAAATCATATCGGAGCCCCGGCACATGGTAACTGGCTTCTCTGCCTGCTCGTTCCTAAGGGCTGTTTGAAGCGGATTGCCCTGGGGTGGCTGGGTGTGAATTGAAACGTATTCCGATAGCTCGTTCTCTTTTGATTGGGGTTCAGGTAAGCACAGCCTCACCCACCTGGAGAATGATTTAGAAAGCAGGCTTTCAGTACACACTGTCAAGGGGTTCATAGCCACCACTTCTTTCTACATCTGTCGTCTTGGTTACCGTCATTAAAGAGTGACACAAGGCAGGCATCGCTGTATTTTGATAATGAATAACCTCAGGCACACTCCCCCGTCCTGGGATAAACTAATTGACGATAACTTTGAGGAGTGGAGTCTTTCCTTTTCCTGCCTGATGGACTGGTGGTGATGTTCGGTGGTGATGGTGTGTGTGTGTGTGTGTGTGTGTGTGTGTGTTTGCGTTTGTGTGTCTGTGTCTGTGTCTTAGGGGAGATGGGAGGGGAGGGGCAGCTGTCGTGCCGGTTCACCTTGTCTCCTGTTATTTATTTAGCTTTTGTCAATGACCAGCCAGTAGGGCAGGTGCATATACTATGCATGTATAGTAGTACACCCCTCCCCCTTCCCCCCAGCACAAACCCACCCCTAGTTCTCCAAGCATGGCCTCGCAAGTATAACCTGAGGCAAAATTCTCCATTACTGTCAGTCTAAATCTGTCGCCGTCACATTAGCGCTCATCACGCACTCATTAATGCATTAGGGGCCCGGTGCTTCAGAGCCTGTTATTTGGCTTTTACACTTTCTGTTTGCCCTTGCACTAAAAGGCGACTAGGCTCGAATCTATTGACCATTTAACCATTCGATAATGGAGCGATCCCCGAGGATAAATCAGGCCACAGAGGGCCATGGCTGTTAATTATGGTTATTTAGGAGTACAAAAGTAAATTCCGTGGCAGCTTTATTTCACTGTTTTCTCGCTAAATTGTAAAGGTTGACACGCCTGCCACGAACCCGTTATGAATATTGACATTGAAGTGGAGTTTATGAGTTTTTCTTTGCACCAAAAGTATCTCCAGCATATGTCCCCCCCCCCCCCCCCCCCCCATACACACACACATACACACACAAATACCATCTCCCACCATATTTGTCCTGCAGCAGAATGTACCTGATTATGCTGCTATTGGTCACACTCCATCGCCTATTTCCAGGCCGTTTATCTGCTGCCGGCTCCTCCGCGGCTCCTCCGCGGCTCCTCTGGGACGCGTGCGGCCCGGATAAGAGGCTGTTGTTCTGTAAACAAACCCCTCATGACCGACCCCAGGCTGGGGCTGGGCTCCCTTTCAAACGCAGGGGTGTCGGCGGTGGAGGGGTGGGGGTGGGTGGGGGGGGGGTATTCGCGTTTCCTGTGTGCTCCGAAGGCCCAAAATCTTGGCGTGACTAATTCCCCCTAGGGTAAGTTTAATAGCATTACTGTATCCTTGTTGCGGCATGTAGGGTGGTCATGTTGGAGCTGTAATCGAGGCCTGCGGATGTGTGTGTGTGTTGGGTGTGTGTATGGGTGTGGGTGTGTGTGTGTGTGTGTGTGGAGGAGAAAGGCAACATAGGAAAGGAAACGGTGTTGCAGAAAGAAAGGATGCACTGTTCACCCTGTCTCTCGCACCACATTTCGAAAAAAAAGAAAATGCTGTTGATAATGTGAAAGGCTTCTTTATGCGTGGGCCCAACTGAACGAGCGTGAGGCAACAGACGTATCGTGCACCCGGGCGATAGAGGGGTGTTTTCCCTCGAAGTCAACCCCTGTTTTCTAGCTTTTCACCCTTAAATGTAGAGGATCTCTCCACCCTCGTTGAGACAGTTTGGCTAACCACCGTCCTTTTTTTGTTTTTTTGTAAGGCAGGCCCTATTTAACGTTGTCAACCTGCTACTGATGAAACAACGTGTTCTATGCACCGACGGGCGTCTTTTAAAATAAGCTTTGTCCGTATGTCCGGATACCAGAACAACACACAGCAGCTGTGTTCCCCAAAGTCAAACAGAATCCAAGCAGCACAACAATAACCGGGTACAAAAAAGGAAAAAAGATGACATTTTCTCTCTATCTTTACCATACCACCCTGTAATCAGAGTTTACTGCACGTTTACGGAAATTACAGGGCACGGGAGTCATTAGTAACATGAGGCCTGCTCGGCACTGCCAACGGAAACCAGGCTGAAAACACATGTTTTTGGATCCCCATGCATAATGTGCATCTGAATAAACAATAAAAAAACGCTCAGATCTGATGCATTGATTAAGGGTACGAAGTGTGTGGCTGGGAGGTGTTTTCAGTGAGATATTACGTCCTGTAGAGTTAATGCTTACCAGGGCGAAGGAGGCTGTAATTAATATGGTTGTGCCCTGTAGCATTCTCCTAGCGTTATTCAACAATGATGTCCTCCGTTTCAGGGCTTCAGTACAATTAACATAAATGATCAACCCCTCGTTAGTCCTTAAGCAAGGTGCTACTAGCACATGTATATTAACAACAACCAAATAGACCTGCAATGCTGTTCCAGGGGACATGTCATTGATTCCAGATAAAATCGGGTTGTTTTTGTAATTTTATGTTTCTCTTCGGGTCATAAATGCACTAGTGAAGTTACTATATTCTGCATGTGAGTGCTGCAAGGCCAATAAACCCAAACACAGTAACGCATCCATAATTGTGTTTATTGCGAGCTATGTGAATTTACAATACATATAACCTAAAGTCAACCAATGTGGTTGACTAAAATCAATCTGTTTGTATAGCCAAGGTAACTCCTATATCCACCATCTGCCTGAATAATGTTTTTCTCGATTGACCAAATCGGATCCTCCATAGAATATGCGTGCAGAAATAAAGATTATACAATAGAAAACGGTCAAAGATTCAGAGCTTTGTCCAGGCTGAATAAAGGATGGTGGCCCTGTTAACACATAGCATATTTTCATCCCCAGTCAGTTTAAGCATGAGTCTGACTACTGGAAGTGGCATTGTATTGTGGATCCTCTCACATATAGGAATGGCCTTTAGGTGTTGACTTGACTCACAAAGACCTTGATTCATTGAAGAGGGCAACAGTAATAAAGTAACCATGTGTATTATCTACCACGAGTGCAGAGCTCATCTTACATTACATTACATGTCTAGACCCTGTCTCCTGATTGGCTGCTAAACAGGAAGATTCCTTTTTTCTGAGGGGAGTGAAATGGATATACTGTAGAATCGAATCAACGTAGCATCTTTAGTGCATAGCTTGTTCTCTTAAGTGGGGAAAAGAACACATGGGTTGCAGGTGCATGTATGCTAACCAGTGCTTTGTTACAAATCGTAACCACCAGCAAATCCCATGATAAGACCATCCCCTGCGTCCATGCACAATATAAAGGCAAAACATGGCATTTCCTGATTATTTTCAATGCGAGTAGGGCAGTATTTCCGGTTAAAATGGGTCAGAAATGACTTTTGCTTTACTGGTATATGGCATTCTCTCCTAAACTAAAATAAAGTGACAAAAAAATTGATGTTTACCTTCTGCTGTTGCTTTAAAGTAGCAATCTAAAAGATGACGAGCACAACACTGGCAATATGGTGGGAATTTAATCTGCTCGGCCCTCTGCTGTCTATATGTCTGCTCACCAAGCCATCTCACCTATCCTATCTCTGCTGGGAGCTGATTGTAAAAAAAAGAATACCAAGGATGAATAACTAGAAAAGATAGCATACCTAGTGAGAGAGAGAGAGAGAGAGAGAGAGAGAGAGAGACAGACAGAGAGAGAGACATGTACTAAGGGATAGAGGGCGATATAGTGAGACAGTACGAGAGAGACTGGGAGACTAAAAGAGAGAGAGGGAGATAGAGAGAGAGACAGAGCGGGAGAGAGAGACACTGTGGCAGTGAGTAAGGCGTGGGCCCTGCTAGTGTGGGGATGGCCCCTGGGTATCTTCACTGTAGCTCAACATTCTTTATTTAGTCCCAGGCAAGGCATGGCAGTCGCATAAAGCAAAAAAAGGAAATGGAGATCGTGATTGCAGCGCAGTGGCTCGTGGGGCAGCCTCAGTCACACACAGCAGAGGGACACAGGGCGGGGGGGTGGGGGATGAATAATTGACTCCCCCCGCCGTTCCCCAGGTTACACCGCGGCCACACTAATATTCAAAACCCTAATGTTCCCCTAATACACCCCCATGTGTATCTAAGGAACTGCCCACTGCCAGTCACTACTTCTGCTAACTCTCACACACACACTACACACAGACATGCACATACCTACACGGACACACAGCCACACGCACACACACATACACTGACACACACGCACACATACGCACACACACACGCGGATACACAGCCACACGCACACACACAAACACGGACACACATGCACATACACACATACACACGGATACACAGCTACATGCACACACACACACAAACACACATACACACACGGACACACATACATACACACGGGTGCCTCAGCACTAGTGGTTGCCGTGGTTGTAGTGTCATGTTGAATTAGAGGTAGCACAGCCCAGTTTAGGCCTATATTGGAGAATCAATACAATTCTGGCTATGAAATTGTGTTATCACGAGCCTGAGACAGGCATGTCTTATGTCGTGACAATGCTACACCACTGAATGATGTTAGTACTGGATTAATGTGTCGGCCCATAGGTTATATGATGGACGAGATAGTTGACTCGCAAACACACCAACAGAAATAAAGAATGTTGAAATATGTATTTATTTTACACTGATTGCTGCATTGTTTTGTATAGTCTACCAAGCGTAACTGTTGTGACTGCTGTGGTAGCAGCTTGATTTGGATATGACACCAACGCCATGTTGAGAGCATGCTAACTGTTGAGCATTCTGTTCCTACCTCCTCCATCTCCCTCTCTCCTGCTCCTCCCCCTCCATCCGATCATTCTGTCTTTCTATAATTATCTGAACAAAAGGCACCCATGAATGCACATCAATATAACCAGGGATGGCATATTGTGTGTGTGTGTGTGTGTGTGTGTGTGTGTGTGTGTGTGTGTGTGTGTGTGTGTGTGTGTGTGTTTGGGCATGTATGGGCGCATCAGGGCTTAACAACACATTGTGGTTATCTTTGTGCTCATGTATAATGCTCAAAGTGCAGCTGCATGTGTGTGATTCCTAAAATGTCTGAGTGTGTGTGTTTGTGTTTACATGTCTGTCATTTGGGTGTGCATGTGTATAAGTGTGTGCAAATGGCATATTAGCATAATTTCATTCTGCATCGTTTTTTTGCAAACGTGTGCAACTTTCCTGTGCATGTTTGTATATATATATATATATATATATATATATATATATATATATATATGCACACATACACTCCCGCCTCAGTATTGTCATGCTCTGTGCATGTTTGTGTCATCATGCCTTTGCTATGTCTCCCCTTCTCTTTGCCTCTGCGATTCCTAGCTGGCTGCTATTGAGCCAGTCCAAGGCTTATTATCAAGGATGTGACAGGAGGTGGCTGGCAGCAGCCATGGACACCTTAATGAAACCTGGGCTGCCGGCTAATTTGAAAGGCACCAGGGTGGTGTTGGTGGATGAGTGGAATGGAGAGAGCAGGGGGAGAGAGGGACAGTAACGAGAGCAGAGTAAAAGACAGCAGGTCCGGCCCTCACACCGTTGAATTAAGCTTGTCGTGTTCATTTGGAGAAGACACGGAGGAAGGCTATGCCCGCACTTCTCTTCATCAAAATCTTGTTAATGCAACACCCCCTCCCCTGTTGATTGACCACAGACAGCCTAGTTAACACCCTGGCGTTACCTCCTCACTACAGGTTCAATCTCCTCCCTCCATCCACACTGCAAGCATACCTATTTTCTCCTTCTGCTGGCCACCTTAAGGGAAGTTGTCTCATGTGCTGACCTTTAACCCTCACCTCCCCCCCACGACTCCACACTTCCCATATTATCCATGGTGGCTACGTAGGTGGTGTTTTGCACTGCAGGCTCAAAACTGGAATCTGCTGGTGCACTTAAGGAACAAATCCTCCCCAGAGAGGGCTCCCGTTGTAACCAAAGGCTTCCGCTGAAACATCCTGGATGGAGGCTGGATCAACTCTGAGGTTTCTCCACAGCCTGGCCATGAGTCATCTTCCTTCATCTTCCTCTCGCTCTGTCTTTTTCGCTCTCTCTCTCTCGATGCTGACCCCTCTGGCTTGCAGGTTGGGCCCAATATGCCTCCCTCAAGCTCTCTCGCTTCCAGGATGCTATGCAAAGCAGGGAGGGGGTGCCTTCAGTAGCTGACCTTTTGAGGTGCCTTCAGGGGCTGCAGGAGACGGGGTTATATAGAAGAAGTGATGCACGGGAGACGTCAGCCAACCTCAATCTCTTGCTCTCCCCCCTCCCCCCCAGCACTGACTGTGTTTAACTCTGTGTGAAAGCCTTTGAGGAAAGGCATAGGAACAGATACATTGGTCATTTTGAGGCTCGGTTGGTTTCGGCTAGCATTCAATTGTCTGTCGAGTTGGTTTGGTGGTTTTATTTACTGTTATGACATTGTCTGAGTAAATACATGATTATGATTGGCTGGAATGGTCTGCATTCATGTCAGATTACAATGTGGTAATGACACGGCAGCAGGGCAGTCACAGTTTTTCACACTGGCAAATTAGGTCTACTGTTCAACACAATGACAACTCTTCCATTCCTAGGATGTTGATTGGATTGGCCCTATTTGGTAGAGATGTAAAATTGCTGTAACATATCATGTGTTGGAGTCATTCTAAACCTAGCATAGGTCAGACCCTAAAGGGGTGGATAGGTTAAAGGAAATCTTCTTGATTTTACAACCTGGACCCTATTTTCCAATCATTGTGGGTATAAGGGAGTTATGCATACAATAGTTTTAGAAATTGGTTCAGTATCGGTATCCGTTAAAACAGTTTGGAATGTTATGCTTTTGGATGTCCAAAAGGTGTGTGTTTGTTTTTGCCACCGAAATTCAATTCTAAAATTAGCTTGATCCGGTCTTTTTGTTAACTTTTTCCAATAAAGACTCGCTCAAGGAGAAGTCTTGCTCTTAAATCTCGTTCTTAAATCTGAGAATAGAAATTTCCCTCTCCTTCACCCAAATCTTTTAGATTACACTAAGCTTTCTGTTGTCAACAAACTCTCCTCTCTCCAGCTCTCAATGGCGTTTTCACCGTTATTTTTCTTGCGCAACTAAACTCTAGCGAGACTTCTACGTGAGCTAGACTTGGTTGGACACGGTTACACAATGACCGGTATCAAGCGAAAGGTAAAGAAAGAAGTTGTGTTTCTCTTTAGGGAGTTCTCTGTAGCCCCTGTCAGTCGCAAAAACAAGCACTTTTAGAGGACATACATTGACAGTGCACTATTGCCCCCAAGGACTACATTGCACCCCGTTTTCGCGGATTACGGCTGCAGTGTTGTTGCTCAGTACTGGACAAAGTAAAAAATGTTTTGTCTGCGTTAGTCCCGTAGACCCAAAATTATCTGAAAATACGGTCCGGGTTGAACAATTCGGAAGTTTTCATTTAACAGAGACGTCTGCAAGACGTTTTTAACTGCTGTGTCTGGTTTCCAAGCTTTATTCAGAGAATGATCGGATGATTTTGAAGCAAATACCAATTTTATTAGAATTTTTTTATTAGGAGAGATGAACAGATTTGTAGACACAATAGAAGTAAACACACACCTCACTTCCCACACTGGGCCAGTAAACAATATGTCATGTATAATTAACGTTGAAAACAACAATTAATAATGCATGATGAAAAGCCAACGCTTGTTTTTGGTGACCACACCTCGCCGTTGATTATCTCTGTACTTACAATGAATAGTGAGGACCCTCATGGCTGGTAGCCAAATGTTATTCTAGTTTACATCTGTAGCTGATTGTGCCCATTCCAGAAGGTAAGGATGAAAGGCCTCACACACACACACACACACACACTCACACTCACATATACACGCACGCATGCGCATGCACACACACACAGACACACATACCACTACACACACTGATAATAGTCTGATAAAACATATTTGGCACTCAGATTCTGACAAACATCACAACTCATCAGATTTCACCTCACTTCTTCTCTTCTGACTCTTGCGACAGATCTAGCCCAAGTCACTGATCCGGCTGTCCTTGACTACATGCAGAGATCAAAGAAGGCACAACATTTACATAAAAGATTATGTATGAGTTTAATTAGTGCTTCTTCTGCAATGACAACAAACCCCTTCCAAAAACCTGATTTATCTTCTTTCTGTGTAAAGACGTGGAGATGAAATAGGGTGTGGGTAGGGGTGAATGCATTATAACCATGCTCAGAGTCACACTTTTAATTGAGGACCCTAACCCCCACTCCGCTGAGATTGGCCAACTTTTCCCAGAACACCTGAATGCAGTAGATGGAATGAGATTCGTTTTTATTAATTTCTGCTAATGCGTACGTGCATATTCATTTTCTATAATTACATGTATTGCTTTGGTAGCTGGCCTGCTAATTTTGTATGCCCAAGTGTGCTACTGCAACCTCCATTGCACATATCTCTTCGACGGCAACCTTGTTAATTCTATCCTTTACAAATTAGGTTAACTCATCCATTTTAATTATATTCTTAGTGAATTGACTTGGTATTATTAGATCAAATTGGTACGTTTTGTCGAAATGTTTTAAAATTATCCAAAAAAAAAAAAAAAAAAAAGATGTCCATCTGAAAACTGCTGGATTTTGGAGTGATTTATTCTACAATTGCTCTCCTCATGTTACACAGGCACAGGGCTCCTCTGGAGATGTGTCAATTGATGGGGCTTTGAGAAGAATCCTTTTAATAAGTCTGTCTGTGCAGTAGCATGTCATTAGCTGCAATTTCCCCGCAACAAAAGGGGTCAACCGAGTGGGGTCACATTGTTTTGTGCGCTCATTGGACTATTATATTAAATCAGGATTTAAAAAAAGATAAGTGAGTAAATGTATTCCAATCATCCTAAGTAGCTGGGCGTGAGGTGGAAGTTCAGTCTGCCTACTTGTGAAAGTGTAGGCTTATTTAAATTTTAGTTTTCAAATTTTCTTTGCGCAGATTAAATGGTACACACTCCAATATGCTCACCTTATCTCAGAATAATACATTTGTACACATACACACTCATTCACTCTCACATACACCTAACTAACTGTGGCAGGGCCCAGAGGTTCATCTTCCAATGCAAGGAGCTGACATTTACTCAAATTCACCTTTGGTGTCTTGCCACCGGATTTATGATATTTCTCTTATCAGGATTTGGTTACCATTTTTCATTACTGATGTATTGTGCCAGCTTGTCTTGTGACTTTTTTTGGCCTTGGGACAATTAAGATTGATATATTAATGTGTCTGCCGATAGTTACTGGGGTTGATATAGTAGTGCAGCTATGCGTTGACATTTGGATGTGTCATTGGGGTCTGGGTCTAGGCTCTACAGATATGTATGAGGATGGTAGACCAAACGGCCAGCAGTCCTCTTGCTGCACCAGAGGAACGTTCAAACACCAAACTTAATTAATGTTTCACCCGAGCTGCTCCAATTCTGTCAATCCCTAATTCCAGCAGGGATATTATCCTTTACCCGTTAATACGTTTTTAAACATATTTTCAATTTACCCGGGAATATGTAGGGATTGTAGGGATGTTTAATACTTTATATCTTCGCCATTGCCCTCCTAGGAAACAGAAAGTCAACAGCAGCTGCCTTACCAGGCACCTTTTGAAGGGAAACTCTTTAGAATTCAATATCATCTCCTCTCTCTTGGAGGAAATTTAAAAAAAGAAAAGGTCCTTGAACTTTTAGTGCATGAACTTGCCTCTGGAACAAGGGAAACAGTGACAACAGGATTTAACTAATTAACCATACTAGACTCTGAACAAACAGCATTTGGCTTGGATAGCCTTTCACCTGACCTAGCACTGGGTTATCATTTTAAATGGCTGTCATGTAACGAGTACCACAGTTTTATCTCCTGATAGGACCTATTCCACGCCACTGGGTATGCCTGATGTTGATGTACCCTAATATCCCAGCAGCACAGCCTTGTGATATTCAGGATAATGAGGAGGAATGCTTGAAACGCATGATCATCTCTTCAAACCCCCAGCCACCCCAACTACGCTTCTAGAATGAGACAGATCATGTTTTATTGTTGCTTGGTAAGAGCTTCTAAACCTAACAAGTGATTTATTTTGGTGGCCGTTCGACGCATCAGCACTTTGCTGTTAAAAAAGCTACCCCTTGGGAGTCCTTACTCAAGTACTTCCGAGCATCCTAAAATGATGCAGCCATTTATCAATCATTTGCAAACAAGGAAAGATTGATAGACTGTGGATTGATAACTCATCATTATCAGCCCTAGAAATTAAGTTAGAATCTGCAAAAACTGTTTCTCAAAGAGATGTGTATTTGTTGTTGAAGGTGGTCACATACTAGACATGGATGATGGTTATAACCCAGTTGTATGGAAATAAATAAAAGTAATATAAAATGTTTTTTCTGAGATGATGGTTATGTGGCCATGCTAGGATGAAGGTTAAAGGAAAACGAGATCTGTGTGGCTGGCTGCACATGAAGGCTTCCGGGTCCTGGAAGAGGCATCCGTGTTCTCATTCTACGATGGCGCCATCACCCAAGGACACTGTAAGCCTGGGACCTCCGGAGGCATGATGTCCTCAGCGCAGCGACAAGATTCACCCCGACGGGAACCGCTTGGCCAGACAGACACCTTGCCCGGGCGCCTGCTGCCATTTAACGTCCCCCGCTACTTTCCGCTGACATTTCTGTTTTAGTTAATCTTATCTGACTCATTGCCCCTGCGTTGCCTGTGCTGTGCTAGTGCTATCTACAGGAAGTGGGGACGGAAACCCTACAGAGGCAGATGTGTTGTGAAAGAGGGCACTTTTGTTTTTTCTTCAAGGAAAACCGCATCTTCTCTCATATGCCATCTTAACACTTCTGGAGCACGGGTACATGAGCCTTTGACTTGTCCTTCCTCAGCTGCCAATGCAGACATATTAATATAACAACAAAAACCAACAAGGGGGAAAAGCCATACCATTAATCATCAGCTCACCAAGCCTGATGAGTTACCTCCCGCGATATCCAGGCACTCTAACAAACAGTCAGAGGAGAACAATGTGGATCTACGAGTAGAGAAACGTTTGACAGATCACAACCTACGACCTCCTCCTCTCCCCTGAAGGCCTTGCAGCACCACCAGAGCACACGGCTTAAATCCCACCTTCCAGGACCAGGGGTGGGCTGCGGCTGGGAGGCTGGGAGGGTTGGTGGGGCACGTGTGTGGGGTTGCAGAGCTGAAACACTGGCTCCCCCTTGGCTCTCCATCCTCAGTCAAAGGGGGTGTTGTCAGCCAGGAGTGTGTTGCATCCCTCTCTGTCCCTGCCAACGGAAGCGCTATTACTGCCTGCCAATGCCCCAGGAATAAAAAAGGACGAAAAAAAGAATACCCAATATGCATATTATTCTAATACAAGCCGTCAGTGCCTGGAATTACTTCGCATGATCGCATAATGAATGCAATGCCTTGTAGGTTTCTACACAAAGCTGTTTTGCCTTTCGTATGAATAATTCATAGTAGCCCAGAGGCAATAAATCAGCCAGGCAAGAACTAAGAAAATTAGCTACCAATTAGTGTTTATTTGTGGTGATTTTTTATAAAAGAAATATATATATATTATTATTTTGAGTTTTGCTGTCCCAAAATATACTACATATACTAAGTTTAGTTTTGGTAAACTCGATGACCTTGAGAATCCCAATGGATGCGAAGAGGATAAGGGGCAGGAGGGAGAGGGTGTTTGGCTGTAGGGTGGATCAGACCCCTCCCCCATCTCTCTGTCTCTTTGTGGGGGTATTGGACTTTCTGTCGCCCCGCTCACCAAGCGACCAGACACATCAGTATCAGAATCCGACTCTCAGAGGGGATTGATGAAAATGATGTGAAAGGGGACTTTGTTGTTGACTGAAGAAATGTGATGTGGGGTTTGATGCTTCCATGGCTAAAAGCTAAAGGCTATTCCCCCCCACCACACACACACACACACACACACACACTTTTTGTACACTGCCAGTCTTGCAGCATGCACGCCAGTTGTCGCAAGTTGTCACCGGAGCGAAGCGTCACGTCGCTTCGATTCGCAGGGCCCCTGAAGTTGAAGCGATCGCTCCTGCCAGCGAGAAAACCCCTCACCACGGATAAATGGACACTGAACAGCATGTGAACAGAGAGATAAACAAAATTGGCAGGGGGAAAATGAACTAGTCAGCCAGGAAGACCAACAGCGCTCGCCTTTCTCAACACCGGAACTCGTTATCTGAGCTTTGTGGAGAAAGACATGAAGAGGTGTGTGTGTGTGTGTGTGTGTGTGTGTGTGTGTGTGTGTGTGTGTGTGTGTGTGTGTGTGTGTGTGTGTGTGTGTGTGTGTGTGTGTGTGTGTGTGTGTGTGTGTGTGTGTGTGTGTGTGTGTGTGTGTGTGTGTGTATCTTAAGGATAATGATGGAACATTTATGTTACTTTTTAATTAACATGTATTTTTTTATGGGGACCTTTGGGAAATAAAATGTGCCTTTAATGCACTTAGTTAGAAAAGGCCCATAGTTAGAGAACTAAGTGAGTTTCATCAAGGTCAATGAGCAGAGAAGATGTCTCTCCAGCTAATTCTATAGAAGCGCACACAGAGATGAGACAGTTGGGTTTTGTAAAAATCTGACAAGCTGTCAAAGAGGCGTTAAAAGAGAAAAGAAAAATATGTGCCAATGATTCATGAGACGAACTCTCCAGAGTCTATGCCCTCATTTGCTTTGCTTTTGTTTGCACTTCTTGCGAGAATTCTGCTCTTCCAGATGTCTAATCTAAAGTCCCCTCTCAGAGCGCTGTAACTGCAGGCTGTCGTTGAGTCACACTGAGTTGGCCAGAAGGTGAAGTAAGCCAGGGGACAAAGATAGGTGATGAAGCCAGACAGTAAGCTCAATCTTACTTGTCTCAACCTGCCTTAGTCTTTGTAGTTTTCAATGCACCAATTTGAAATGTAAAGATGTTTAAGGAATTGTTTCTTGGAGTTTCATTTTGTATAATATATGTTATAGTATTTATATTCCATTTACTATAAGGGCTTGAAGTCCTTTAGTCAATGTGTAAAACATATTAAGGTACAGTTAAAGTCTATAAAACCTGTTTCCCATGCAATAGAACTGCTCTTCCCATAATGGTTTATTTGGCCATTGTTTTCTATATGGTTATTTTCTATAATGTTACATGGTTATTTATTCTTCCAGATTAATAGTTCTAAATTATAGATCATTAACCAACAGCAGTCTCCTGTTGGGCATTCGTTATTATCATTCAGCCAGAGCTATTGTCGTGTCTTCAGAATGTTAAATGAACCAGGAATTTGCATGGTCCCCCATTTTCCATCGTTTTTTAGTTTTTTTTTAATTGCAAGCAACGTCTCTTGATCTTGTTTCTATATGTAGCCACATGTGCATGTTCGCTGTTCATAGTCTCTCCTCCAGAACTAATTGGCATATGCTTCCACTATTTTATTTCACGGTTATTATGCGGTTCTTGTTTCGGTGCGTTTCCCGTGTCAACCCGTATGCTACGGAGATTATGTGAGTCTGGGGCGTTCACAGTGAGTTCTCTGCTATCAGAGGTGGATGTGACACTCCAGGGAGGACAGCACTTGTCACAAGCCATTGTGGTTTGTTCCGTCAGTCTGATATATAAAGTGCCTGGGTTGTGTCCCAGCCAGTAATTAGCCCTAGCCCCTGCAACCTGTATAACACAATTATATCTGTGGGCGCTGCTGTTCTTCACACCCACAGCTATAATGAATGAACCACAGGTTAATTAAATGCTTGAATGTCAGATGCCTCTCAAAAAGTTTCAGAAACCTTATTCTTTAGGAGCTCTGGCCTTTGGGCTAGCCCAAGGTAAAAAAACCAAATTGAATTGAATTGAATTCAAAACACAAATTTAGTATTAGGGTTTCACTAATTTGGCAGCTTCTTAACTCAAACATTAAAAACAAAAGCTTGTAAGTGTCAGAGTGACAAAGTACTTTTTAATTATGTGCACAATCTTGTGAATACTAATACTATTATTTTCAAATATAACTGCACTTTTCAATTGTTCTCTTAAAAGCAAATGCAGTGCAGCCTCATGTTCCCATAATATTCTGATTTATTTTGTGGTGCAGTGGGAAGTTGTCCAACCTGTACTTTGTGGGACTTTCTGTTGTTTGTTTGTGTATGCATATACTTTAGCTGAAGTTGCAGTAGGTTTATCAAATGTTTTTTCTTTTTATGATTGTTGCCGGATTTATAAATGTAATTTTTAATTACCAAACATACAAATGTATTGTGTTGTGTGGTCTGCAACAACTCATCTTCCTAACAGCAGATCAGCAGCCCAGAGAGTTAGTCTTGTAAATGTGGGGTTCTCCCTCAAACATCTGGATGTACCCTCACACCCGTGGGGACCCCAGCTGACCACATTTGCATGTAATCAATACCCTGTACTTTTCCCAAATGATCGCAGCATATGGTGGTGGGCTTCATTTTGCTTGCATAAATACATGCTCATTACTCTACCACTAAACTATTTCCTCATTACTCTGGAACAGCTTCCCATTTTACATTCAGTCTCCATCTTGTGAATCAAGAGTCAGTCCACAGATACGTTGAATACCAACTAATTATGTAGATGTCTACTGCTAAAATCACAAAGGTGTCCTCATTATTTTTCTCTATTGCAGTGATCTGAATGGGGAGAGCAGATGCATTGCTCTTTGCGGTGAAATTTTCAGTGGCCCTAGGTACAGGATAATGTCACATTGCCAAATAGTGTTATTTTCTTGGTAGTTTTGTACAAATGTGCAGCAATTACATTTCTAGCATAGGGGTTTTTCTTACTTTTCTGGAACATTAGCATAGCAACCTTAGATTTGTTTTTACATATAGTTGTCTCAAAGGATGTGTACAAAAATTGACATCAGGCCTAGTTCTTCCTTTCAACAAAGACCGCCTGGCAGCATGTCATTGTGGCTGTGTCGTGGCTGACATCTTTGTAAACCGTGTCAAAAAACCCCACAAACATGGCTGTGAGTGCTGCCATGTTAGGGTGTGAAAGGAGGCTTTGGCATCACTCTTGGTTTTGATTGATTTAGCTCTTCCGGCCCAGCCAATATAGGCCCTTTTGGACCTGAGGGGTATGGTCAAGACGACCACGACATTCAAAGTGATGTTTGAATGGATGAGACATTTTCAGTGAAATGTTGAAGTACTATGAGTATCATGACCTCTGTGGTCATTCGACTGATGACAGCCTCTCAAAAGGCCTTTAGCCTAGTATGGACAGATTGATAGACGTTGCTGTTTTTAGGTACAACTAGCCTTCAGAGTCTGCATTAATAATACAGTTTACCATACAGTTTATTATCAGTAAACTATTTTTTATCTGTTAGTCATCTAGTGCCATCATTAGTTGTAAAGATAATGAATGATATACAAAATAAAGCTGCTCAACATTAAACTGTTTGACTTGTGGTTCCGTGGATTGGTACTTATACAACATGTGGAACCCTAATGGTTATTTGGGTATTGTGCACTGATTTACCTTCATTCAATGACTAAGTGATGATGGTTTTTGATTCAGTTTTGTTTTTAATGAAACAATATCATACTATGGCCTACTACTTTATGTAGACTATGAGGAATTTGATCAAATATTATATCGAGCAGGCAAATTATATTTTGTACACATGGTATTAGAGCTTCTGGTATATCTCTGTTCGACTTTTGCTAATGCTAGTTGAAGTCAGACTTCTGGCTGACACTCAGACATTCTCAGTGTCTCTTTTTGTATGTTTGTCACTCATAATGAAAAATCCTATAGTTTAACGAGAGATCACGCAGGCGCTCTGCTTCAGAGGGTTTTGTGCTCCAGCCTAATCCCAGTGACCATTCAGCTGGGTTCTACAGGAGCTAGACCAAAGAATGATCCTGGAAGGGACACAATAGAAGGCTGCCAAGGTTAGGAAACTTAAATCTCCTAAGGAAACAACCTGCAAGACGGCAGTCCTAAGCCCTATAATGAAATGTAGGTTCCACAATGAATGCTGTGATGTGTGAGCTTTTGATGGGACTGTGAGTGGTGGAAAAGAAAATAGGTCAGGAAACATTGTACAATAATTTACCTTAATAATTCAAAATATTAATGAGGTATTAGGCGTCCACAGTGTGCTCCATTGTTTCCATGAACACTTATTCACGGCAGCTGACTGTTTGAATTGGGAACAGGTGCATTTTTTTATTTGACATGTTGTATTGTCTCGCACACTGCAAAATGGTGAACTGAAGACATTCCCCTATTGTGTAAAAAGTGGGTTAGTGTAGCTACATAAACACAGCCATTATCGAGCGGACCATTCCTTTTTTTGATTCTTACTAATTTGAGTTGAAATGGTAAGATTTCTCACTCTCAGTACTGCAGTTGCAAATAACAAGATTATTCGTATTCATCTTTTTTCAGAGTCACTAGCAACATACCATGATGTAGTCAAGTGTCTTATCCCTTCACCACCTAGCATTGAGCAGGTAGCAAACTATAATTTAGCATTCATATTTCTTCTTGGTGGTTGTGAAGTAAAGGAGCTAAGGCTAAATGTCAATGTACAGCATAGCAAAACCACTGTGCCCAAAGAACAAAACCTTTCCCTGCCCTGACTATTATTCTGTGCCAATAAGATACTCTTCAGTAGATTGCCAAAAACAACCTTTATATCTTAAGGTCTAGGTAATATGTTGTGCCACTCAAGATATGTAATATTCCCTTTGGGAAAGTAAACAGCATTACATTGCTGCAATTGAATGTTATGTTAATACAATGGAAAACAACAAATGCAAATAATGGGTCACTGATCGGTAGTTGGATATTCATTTGTGTTTGACAGCAATGAACAATGCTCTCACTGACGATCTGAGTTCTGAATTAACATTCTGCACAGGCACCATCACAACAATAAACATCTGTCGACACTGTTCAGCTTGTAAGGCATGCCCAACCGATCCTGTACTGTTGCACACACCATTTACATCAGGAGGATAATACTGCAAGTTATTGAAAGCATAGCACAAACATTGTTTTTGCAAAACGCACATGTGAACGCAATCCACCCACCAACTTTGTGGCTTTTTCAGTGACCATAACAGCACAAGCTCCCTTGTTGCCAGACACACCCAGACCTCGGTACACATACTGATTTTTAAAGTGGGCTTTAATGCCTCTGCCTTCTACACATCCCCACCCCCTCCAGTTGACCCAGGAGGATTAGGCCTGGCCACAGGCTTTTCTTTCAGGGAAGACATTTATAGCGCTTCGGAGCAGAAACAAAGGCACCGGGAGTGTTGTTTGAAGTGTTGCAGGGGAAGACCCTGTAAGACAGAGGTCGGAAAAAAAGGCACACACAAGGATAAAAATCCTCAGCCACATCTGCCAAGGCCAAACCTCAGATCCACCACACCGCTGTACCCCTGCACCACCCACCTCACCCCTGTACCACCCACTTCCCAAACCTCTCACCTGTGCATGCCCCCCCCCCCCCCCCCCCCCCCCCTTTCTCCATCTGTCCCACTGTATCAATGGTTAGCTAGCCCAGCCATGATCAAACAACATTATGTGGTCAGGAACCATTTTACATGGACTACGGGTTGATTGATGTTACACCATTTTATGAAAAGCCAAAAACAGATGAATGATATTTAATTGAGTTGATTCTCTAATTCAACCTAAATGTGAATGTTGCCTTGTGGCCTACATTTTCTATTACTTGTGGGATTGATCTAAACCTCCTTCTATCCTTACATTTACTAATTGGCTTTAGTGCTTCTATAATACTTCTACATTCAACCTTGAATTATTCTCCCTCCTGTATACGTGAAAAACAAAACACAGTCAGTTTTATTCCAGATTTGGAAAACCAACAAAGCATGTTAATTTTCTTGTTTATTTCGATGATCAAACATAATCACTCCCTTCTCTAGAGGAAGACTCTCTTCGGATTAATTTCTGCCGTTGTTACTGGCATGTTTGACAAATTGGACTATGAGAAACGGAGTGTGAAACTGGGGAACATCTTCACCAATATTGTCATTAACATTTCCTCTCCACGTTCGTAAAGAACGAAAAGGTTGGTTGACTTAGCAGGTTCTTGGCTTTAAGCTAAAGGGTCATCCCCTGTTTGGATGGGGATGCTGTTTTCAATTGGAGTGAGGCAAAGTGTTGGGCGGGGGGGCTTTCTTTTTGTGTACACTGTGTTATTTGGTCCTCCTTCCGCTGGGTCTCTGGCAAAGTGCAGATCCATTTTCCAAGGGAAGCCTGGATGTTCTCTGCCTTTATTGTCTCTCTGTAGGCCTTGTTTCATTTGTGGCTCAGGCCAGGTGGCCCATCACACATGATTGAATGCGACACCGATCCAGATGATGTTTTTATTTCCAGACTCGTATGATATTGAGCTGGAACCTTGTTGAAAATCAATATGCTGAGGACCAATTCTACTGTAAAACCATCTACATGGATTCTTTCCATAGGCCTGAGAGAAGTATAACAATCTAGAAGACCCCATGAAGTTCTGCTGTTCATTGCAATCTATACTCTAGTGCCATACAAAATATTGTTTGCACACCATGTGGAAATCTATGTTACCAGTTAAAACCAAAAACACAGCTAATATCGTGTGCTGACCGGTATTGTTTATTTGAATGATGTTTGTTGCCTTTTCAACGTTAACAAAAGAAATAACAAATAGGCCTACATCTAGCTTGCTTGTGGGCTATCCATCTGTTGGCAAAAAGCAGACACGGCATTACCCTGCAATAACAAATAAAAATCAAATATATACATAAGTGTTCATAACAGGATAACATAATACTTACAACTACAATATAAAGCACAAGACTCTGATGAGGACTAGAAAATAAAAGATCTAGCAATGTTTGAGTTTTAGTCTCGAGTACGACAATAGCACAATTGAATAGCCCCTGTGGTGCCAACATCTTTTATCTTTTCTACAAATAAGAAGCGATTTTAATCACGTGGCACCTAGCCACTTTTACACTCAGGCACCATATCATTTCCAGGCTATGCTGAACGCAACCAGATGGAAAGCCAAATCAACCGCACCTTGCTTTGCCATTCACTCTGGCCACCAACAGATATTATTAGGCTGAATTGAAAACAGCCTAATTCTTCTCTCCCTCCTCTCTGGAGGGAAGAGAGAGCGAGACAGACAGCGGCTCCCCCTGTGTGGATAAAGAGCGGAATGATGATGAGAACAACAATGGGAGGAGAGCCATTGTTAACCAGCCTTGTTGCTGACAACCCAGTCAGAATGCACATAAGCTAACGCTCTGCAAACTAAACACTCTGCTTGCCCCGCGCTCTGCCTCCCTCATACATTTACATGAGCACCAGCAGGTGGTTGTCCTCAGTGCCTCCAATAAGATTAGATGTGATGCTCAACATGTGGATGCTTTCCCAGTCTCTCTGGCTACGAGGGGGCAATTGCTCCCCTTGTCTCTTCTAAACGGTGTGATTGGTGCCGGTGGTCTGCACCTGCCTGAGTGGTTTGGTCATGTTGGGTTTCAAAATGGACCTTGCTGTGGTAAATAATTAGCATAATGTTTGAGATTTACCTTAGAGGATACTTTTATCCTCAAAGGGCCATACTGAATTTCTTTTTTTAGCTCTTAGGAAAAGGATATAAGGATCATCTTATCTAAATTGAATTCCAAGTTCATCTTAATTGCAACCTGGCAGGTTAAAGAAATGGTGATGGATTTGAGGTAATTTGCAGGATGTTCTTGACAAGCGCAGCAGGAAAGGGAACTTCCTGCCAAGTTCTGCCATACGTAGCTTGAAAATCTGCTGTCAAAACTTTGCATATCTATGAGGAAGACTGGCTGTCATCCTTGATTTAGCCATGCATAAGGACACATTTGATCAGAGACCATGTTGTACCTCAGCTGTAAAGCACATTCATCTTGATATTTGAAATGAAATGCCCAAAGAAATGCCCTGCTAAGATATTTTGTGGTACGTGTATCTGGTTTTAACTGTTGTGATAATGAAATAAATAGTGATAATAATAGCCCTATTTGTACTATAGCTGAGAACCATATTGTGAACCAAAATATTCACAGGATTATATTATCTGTATTGTCAGCCACCAACATAATAAAAAAACATAGTATTCCTCCACAGTTGTGATCTTATGCTTTCACACTGGATGCAGTTAGTCGGCTTTGATTTGCAAAACATTGCTGACAAGTGCAAGGATCAGCGAGGCAGATTATCGGTGGAAATCTCCACTCCAAACTTCTTTATTTCCCCAGAATCAATGTGTGGAACAGCAAGACGTGATTGATAATGATATTGAGATTGATTGTCTAAATCCCCTCCCGGTTCAAAGTCCCCTAACAGACAGTATATATATACATGCAATTCAGTGCTGAGATAGGACTTGGCAGGAGCTGCCAATAGATAAGTGAAATAAGGCCAGAGTGAAAAGGCCTACCAGTCCCTAAGGGGCTTAGCCTCAGGATTCTAAAGCTCCCAACTAACCGTGGAAGAATGAGATAGTCGACATTGGTTTTAAATTACCCAAGATTGCCTTGTGGTTTTGGTCTACGGGGGACGCCTGCAGACAAGATGTTTGTTGAAACAAGTGCAGCCATTGAGGCAGATTGGGGTGAAGAGCAGACCTGTGATTTCCCAGACAGAAAGATCAGGTTTGAAGGCTGGTAATTGCTGAATTGGCAAAGAGGCTAAGGAGGTCTTGCAGTAATATCTGCCAGGAGGAGAAAAAAAATATGAAGATGAGAAGGGTGAGGCTGAAGGAGACTTGGTGTCTTCCACCAATACACATCTAATGGTGTTCTGTTATTTCATTCAAATTATAGCACACACTGTACTAATAGCACTACATTATCCTATATTTCCCCTTTGCCTAACCACTTGGCCTTTCTTGTCCTGCTATGCCCCCTTAAAATGAGTACACAGGTAAGCCTTAACTGCTATCTAATTTGGCAATAATTGCTATCATATGTCATAATTAGGCAATCATTACCATCCTATTTGAGCCGCTGTTTCAAGCACTATGTCATTGTCTCAGCTATTTCCCTTGGAGAGTCAATAACTCCCTTTCATATTTTCCTTGGAAAAAATGAAAACTGAAGAAAGGAGCATAAAATGTTAACAGTTAAATGGTCTATGTAGCCATTGTCATATTAATTTGTAGTTGGCCTTCCTTTTCAGACTTGAAATGGATTTTCAATTGAAATATAAAAATAAGTATCAAGGGTATAAAACAAGGCTGGAATGAGGAATGTAAATGACAACTCTTATCATGGACACAAAATCTTGATTTCATGATGTATATTTACTTCGCTCCACTGTGAACCCATTCTTAGATATTAAATGTCCGTGCAGTGCTCCATCACTAAACTTTCCCATAAATGGCTTTTAATACCCAAAGTTTACTTTTGTTACAGGTGCAATAACAAAAGGCCTTTTAAGTCAGACTTGAAAATCTTTATGAGAAATTGGCAACGGCATTGAGGGGGTTGAAATATTGATTCTGGCCTCTGGCTCAGTCCAGTAAAAAGAGGGATGGATTTCTTTGAAATGCACTCGGCGTGAGAATATAAAGACCGCTGTGTATTCGCACTCAGGAATAAATTGTTTAATGACATATCTGGGGTCACCTTTTTCTCACTTTCCCTTAAAAGAGGCGATGTTTACAGGGTGATGCATTCCTCTCCCCAACCACCTTATTCCGCTGCACCTCATAGAGGCTTTTGCACAAAGTTAAAACGCTTTCCTTCAGAGAGTTGGCAACCTCTCGCGGGGACATTAATTTCAGTAGCTGTCGCGGCTGATTATGTTTGGGTAGTGCCACACGCTGACACCAATTGAAACCTCCTGGGGTGCGTGCACTGTTATGATGATATTGATTGATTTGTTCATTTGCATGCAAGCGCCACATTTCTCTTGAGGAGACCCAGTTGGAGAGACGCACATTTGAATGGAAGGCATTTAATATATAATCAGTCATACTTTCTTTATTTTTATTTTTTAATTTGTAAGTCTTTTTTTTTTCATGTACTTTGTGCTTTCCATTTTTGTTGAACTATTGATTGCATTATTGGATTTCAGGTCAATAGCAATTTGAAATCTTATATGAGGGTTTTGATATGCTACTATATTAAGACAAACCGGCTTTAATAAGTGGTTTTAACACAGTTGTGTATTATACATTACTTCTGAAAAGAACATATAACTAAGATTAATTATGTCTCTCAGATGATTACAATGTTTATTGTGATGAGCTGCAAATTTGACAATCTCTAAATATGGCACATTCCTCCAGAAAGGTTTCTTTACTATGGGTAGTTGCTTAGCAGTGAAAAACATTGTTATGTCTTTTCATTCATTTCATTCATTCTAAATATTTAACCTTTGCCAAGCACTTTGTAGCATTGGTTTACAAAGTGCTTTTCTTTGGACCACAAAGACTAATTTACCCCTATGTCCATCTCTGAAAAGAGGGACATGTAATTGTACATTCTATTCAGATTATGAATCATGGCTTTTCCGGTTAATATGTCAACAAATATTCAGTCAAATATGGGGGGAAACTGACCCAGTGGAAAACACACTTATATAAGCTGATACAGTTATATAACTTCAATAAGAGGTGGAGAGAACCAGTTGAAAGGGACAATCATGACTAAGAACCAACATGGGGAGGTATTGTGGGGGAACAGGTACTAAGGGGTACAGCAATTTAAGTGTGCGAGTGGAGCATGCAATATGCAAAATGTAATATGCAAAATGAAATACCAATTATTTAAGTTTGACAGCTTCATCGCGGTCCCCTATATAGTCCTTCATGAATCCGTCAAAGTGTTGTACTTGACACTGAACAGTATTTTAATTTGACAAATGTAAATCTGTATTTGCATCCTTCCTTTGATCAGTGTGTCTTACTGGGCTCCTGTCTGCGGCAGTTTTGTGTGTATTAGTAGCGATCATTGCCGAACCAGGCGTCAGTGGATTTCGCCTAATATTCCATGTGTTGAAATTCGCAGAGTGAAAAGGGAATAATTTATAGCCAGGGAATAGAAGATTGTCGTGTGGTGTGTGAAGTCTGGATCCTATGAAGCTTCAAACTGACACGTCTCTCCTGTCTCTCTCTCTTCTGAGTCATTATTAAACACAGGCTTGACATTTGAAAAATGAAACCCTTCAAAATTAAACAGAAAGCGGGCTCATGTTCTGTGGGGAGTGTGTTATATTTTTCAATGCAAACTCGCAGATCGCCTGCCGACACTGGATACATATATATATATAATTTTATAATAATTATGTGCCAGGGTTTTATTTCTCAAGGCTCGCCACGTTGTGAATTGAGGCATGGTGAAAATGTGTGGAAGGACCATATATAAATATTGATAGAACTAAACCAGTCTACCAGGTGCCAGAGACAAAGTAATATCTAAGGTCTATAAAGCTCAGGCACATGCACGAATGCGTGCACAAACACATATACACACACATGCGCGCATTCACAAACACACAAGCACACCTGTCGATGTGATATGATATTGATACAATATTCCAGCGAAATAGTCTATATATAGAGGATACATTTGTCACATTGTAATTCAATATTTTTATATATAGAAGCACTATTTCATATCTCCAGAGATGGTTGCTAGAGCAAGAGGTGTTTTTTCAGAAGTTCCCTGCTTGACATTCTGTTAGTTCCACACATTCCTGTTGGGGATGCCCAGTATTGCCACTGGTTCCTTCTTGTTAGCTGTCTGCCACAACAGGTGTGGCCTACTTGACACTCAATCTTGATGTACTTGTTTATGAGTTATTTCATATTCTGTCTGTACCTCCTAGGTTTTCCCAAATGGCACTCACCTTTAACTGAGGACCTCTTAGCAAAATCCCAGTTAAAATATATCACTGTAAAAGTATAACTGAATAATATAACAATGACAGTTATGTCATTGTAAATTATGTAAATTAAATAAAAGAATCCAATTAGACATGGTAATTGTAGGTAACTTAGTATTTGACATAAAAAGCAATGTTATTGCGATGTTATTGTCATTTGTGAATGGTGTCTAAAAAGAGACCCCAGTGTGGCGTTACAAAAATAAAGAATCTGTGTGTGTGTGGGAGGAAATGTTGCAATTTACTATCAATTGCTGCTTCCGCAGCAGCAGGCACACCAGAAACACATAGCCATGCACGGCGGATGGTATGGAGGGAAGATTGGAGGAAGATAACAAGATGATGTCGTGGGTGATTGACTCCCCGTCTGAAGGATTGCCATTCCATGCTGTCGCCTACGCTTGACAAACCCAACCGGCCACAGTCCTGTGCTCTCAGCCATGTGCCTTGCTACAAGCCAATGGATTTTTTTGTCTCTTTCGAGACAAGATCTTAACAAACCCCCCAACCTTTTACCAATATAATGATATATTGGCAATCTTCCCTCCTCTCTATGCTCACCCACTCAAAAAACAGACAAAGCAGCAAATATATCATTAGTGGCTGCCCTATAGAGCTGGATATTAATTATACCGTGTTCTCTCCGTTTGGCCACTCATTTGCACATGTACTGTAAATGTCACCACAGAGATAAATGGAAAAACAAAGAGCCAGGCTCGTAGCCTTTACCCGTTGAGAATGTCACAAGGAGCTTGTAAGAGATGAGATATTGGTTTTGGGCCAGGCGTAGATTCTGGCTCAACGACCGCTCCTCTCTGGGCAATGAAACGTGCATGTGACACACGCTCTCAGAGCGCTCTAAAGAAAACAAACGGCAAACAAGTTGCAGCAATAAACAGTAGCCTATAATCCTGTGATCCTGAACAACATCAAGCCGTATATACACAGCATTAAGTCACCTGTCGGCTCGGAAGCGGCGGCTGTTCTGTAGAAGAGACCCCAGAGGTGTTGCAATATGGACTATCTTCCTGTCCAATATTGTTCTTCAAATTTATGGATGGAGTGAAAGGCGTTTAGATTGGCTAGGTTGGTGTGTGGTGGTAGTGTGAAAGGAGGGGTTGATGCTGTTGGTGTCTTGTTGGTACTTTTTGATTACGTGGTTATTTGTATCAACTGATCGCATGATGAGCCCCGCCGAAGCTCAGCCCTAGCGGCTTTTGAGAAAGATTAGAGTGAATATGGAGGACTAAAGTCCATAAACAGCAGAAAGTTATGCTGAAAAAAATAAATCAATTTCCTCTAGATGGTGATGCAGTTTGTGAACATAATGTCTAACGATGATGGAGTTTGGCCACTTCATACTTGTCATAGTGAAATTGGACTGCCTTGTTGCTAATGATGGTAATGTATGTTGTGCCTCGCCTGCTACAGTAATCCGTCACTCTGTCTCACTTAAATGCATCTCATTGTCTGGTGTATTGCATTACGAACAGGGCCGGTGAAAGAAAAGGGGAAGGGTGGTGGGGGGCGGGGCGGAATGTAATTTATGTGCTCATTCATTTGGGCGGCAAGTTAATGGAAAAGCCATATAATAGTATACATTTCTTCCCCTTTTTTGTCACAGGTGATTGTAACTTTGAGAAGCCGCTGGCAGCGTGCGGCTACAGCCAAGGCAGGGAGGATGACCTTGACTGGGAGCAGGTCATCGCCAGAGAGAAGCTCTCCCCGGATCCCTGGATGCCCTCAGGTAAAGCAGGGGACACCATTGGTGGGGAGGGGAGAATGCATCATTGTTATATAGTATGGCCATTTTCCCACCATCAGTGTGGCATAGAAAGAGGTGCGCCACGCTAACAAAAGCCTGTCTCGCAAAAACGTTGCTTGTTCTCGAATGTATTATTTTCTGAATAAGGGACTGCCGTCATAAACTGAAGGCATTCAGGCCATTGAGAGGGGAAAATCTATTAAATTCCCTGTTCACATCACACAGACTGTACTATGCACGCATCATACAAGAAATTACTTATTAATAGAAGCTCATAGTTTTTTCTTATGAATCTTAAAAACTATTAGTATTTGCCTCGCGGAGAAAAGAACATTGGCACATTCTCCCTCTATCTGTCCAGCTCTATTCCCTCTTTTATCATTGATGAAGGTTGTTGATGGTGCCTGGTCGCACATCAATATCATGCTCCCCACTCCTCTGTGACAATGCAAATAGAGACAAAAGCACCGGGAATCCATTTGATATTAAAATACTCAAAATCCATTTCAATTAAATAATTCTCTCCGTCGTCAGCCCCCAATACAGAAAGATTCATCAGAATGCCTTCCCCCGCATGTTGTCTCTGCCTCGCGCAATTTGTCTCTTTAATGTTTCATTGATCGCTCTTCGTGCGCTTTGAAATGGGGAGACACAACCACCACCAGGGCAGAAGACACAGAATGAATCAGACTAATGGAACCACCACTTTTATTTTTTCATGCTCTAACAAAGGTGGTGTGGTAAACTAATGGATATTGTTTTCCCCTCCTCTCTGACGCCTAATCTCACAAAGGCTGCGTGGCAGATAGATTGCGCCTGGCCTCCTCGGTGACAGGGGGTGAATTAATTAGCGGGGCCGTGCTAATTTCTACCAGTCCCCGTGCCCAGGAAGCTGCACGCATCGGTGTGTGTCAGGGGTGCGTGCTGAACCACCCAGGGGGACATTACCTGCCTCTGGAGTGGTAGAGGCAGGGTGGGTGGTGGGGCGGCCTTCTACTTTTTCCATTGCAAATGATTTATGTCGGGACACGCAGAGGTTGGGCAAAGGTTACAGCGGAGGCTGGCAAAGACTTAACCCTCAAATGAACAACACGCTTGCGAGCTAAATTTAACAAACCTGATTAAAGTCGCATGTCTGCTTAAGAGGCATCTCTGATTGTGCTTTCTAGCACGAGTACGCTCCAAAACAGGCGCGCTTTCTCCTTCCGCACCTTGAATTGTGGCTAATTAGCGGGTTGCAGCTTGCTCTTTCTCCGCTTCTCTGTGTGAGCGCACTCTGCCTGCCATATAAAACAGTAATCTCTCCTCTTTGACCGCTATGAAAGAGGCATGAAATGTAGTGCACTTGACGGCTAAAATTGTTTTAGGACGAGCGGCGGGGGAGGATGAGTAGAAATGCATTTAGGTGAAAGCCACACTGTTGGAAAAAGCTATCTCACCTGCTATTGCCATGTCGCTCTCAGCCCATACTTATGAATGGCTAGCAAACAACCTCATCGCGTTCACACAACCGATCGTTATCTCCCTGGCCGCGGTGGAGAGGGAATGGAATTAGAAGTGGACAAGGCTGGCCGCATTACCAGCTCAAACACGTCCAAGAAAGACATTTTGTACACCAGCTTCTTCAAATAAAGTTTGTTTACAGCAAAGGGAATGTATGATGAAGGTGATGATTACTAAAACATCTCTCACCCTGACTTTGTTTCGTTATTTATGTTTTTTTTTCTGCAGCACATATGGTAAATCATATCCACACAAGCCTGGATTTGAGTTTGAACTAGATCTCACATAAATAAGTGCTTTAGATATAATTTGTTCCTTTTGTAAACTGCTATTATAAGGTAATAAAAAGCTGGAAGATCTCTTGTTTAGATTAAAAAGACCTCAGTGTTTATCACTATCAACTGTAAACAAATGCCTGATAGTACTAATATCCCTTCTAATGCTCATTCCGATAACATTTAATGAAGCATCCATTATCCATTAAATTACAGTGTACCAATCAACATAATAACGAATCCATTTGCCGAGTGGACCTGAGTTTGTGCAGTGAGCACTTATCATCCCTATATAGAACATGTTGAAATGCCTGGGCCACAAATCCCAGTAAGGGCTTACTCGGCGTACCAACTCATCCTTGCAGATCAGGACCAAAGTGGCCCTGATTCCAGCCCTGATAACACTCCCACCCCCCTGTCCACATGAAGGAGATCGATCCCACTACCACCACCACCTCCTTCCCCTTGAGCACATAAAGAAAACATGAGCTTCAGCTGGGGCCTGAAACCCTGGGTTGTTTACTCGGATGCTTTCCCTACCTAATTGCTACGTCTGGACGTAGAGTGCCCTTGTTTATCCCTCAGCGCAGCTTTGATTGCATGCTTTGGCTCCTTGAGGGTGGCTCAGCCCTGTGTGTGTGTGTGTGTGTGTGTGTGTGTGTGTGTGTGTGTGCGTGTGTGTGTGTGTGTGTGCGTGTGTGTGTGCATACTTGGCCACACCCCAGCATGTTTCCCTCTAGCCAAGCCAACTGGAGTCACCCCCAGCAAACACTGTCATTGCAAGCCTCATCTGTCCTGGGTCATCGTAAAAAAAAAACATAGAAAATACAAACTCTCAGCCAAGACAAGAATCTGTCAGCCTTGGAGACCCGAGTTGGACTCAGTTCCATGCCTCTATCAGGAAAGAAAAATGTCATCCTTGGGCACAACTGTGCAAATGTTCATTTTCTGAGAGGGAAATGTAATTTGAGTTTCGGATGGTTGATTGATTTCTTGTTGGATAGAAGATCAACTGTTTATTACTTATATTACTTACTTTATTATATACAACTGAACTATTTTATAATTGTTTTAAACTTTGCACACAATCCTTAACGCAGTTTTGGAGAAGAATGGACTGGCCTGACTCTTATGCAGTTAGAGGGGCTTTGAGTTGTTTGAGGTAGAAGCAGATCTGTGGATGTGATGGGGCGGGGTGGTAAGTCCAGATGCCATTTAAAAGGACGTTGTTTTTAGTGAGTCCCAGCTGGTGCAGAGGTTGCCTCTTCCCTGATGGTGTCATAGTTGCTGCCAGCAGTGGACTGCTGCTACCCAAACCTCTCCGGAGACTCATTCTGGGGAGAAATGGCAAGAGGAGCGAGAGAATAGAGTCCTCTAACGGAGATTAATCAGGGTTTTTGTGTTATGCTAAGTACAATAGCAAACACAGGCAACAGCTGAATGGCCCATTGTCTTTGCCTTAATGTCTGTCTCTAAATTGGTGGGGAGGAAGAGAGAGGAAAATTACAATATGTCGTCTGGCTGTAGCTTTCCGTCTGTGTGCAGATTGCATGTCCTTGGACCAGGAAAAATAGCGAAGGATCAGGAGGATGAGTCTTCACAGGGCAGCAGTGATCATCTCTGTTTCTGGTGGATTCTTGTCAAAAATTTCCAACGTCAATACTTTAGGGTATTGCTTCTCAAAGAAAGGCCAAAGTATATGTTTTAAGAGCACATTGTTTTCAGAAGTCACACATTTATACCTGGCCTGTTTTGACCATAACATCAGGAGGCAATGTACAAGTCTACACCTTGCTCTCCCTGGGATAGTTACTGTTGCTGGTTATCTGCCTTTTACTACAAAGGGAAACGATAACCATGTAAAATGGGAGCGCAGAAAACTACCGCTAACTGAAGGGCATCAGAAATGTAATCAGAATTTAAATCACATCAGCTAAAGATGCAATTTTCCATCGATGGAAGCCAGACAAGAGGGGGCCCTGGGTGTGAAAATAAGCTAATTGCTTTTGAATCCGACCCCAACTTCACGTGAAAAGTCACAGCCCTCAAGGTGTTGGCATCATCGAGAGGTTAAGGAGAAGTCCCATGATATTATTACAGTGTCAATAAGGGAAGGCATTTAGTAAATTTGTGAATAAAACCACTGTTTGATATTTTCCAGAATTAGTGACATTTGGTGTCTGCGTTGCTTAGGACAAAGGCTGAGGCGGGCCGACCAAATGGGATTGCACATGTTACTTTTAACAGGATTATGATGGCACACCAAACGGTCATGGTGGAGGAAACATTTGCATATTGTGGCATATTTGGTGTCTATGCACATGTTTAATAACAGCAAACGATCCACTTCAGCTAGGTGACTCTGGAAAACAGGCTCCCCTGGGGTTGTCCATCCATTGGGTCATCAAGAGGAGAACATTCTTTTTGGGTGACATATTGAGATTACATAATTAACATCAAAGGGAAGACATTGATTGACACTAAGCAAAAGGGGATGTTGTCATGGCCCACAACAGGAGTCACCGGGTGCCACGTCAACCCTTTGAATATGAATGCGGATAGGATGATGGATGGTTTTTGGGGTGAATTTGTTCAACCCTGTGAAAGAACGCCACCATCCATACCGTTGTATTTGGAAGTGCCAAACTTATTCAGTGTTATTTTTTCAGGCTTCTTTCATGTTTAAAAGAACACAGGGAAATGTCTAAAAAATTTAGCAGAGGCCACATATTAACCTAACCCTCAAAGCGAGATTATTTTTGATTGGTGGCAGAAAGTGAGAATAGCGCTGTCTTCATTGACATTTCCAAAGCGGCTGGCGAGCTTTTCTGCGGCTGTGACCTCTGTGAATTTTATTAGCAAATGAGACCTGGAGGGTCTGGATTTAAAGAGCGCCCCTCCATTTTGATTCCCCCCCCAACATAATGATTTTCTACAGAGTTCAGGACCTGAATGCAGGCGAAATAATGAGCACTAGTCATTATTGCAAATTATATCCTCCACTTGCACCCATCACTCAACTCATAATGAATCTAAATACCTCCATCCTATGCATCCTATAGACTTTGATGATTGGGATTAGACCGTTCCCAATTGGAGTGAACTAAATTACAAGGGCATTCCATAGCCATTTACAACCATTTCCTCCCTATTCTTTCACACAATATTGAATCTGATGAATAAAATGCAATCTACTGCTTCTTTCAATCATCCATGTCTTTGCCTGTCTGTCCATTTTCTTCCTGTAGCAGCAGAAAGCAGTATTGTTGCGAGCCTATATAGGGTGAAATGGAAGAATTTGTATTTTTGTGACAATCCCTGCTTATATATATTCTAAATACAATATCAAATTATTCATGGAACATGACCAAACATATAGTATAGTATATAAATATAGTAGCCTATACACAAGCAAGTTGCAAGTTACATGATGCAATTGACCATAACCTGTCCATTCAGGCAGATTTTTTCCCCTTTGACTTCTGATTTGATAATTTTATTTATTCATTTGCTGGAAAGGTAACAAGTGATGATTACTTATTGTACACAAATGAAAACAAGTATTTTGCCTCAAAACATAATAGCATTCTCTTCTGTTTGGAGATAAATGTAGAAAAATACAGTTTTAACTTTCCACATCACATTCACAAATGTTTTCTTTGCTTCTTGCTTTTTTCTGCTTGTCTAAGCTCAAAAGATAAATCACACTACTGTGAATCATGCTACTGCTTTATTCTACCACAATGACAATCACAATAACAGTACATTGACAGAAAAGTAATTGTGAGCATGGACAAAATACACAATAACAATAATGGTGCATGTTACTTCTGCCTATTGAGTTTGTCAGACATCTTCAAGTGCACAAAATACACAGCAATGATCTATGACAGGAAATAACCAAAACAACGACATTCTACATTCTACCGTAGTCTGTTGAATTCAGTCTCCTTGTGCTGCTGGTCTTATGGAGAGGCTATATCGTTGAATGGATTGTTGTCTACCATGTGTATGAAGGCAAGGGTTCATGGTGTTTGTTGGACCTCTGACAGTAGGCTTATTAGATGTCACCCGTGCCTCGGGGTAATGTTTGTGGAGCAGCAGCATGCCGCTCTGACAAATGAGATTCAATTTACATGACTCAGTGGTTTGCTAGACGAGCCTGGGGTTGCAAGGAGTGGCAACTGGAGACCTCATGTCACGGCATTTTGTTTGCAGTTCCTCCTATTCGAGGAGGTGATCTGTTAGAAAGCAGAGAATGAAAGCGCTAAGTGGTTCGGATTGTCACATGAGACATTTAGTTTGGGATTGATTGCCAATTTGTGACCAGGACCTCGACTCAGAGATGCCACTTTGAAAAATCTTGCAGTCAAGTCAATTCACAAAGGGGGCTTGCTTCTATTCGTCACAAACAACCTGAAATCCGGGCAAATAACTACTGGCACATGATCAAGTGGATGGGTTAAGCATTGACTCGATGCATTGTCGGTTTTCAAGTCAACCTCACTCCACTTGAGAAGCAAATGAGCAAATGATACCATACTACTGCTCATTGAACCTCCATGCTACAGTCAGACAGTGGTAAATCCAGCCAATAGTTTCTACCTTCCAATGGTGACCAAATTCAAACTATTTCTGTGTATTTTTCAGTTCCAACATCAGGTCGAAGTTACTAATTCATATTTGTGAAATCTTTTTTTGAATATAAATTTTCGATAGATTATATAATATATAATTCAGAACCTTTGGAGCTCCACTGCTTTAGAACATCCTCTTTTGAGAATTGATATGTCATACAATGCAATGTCGTGTATTCCATGTGCAGTCATCACTATAATTAAAGATTAACATGGCCGACATTGAAATAATGGTACATTTGTGCTGGTGAATACCTTAGACGATAGCAGAGCACTGCTCTTTATGGAGTTACAGAGCTGACTGAGCCTTCCAATGTGAGGGGAGCTCTTTATTTTTAATTGGTCCTGAACATATCATTGTTCAGGACTAACACATGATGACAATACATGATGCTATATATATATTTATATTAATATTTTATATATATAACTTTTAGATTAGCACGCTAATTAGTTTGTCAACCTGTCCTGCGTTTTTTGTGGCCATTATGGCTTGGACTGCCCAGGTACTGAATGACAGACTTTTTAGTTCTGTCAGTGGACCACAAAGGCATCCTGATGAGTTGTCACAGGTTCACTTGAACTATTCTATTCTTACTTGTCATTGTATTCAGGTAGTTGATAATGAGGCTTTCTTTTCTGGCTGCAGTGAACTAAACCCAACAGAATTTTTGGATTTTGAGTATGGGGACTAAGCAACCTTGCTGTTTAACGGATCACCTTACACAATAATAATGTCGTTTTTTTCGCTGATATATAATCGGAGCAACTCTTAATACACAATAACGGAAACATTTTAAGCTGTGGCAAACAAGATGTGACTCATTACACAGTGTACCCATTGTTTTATTAATATCTCATTAACATAGTGGCACAAACATACAAATGCTGCTTCTCTAATTACCAACAGCAGACGCACTCATGCATATATCTTGTGTACTACGGTACTGCGATGTGACTGTTTGTCCATGAATAGTAAGCAACCTGTTTTAATCATAGCGGAAAGCCATGGTGCCAGCATGTTTTGTCTTTGTAACTTGAGTTTCAATTGAACAATTCATCATCAGATTATTAGTGCTGGTTCGCATAACACCAAGGGTGGCTGACGCCTCTCTGGGGGAAAACAAATAAACTCAGATCATTTGGGCACCTGAACAGATGGTTGATTGTTATTAGGGAGACCTCAAAGCACTTGTGTGGAGCCGCCTGATTGAAATCGGACAGATAAGTGTCTCAAAGTCATTTTTAGTCCCAGCCTCTCAATCGTAACACTTGACTTCCTGGATAGCCTCAGAAACAATTAGCCTGCATGAGACCAAGAAGAGGAGACAGATTGGAATTGATTTTGTCTGTTAAGGATGCAATATCCTGGCTTTTGAAGACATTGGCTCTTTTTTAAGGTCATTTTTTGAACGGCGCTATATAAACATGTAATTACAGGGCTCACAAGATCCGAATCTGTCGAAATCCTGCCGGGAAACTACTTGGCACTACACATGACGAGCAAAACCAGGGAACATCGACTGGTTGTCATCACAACCCACGAGAGCTCCTCCTCTTCCTCCCACTTCTTCTTTTCTTCAACCTCCACTGTTTGTCTCCAGTTCCATTCTGTAAACATGACAAGCACTGTGCCTTGTAATCTGAGGCTGCAGACAGATGAAATTGCGGCGCATCACAAGTGTGGGACAACACTTGTGGCAAAACCAGAGTCATTGGACCACTAGGGTTCTTTGAGAGTCTAGCCAAGTCTGAGCGCATGGCATGGCCGCAGTTCGTCTAAATGGTGAAGCCACCCAAAAAAAGTAATCCCAGATCTATTGCTGCTATTGTTGTTGTTTTATCTCTGAATGAACTAGATGTTGCCCTTTAATAATGTTCAACAATGAAAATCACAAAAACAGGGTTCAATTTGGCATAGTGAATTTGAAATAACAGCCATGGCGTCATTGCGTGTTTTTTGGCACACACCATTGCCATTTCACTTTTCGGTGACACGTTATTCCTGAGGCAAGCAATGCAGGATGATGACAAATAGAATGTGTCCCACGTCTCATTGAAAGTTTGCCAACGTAATCATTCTCACTTGTGTTTTATTGGCAAGTGGGGAGAGAATTAGATTAACCTTTAATATAGAACCCAAATGATAAAAGCTAAATGGGCCTTGGTTGGCAAATATATTACCACTTATTGATTTTTCATCATCTACCTCCTATCTGTCATTTAGGCAAAGAGAGACTCCTCTCAATGATTCTGCATTTTTATGGCTGTGATTTCCCGCCGGTCAGTCCACATAAAAGGACACATAGAGGAAGTCACATAAAATGTCTAAATTATATCTAGGCTATTCGGTGTGAATGACCTCTACATACATTTCATATTTATCCTTTTTACACATTTAAACATTAACTCTTCGTTATGATTCATCGTAAATGCACAGCTTTAATGTCTTCGATAATGGCCTTTTAAAGCCCATGTAACGGAATATCAGTTATATTTAGCTTTCACATCTGAGTGTTGACCCATTGGACCATAGAAACACACAACGACTGACACCATGGAGGTCATCCTCATCACCACTTTCCCTCCATGTCTCCAGGCTCAGCCTTCATGATGGTGAACACGTCGGGCCGCTTCGCCGGCCAGAAGGCCCTGCTGTTGACACCCCAGCTGAAGGAGAACGACACCCACTGCGTCCTCTTCCACTACTACGTGGGAGGACGGGACAACAGCCGGCCCGGCCAGCTCAACGTCTACATCAAGGAGAACAACAGTCCTCTGGGCATGCCCATCTGGAATGTCTCTGGCCCCGCGACTCGCACCTGGGGACAGGTGGAGCTAGCCATCAGCACCTACTGGCCCAACTTCTACCAGGTACGTGACACCTTGAGATTTCAACACAGGCTTTACTTGTACTGCGTAGGGAGTGCAGTCACTTTTGGGTTAATACTGCCTTTAGATTTTGGGATATCACTCAATGACAATTCTTTTTACAGAACAATGACAAAAAAGTAATGCTTTTGAGAGAGACCAAACAGCCACACCATGGCACATTTTACAACTCCAAGGAAACTAATAACTTATTGATTTACGAAACTACCTCGGTATCCATGGTAATCTGCTCTCAGTCTCTTTCGCACTCCTGGCTCCTCTTTTTCCATTCCGAAACTCATTTGAACTCACCAGCGCGCATGACCGAGGGGGCCATGGCGGGGTGATTTCACACTCGCCTGGCTATTAGTGTTCACCGGGCTCGTTCCGAGTAGCCCACCAAATGTTAATTGATGCAGAGAGAACCCTTAACCTCCCAGCAGGAGAATGGCCCCCCGGTGAATTTTTTCATTACAGTGTGCCAGGCAGAGCTCAGCCATATAGGTAGCCAAGGGGGGGGGGGGGGGGGGGGGGGGGGGCAGGCCGCCTGCTCATCATGGCCACGATGATAACTAAGTTAACAAGGGACACTGCTGAGCTTCTCCCCGCTGAATAACACGGGGAGCCCGTCCCTTTCCCTGCTTAATGAAGGCCTCCCGAACAAGAAAGAGAGGGGGCGGAGAACAGCAGCTGCAGCACCGATGCACTGGTGCGTGCGTGCATCACTCACTGTTGAACTCCTTGCAGATGCCATGATGCACAGCCCCCAAGTCTGGTTCAATGTTTACCCAGTGCCTCCAGATACTTGGTGGTGTTTGGTGTTGAAAACTGTGTAACAAGCAAACAGTGGTGGTGACATCAAAAATTTACCCGTAAGATGCATTGGATAAAAGCATTTACCAGAGTTACATATTTAATTGTATTATGCCATACAATATAGGCTATCAAATCTGAATCCAATACTCAATTATTTATTAATTACAAACGTCTTCAATCCATTTTTCTCCATTGTAGAGTTCTTTACATGCAGATATTTGTATCAGTTAAATTATTTATAACTGCCTACAATGCTTCAAGATACTGAATGTTGTGAATCACCCAATATCTGTTTGTATCCAAACCCTTGAATGAGTGAAATGATTGCCTCTTTTTGTAATTGTTATAGGCCACAACATGGGTAAAACTTCCTTGATATCATAACCATCCCTGCACTACTCTTCAGTCTAGAGAGAGAAGAGCTCCTTGAAAGTTTTCGCTAATTAGCATCATTGCGCTAATTATAGGTATCTATAATTGCACAGTAACCTACGTGATTGTCAAAGGGAAGCCACCCAATACTCAGAAATTATTTTTTAATTACAGATGAGGTTTTTTTTGTCAAAACGGGCCTTTGAGCCTTTGATAATTACTCTGCTGTCAGGTGATCATTACAACTTTTAATTGAGATTGTCATGCGTTTTTCACCAAATTACTCGACATTCCTCTATGCCCTTTCATTGTCCAACAAATGAAATCATGCAACAGGTAAACTTTTTCAATACAGCCGCCAACAACATATAATAGGTATTATCTGGGCACTGTTACACAATCAACAAGTAACATAAATATTTCCTCTATAATCTTGTTATCAAGAATATAGTTAATTAATCCTTGTGTAATGTAGCACATAGGCTGGTCTCTCAGAGATGGAGCGGTCCGGTGATCGCATCGAAGGCTGGGGTCCACTTCCTGTCATTTTGACAAATGAGCTGTCCCCTGTGAATCTTCTTACACTGAGGGTCAGTCCCAATTATGCACTGTGCTAGCACTGATGTTGGAATCAATTATATCACAGCCATTAGCCCTGCTGACGGATGTCTGTTGCACAAACAAAGGATTTCAATTAGAGAGTTGGGATCAGTTCATTTGGTTGGTGGCGGTGATATGGAGTCGTTGGCCTTTTAATTTCCTTTAAATTAACCAGTAATGAGGCCATAATTGGCACCCAAGACATTCACTTTCATATTTCACGAGACAAAAAAAGACAGTATAATTAGAGGGTTAATCTGAAGGAATTCTCCCTCCCGACAGACAATGATCACCAAGCCTGTTTCCACGATCCAATGTTCGAACAGTGTTAAAAGGAATGTGTGTGTGTGTGTGTGTGTGTGTGTGTGTGTGTGTCGGGGGCCTAACCTCCGGCTGGCGACACGCAAACATATGTCCTCAGTGATGCCAAAAAAAGCACATACACATCAGTGCATGTTCATGTGCAATCTACTGAAAGGGCGTAAGTTATTATTAGAGAACGATGGCATGCCGAACATTGGCAGCATGTGTGTGGCAAAGCACTCCCTTCAGACACCACACCCTCTTGGGTTTGGGCAGGCCTGGCATTCCCCTGTCAATTTATTGACCCTGAAGCCAGGGGAGTACATACCTCCTAACATTCAGCACTGGGCCACGCCCTCTCATGCTGACAACCATTTGTTTTGCTAGGGATCTTGGTCTCTAAAAATAGGATCATATTTTTCTGCACAGTGTACTCGGTTTCTTTTTTTCACTGCTGCAATAAGAGTGACACAGTGTAACCCTGCCTTGTAATATTACAAGGCAGATTACTCAGTAATCCTGCACAGGACATGTGTACTCAACAGAATGCTCAACAGTATCTAAGTATGCTAAACAAGTCAATTATATCCACCCTCTTTCAGGTATTGCTAACCACCACCACAGCCAGCAGTGGGGCCAGTGCTGTGGTACATACCACCACCACGGCAGCATTAGCCAGCAGTGTGGCCAGTGCTGTTGAATATACCACCACCGCCACTGCAGCATTAACCAGCAGTGTGGTCGGTGCTGTGGAACACACCACCGCCACTGTAGCATTAACCAGCAGTGCTGTGTGGTACGGGCACCACCCGTGTACCAATTCTCATTAGGATCAAGCCTTGTCATAACACCTAGCCGTGTTGGCATATGGGGGAAATAATGTCAGCGGCCTGCGGTGCTGTGACTGAGCGGACCCCAGCGTTGCGGTATACGACGGTTACGGTTAAAGGCTGATCCTAGCTGGCGGGGTAAAGGGCAGCCGTACGCCAGTGCCATTTGCAGATGTGTGTATTAATCACTGTAGTCATGAGTCTTCCTTCGCCTCTCCTCCTCCTCCTCCTCCTCCTCCTCCTCCTCCTCCTCCTCCTTCAGATTGTGTTTGAAGTGGTAACCTCGGGGCAGCGGGGTGTGCTGGCCATCAAAGATGTCGCAGTCCAGGGCCACCAATGCAGTAAGTCCTTCTTCTACTTTCATCCCCTATAAAAGAAAGAGCATCATCAAAGGCTCATTGTCCTTTTCCTGACATCTGTCCAAATATTGATATCACTCCCATTACATTTTCAAGGCGACCAACCGCACCCCCTGCAAACGCATTCGAAACCTCTACAAAGTTTTATCTCGGAAAAGACGAGGTTTTTCCACAAAAGGGCAGTAATAAATTCTTGGATATAGCCTTAACCTTACACACATGCACGCACACACACACACACACACACACACACACACACACGCACACACGCACGCACACACGCACACACGCACACACGCACTTCTCACACACACGGTACAGCATTCAACATACTCCGAAATACACTTTGCAATGCAAACGATGCAATGATGCTAACCCGTACACTACTTAGTATAATTCCTTAATTTGATACATTAGTATATAAATACATTAGCCCATGGATAAACATATGCTACAACAAACTAAATAATATGGTACGTCTATAAGCACAATTAACACTAGGCCTGTGACAGATTACTGTTTACCGTCAGAATAATTGCAACTGTAAGTAAGTAAGTAAATTGCATGCAATCGCACACATGTTTCTGTCTAATATACCTTTGTTTGAGAGAGCGGTTTATATAAGCCTTAAGTATTAATCAATACTGCAAGCCTTTTTCATCTATTGATAAATACACTGGTCTACCTCGCATAAATGATCAAGCCCTGGTAATGACATCCTAATACACCTGGTAACCATTAGAAAGTGCCTGAATTCCAACACATTTGACGTCAATGACATGGTTTTGTATGGGGACGGGCGTCTCACATAGATTACTTTAAGTCAATCAGTGGGCACTAGCTACGTGATCATCGTGGAAATGTGTAAAAGTGTGAGCCGATCAATAATCCAACGAGTGGGCGATCTTGTATCTCCAACATGATCGCTGTGAGACATGAGTGGAGGCCAGACAATTAATTTTCTATTCATGTGACCCTCAGGAATATCTCACTCTGGCTTGTAATAATCACACTAGGTGATCGGTCTGGCTTTCCATCAATAAAAAATGGAATTTCTGTGATGGAGAAAAATACATTTCTGTAATTTGGCATTGAAAGGACTAATAGGTCAAAGTTATAAAAGTGGCTTAGTTGAAAAAGCAGCAGATAAAATAATCTTCAATAGGAGTGTGCGTCAGTGATGAAAGTGATACAATTAGCTATTGCCAAGTCTTTGGAGATTTAGTTATGTTTCAAATCAAGGTCGTCCTGTTGAATTGCCCTATTTTATTTCTGTGCTGAATTGCGGTACTAATCAAAAACGTTCTACATAAGTTTTTTTCTGTGGCCCATCCTAATCAGTGAACTCAGTTAACGGATAATGAGCACAGTTGAAAATAAGAATAATGCTTTTTGAAGAACTTCCAAAGGATAAAACAAAAATGGTAGTTGAGATCTGAAAGCTTATGGTCGGGTGTTTACATGTTTAAAATAACCACAAAAGATACACCCAAACCCTATTCATGATAACCTATCCAGAGACACTCATGGTGTCTTCATTTTTTTTAATTTCAGTGAACACACCTCACTTCCTGACCATAAAGGGTGTGGAAGTCAACGCTGGACAGACCGCATCTTTCCACTGCACCGTCAATGGCCGCAAAAGGGACAACTTTCACCTCTGGCTCCAGGTTTGTTATTAAATAATAGATATATTCTGCTTTAGCGGCTGCAGGACGTTGGTCGCCGTCGATGAAAAAAAAAAAAACTAGTCCACAGTGTATGCCTGTGGCCTATACACTAGAGACTGTAACTGTGATTAAGGGCTTTATACATGAAAACAACTTTTCCTCAAATTATCCGTTTAGCACCCGGGAAAGCTGTTTGGATAACCATAATGATCTAAAAACCTACAGTCATTCCAGGAAATGAGTCTACTAAGCATTTTAAACTAAACACGTTTTTTTTAATCATCATACTCTACAATCAAATTACAATCAAAATACAGATAATTTTCCCTAGTGCTAATCCTACCCTCTCTCCTCTAGCCTAGTGTCAACACCTCCTCTTCAGCAGAATAGAGTTGACATTCAATCCAAACAGACACATTGCTCTCCTCCCCATACCTGACTCTCAGCATGGCTAACATTTCCCAGTGGCCCCAGCATTAGCAGCAGCAACAACAGCCTGGACTAACAGCACAGCGCTGCGCGGTAGCTTCAGATTACCGCAGCGCGGTCCTAACCTATATAGGTTGTCGGGCGGCGCAGGTTGTGTCGTGTACTATATCTGGCAGAAGCAGCGCTTCACAGCAGTCTCGGGTTGACCTTGTTCCGCGGTAGCGGCGGCGGCGAAGGTAGTAGCGCATCTGGCGGACGAGACCCCATCGCCGTTTGCCGCTAAGCACGCTGTCATGCGCGCCATCAGCGGGGGCATGGCGCCGGGCAAAAGGTCCTCTGCCAGGTACTCCATCATTTTAACAAACGTGTCCTCATTAGCACAGGAGCTGGAAAACAAACATTAAGTGAAGTCCCCTGATGACAGTAATGAAGAAATATTTCTAATGAACAAATGTCCCCCATCTGCCTGCTGTGAGGGGTGACAGCTGGGGAGAGCCCACTCCACGCGGGTGTGTGTGTGTTTGAGTGTGTGTGTGTGTGTGTGTGTGTGTGCATGTTTGTGCATGTGAATTTGTGGTACATTTAAGCATGTTTGTGGTTTTTCTAGTGTAATTCCCAAAGGAGTCAGATGCAATACATCACTCACAGACTCAGACACACACCCCCCACACAGACACACACGTACATGCACACATACATACACGCACATACACACATGCACACACACACACACACACACACACACACACACACACACAATGCCTCTGATAGCACACAAGGTCAAGCCACTTTGCTAATTAAACTCTCCCATTTTGGACGTCCTGTGTTTGTGTCCATTCCAAACAGGGCATTGGTGGACGCGAGGCCCCCATGAAGGCCACTAAACCTTGGAACAACCGCCGCTTCATAGGCACTTTCGATGTGGAGAACACCACCAAGGGCGACTCGGGCCGCTACCGCTGCATCGTCCACTCGGACAAAGGGGTTGGAGTGTCCAATTACGGCGAACTCACTATAAAACGTAAGTGCCGGGGCTTCTATCGGCCAAAAAAAGCAACAAAAAAACAATACAAACAACAACAAAGCAGGAACACGGTCATGTTGTCCCAAAGAACACAACACAGGCCGGTGTATTCCTTCGTGACCTCTGTGCACAGAACAAAGTCCAGAGGAGATGAGCAGGAACCGCTGTATGCTCTTCTCCCGGATGAAAAAAAGAAAAGGCCCCTCAAAGGGTTTGCTAAAAATACAAGCTCTCGTTTTATGTTGATTTGTTACCCAGAGGACTTTAATAGCTTCCCCCCTGTTGCCGCTGCCCTTGACTGAACACAATTGCACCTACAGGAGCACAAAGACCCCGGGCGCAGGGTTTACAGTAGCCTCGCTGATATAACACCGCTGCAGTCATTTGATATGAATTTATGGAGTCGTCTGAAGCTAAATCCTGCAAGGCCTCACTTTCCGATAGCCCCCGTAGCCCGGTAATGGCCTTCTATATTTCTTCACCTCAATTTTCTCCCCTGCACTCTCAATTGAATTTACTGCCCCCTTCTTTTCTCCTCTTTTTTTGTTGTCTTCTAGCCTTATGTGATTGATAGGTTTAATCCTGGCTGTCCGGATCGAGCTCTGTCAATCATTTCGAGAATGGTGGAGTCACAGACACAGCAGAGTGAAACGAGAGAGAGATAGGGAGAGCGAGGAAGAGAGCAAGGGAGAGAACGATAGAGTGATAGATAAGGTGTCTTTCTCTCTCCCACCCGAGTGTATCAGAAGGGTTTCAGTGGATATGCTCGACCAGCACAACGGAAGCCACGCAGAACTACACTTCTGCATAAATCCAGCAGCGCCAACACAAACATCCACTCCTCCTTGTGTACACACACACGCACACACACACACACACACACACACACACACACACACACACACACACACATACTCATTTCCTCGCTGATGCCGGCGGTATTCTCATAGACTTTTGCTTTCGATGTGTCTTTGGGTGTGTGTTACAGTGTCTCCATCATAAAACATTCACATACAGGCATTTCTTTCTCTCGATTTCAGGATGTTTATCAGATCTCGGCTCCCTCCGTATCCTATTTTGAATTCTGCAGAGATTTTCCGCCTCAGCAATTTCAGCAAAAGCGTGACATCGAGTGCAGAAAATGAACATTTAGTCCGGTCGTAAGTGTAACACATCAAAGGGTGAGCTCCTCTCTTATTCTTCCCATCGTAAAACAACCACTTACCTGCGGCCCCACCCCCGTCACCAAGCCCAACATTATAGACTATGATACCGCCTCGTAAGTCTTTTGAAACGTGTATCACCACCTTGAATGACTTGGAGTTGTTTCTTTCATATGAATGACCGTGAGAGTTATTCAGTGGATTATGTACCTCATACAGTCCTCCCGACCACCCACGCACGCACTCACGCACACACACACACACACAACCCCACAGTGCTCATTACCGTCAGAGCCATCACTTCAACATGAGGAAAGTGAATGCTTGATTATCCCGGATAATCACTTGTGGCTTTTTGTGCCAGCGCACCGTCAGATTTATTTGCCTTTGTGCAGTAAGCCACACTTACTTCCCCTGCGGCAGGTGAATCTTCCTTCGGAACCCCATGTGAGATCCACAATCCGCCCCACCGCCACCACTCCAGTGTGGCCCATATAAAGAAATGTAACCCGCCCCCATTTGACAGCCTGCCAGCTGTGTCTGACCAGATCCACCTGGCCAAGAGATTAGTGCAAGGAGGCGGCTAGCTGAGGTGCACCGATGCTAGCGCCCGGCGCCGCGGCGGCGATGGCAGTGGCGGTGTCATCGCTAACGAGAGAGGTCGCCAGAAAATGAAAATGGAAAAGCCGGCCCTGATGGAGCTTGGCGTTTTCTCTGCCACTGCTCCCGCTCGTATCAAGGTCTGATCGATAACGCCCTTGCAGTGGTCCAATTAGGAGAGCCAACAACACGATGAGGACCTCTCGCATGCTAACGAGAGACACCGGGCAGATGTGCTTGTACAATAATAGAGGTCTGCTGCACTACGAGCTGCGCCAACAACTTGCTAACAACAAAACACGGGCGTCACGTCACAGCATAAAGAGTGGGAACTCATACACATACATTCACAAGTATTTCTTTGCGAGTCTATTTGTGCGCTAATGTGGTTGTGTCTGCAGGTCAATTCTTGGTCCAGTAGCAAATTGTGTGTGTGTGTGTGTGTGTGTGTGTGTGTGTGTGTGTGTGTGTGTGTGTGTGTGTGTGTGTGTGTGTGTGTGAACATGCATTAGTATGAGCGTTATTCGCACACGGCCCTGGCAGTCCAGCAGGTGCTGAGGGTAGAATAGGGCACAGCTGTTGCCAGTACGTCTGGGCTCCTGGTCATCGTCATGACAACAGCTGCTGCATGACCCCTGTGTATGGCTCCGCGCTCTCTCCCCCTTCTTAATTCTTAGTAATAATTTAAAGAATGAATAAAATGCTATGTGAAATGCTACTCTGCGAGGTATAAATAGTTGGAAAGGAGTTGTTCAGTGTTCTTAGTGTTTATTGTGGTGCTTGTGTGTATTTCCCACCAGAAATGGGCTATTTTGAGTTCTTATGCTATGGTGGTTGAACACAGGAGTAATTTGTTTGGTACTAAGCTGACATTTTTCTTTTCTCTAGCAGTAACTTGAACGAAAGTAAGCTAAGTTGAATCAGGTGCAATTGCCACAATACATCACCCTGCTTATTCTCTACTACACAACTAGACTGAAGAGATATTTAGACAAAATGGTAGCAGCCATCCGTATATGCATCTGAAATTAATAACCCTGCACACATCCCAACATAACAGGATTGACATGATGCCTGAAGAATGTCTTCATTCTACTTGGCTTATTACATTGGTCCTGCAGTGTAACACAACAGGCAGTAGAACTTAACACTTTATAATACACGCTGCCTGGCGCTGCCATACTTCCTGACCCTATCAACAGTTTGAGTCACCAGCTGAAATCTGTGTTGCGCAAAAGTTACCATTTGGTCCTGTGCATCACAGCAGGCTCCAACGTGGATACTGTGTGATGACGAGCAGTTGGCCAATTATCTGAAAACCTTTTTTGACTTGAATACTGAGTTTTTGTTGAACCAAAGCACATTTTCGACAAGACTAACCTGCCTTACTTTTCTGGATCATCTATCATCTGTTAAGATGTTTTTTATTATTTTTCAGGTGTTATTGATTTTCTTAGTGAGATGCATCTTTTATATGACTTTAATATTTACTTCTTTATATAAAATACCCCCCAGCAAAATTACCTTTTCGAGCATTTATACAGTTTTTAGTAAGAGGTCATACTAAACATTGAAAAATGAATCTTTTTCAGGTCTACATGAGGCTGAACATATTTTCACTTATCTTGATTAAAACCCATCCTCTCCACTATAACCTCTATTGAGTACAGTGGATTGATAATCGAGCAGCCCACCATATTAAATAACCCCACCTTACCAACAAGCCTGCGGGAAGACTCCCTTAGTCCCAATCACCTCGTTTTCCCATCTGGCTGCTTGCAGTTAACCAATGAGCTTGCGTGTAAAGCCTGCAGAAGACCTGTTGGATTAGCTGGTTCACTTTGCGTGATGTTTCACTGCGTGGCTGGAAGCCCAGATTAGAAGGAGTTTATGGCGCTGTCTCGGCGGTCACCCTGAGGTAACCATCTGCTTTGCCAGTTTAGTCTCCGCGTAGGGCACCTCAGCCTCCTACTTTTTCTTCTTCTTCTAGTGATGGGTGTTTCCCCCCTGACTCTCTCCATGACAACTCCACAAGAGGCAGCCAGGTGAATAATGGCATTATTCTGTCATTCGCTCTCATTAGAGCTGCTCATCCAAGCCTCAGGGACCTGAGAGACCATTGTAGGGCTTGACAAGAGTGCAGATTCCTGAGCAGTACCTTAGCCATAGCAACAGCGCCACCTTGACAATGTCTAGCCTGTGGTTGCACCAGGAGATGTTGTGGTTTCACACATCAACACAAAACACAAAGTAAGAGTTTGATGCAATTATGCTGATGAAGTGAACCTGTTACCTGAGTTTTTATGAAATTATGATTTGGACAGAATAAGCGCTGTTCTCGGTTTTTAAAAGAGAAATAACAAAAAAACATCTATCCATAAGGATATTGCATACCTCACAACCCGCCCACTTTGACATTTCGCAAATGTTATCAAAATCCAAAAAGATAGTCTTACCTTAAGTACATTCTTACTTTCAAAATAGTAATAGGATGAAAATACTCCAAAGTGTGAATAACCTATCGGTGACATTTTTGAAAACATAATTAAAGCAGAAAGAGCATGCATATGTGAACATGGATGTGATAGCATCAGAAAAGGTCACATGCAAAGATTTTGGTGTACTCAATACTGACAGAGATTAGTGCTTGTGAATCACATATTTTTGATCAAGTAACTTAATAATGAAATCGAACAACCCAACTTCTTGTCAAAAAGTGAAGTTACAATTAATATATTTTGTGGGTGTCCCCTAAAGTCAACACTATGCTTACCACTTACAGATGTATATTCGACACAACAATCCTCCATAAACAAATATGGTTAGGTAGATCATTGATCCACTTCTCTAAAAGAAATGGTAGCAAGAGTGGCCTCTGATGATTATCCGAGGCATTAGGGTAGTCATCCTCTGATTTAAATCAATATGTTGTTCAAGGAAGACGGTACATTTCCCAAGGTCCAGGTGACTTAATTTATACCTCTATATAATGCAGCTGGCGCCTTTGTACCACCACTGATTACATGACTCAGGCAGTTCACTGCGGAAGATAAGACATGCCCAGTTAGCGAGCAAGACCTATTGATTGGCGGGGTTTGGTTTTGGTTGGTTTCTGCAGTGCACGGTATGCGGACAGAAAACGAGAAGACATTGTTCATACACCTCAAGGGGATTTTGCTGTGGTCGGTTGTTGATGTGAGAAAATTGATTTCAAGCACTCAAATTTCCTCATTGTGTTCTCCGTGCTTTTGTCCAGTGAGCAATTTGGGAATGAAGCTCGTAGACTTCTAGACTCAGCACAATACTTTAACAGTAATCTAGACAGTGTTAGAATCTTAGTGCAAAATGAACTAAGACTCAAAGTCTAAGTGGCTTCACAGTACATGACGAGACAATAACAGTTCCACTCCTGTTCCCCCAGAGCCGCCTGTGCCTATCGCCCCTCCCCAGCTGACGGCTGTCGGTGCCACCTATCTCTGGATCCAGCTCAACGCAAACTCCATTAACGGCGACGGCCCCATCATCGACAGAGAGGTGGAGTACCGCACGGTCTCCGGTACCATGTACGACCTGCAGCCTGTAGACAAGACCACCCACAAGATCGGCCACTTGGACCCCGACACCGAGTATGAGATCAGCGTGCTGCTGACCAGACCCCTGGAGGGAGGAACAGGAGCCCCTGGACCCCCACTCAGAGCCAGGACCAAATGTGCTGGTGAGTCCAAAGTAACCTGGAAGTTAACTTTCATGCTATTACCCGTTATGTGCTTGTGGAGTGTGTGTGGTTGATGGCTGGTTTAAGCAGCCTCACCTGGCCTGAGTCAGACTGATTAGGCTCTCGGGCTGGGTGAGGCTGCACACCTGTTGTGCATTGAGCAATCAATGTGCACAGCTTAAACCAGCCATCAACCCAACACATTCCACAGTGCTGAATCCACATTTATTTATTAATGAATTGAGATTATTTATATATATATAGATTTTCTTTTGTGAAGAAAGACAGTATTCGCAGGACGTCTGACCCATTGGACCTGACCACTTCTCTCAAATAGATCCATGAGACCATTTGAAGCAGTGTCATATTATTGATTCCTAAGTGTGACATTTCTTAAACACATCAACACCCCTGATGGCACGGAACACAGAGGATCGTACAATCAGATCGTTACTCATGTAGAGTGGCTCCCATTCGTTGTAAGCGCCACAAAGCAGGCCCGGTGTCTCTGGGGAAATCAAGCTCAGATGATGGGTCAGGTAGAACATGAACTTTGTTGTGTTGATTGCCAAAGATTGTTTTGATTCATAGAGCTCTGTGAAGTTTTTGGCATTTACACATTAGAACAAATATTTGTAAAGACATTTTGTACTCAAACACAGGATTCTTTTTTTTCTTAGATATTGAATGTCAAATTGTATTATTAAAATGTATTTATTTTTTATTTTCTAAGCAGCTGTGTGTGACAGTTATAACTGATGATTTATAGTGAGTAATTTAAATCAACACTTGCACACAGTTGCCTCTATCACTGCGTAGTCTTTCAGTGTAATAATGTCATATTTATAATACCCCAGCAACCCCCCCTAATTCACCAGCAATGCAGATTAATATAGAGTTTAACACAAAGTGGCACCATACATTTGACCGTTTACACTGTTTCTTAACTGCAGGCATCAGGGACCTCTTTAATGTGCATGGGCATTTTTTGGAGCATTCTAATGATACAAATTGCCCTTCTCACAACATTAACCAGCTAAATTCCCATGCTGTACCAGGATACTGAAACGCACAGAACACAACAAACCTAAAGCCTCAGCATTTCCCCACCCTAATTCCTTTTGGTGTCCGAGAAGTGCTGATGAAAATAGGACCACCACTCCTCCGCCGCCCCCACCTTCCTTATTAAAGGTGTAACCATCCCTGCCTCCACCTCCCCATGAAGGTCGTTGGGGTTGTTCCTTTTTTTTCTTTTTTCTTCTCATGCGGGGCTGATCGGAATGGATGGTGCTCCCATACCTGCTCAGCCTCCAGAGCAGCCAGGCTTTAACCGGGCGGTGGCTGGCCCCTTGGCCCCCCCGCCGGCCCCAGTCAGAGAGATGGATGGCCCTGGCTCCCGAGGTGTGTTTGAGGAAGCGGCTCTTGATCTTGTCCGGCTCTCTCGGTGGTCGCTCCCAGTGACAGGCTGGGCCTCAGCAGAGCTCCTAATTGAACGGTTAAAGCTCACAGGGCCCTGCGATACATCACAGTGGATATAGACAAGCTCCAGCACACTCTCTCTTCCCCTGCCGCCTTCCTCGCTCTTTTTCAGTCTCGAGGCTCATACCAAGAATGGGAGACAACAAGACGCACTTTAAAGCGACTTCCGTACTCATTCCTAACCGCCTCTTGCTGGATATTTCCCAAACTGAGCAACGTTTTTAGAATAGGAAAGTTGCCGTTATTCTTGCAGTCTTTTGTGACACCAGCCAAGCCTATTTAATTCAGATGTATGAAGACGATGAAACCTATAGCAGTGAATCATTATTTTCTATGACATTTCATTACTTTTCTAGTGAACATAAAAAGGCTTCCCTTTTTTATGTCCAATCCAAGGCTTTTGGGCGGGGCAATTTGTGGCTCTCAAGGGCTTACAGAATGTATTTGGGGGGCGGGGGTGAGCCATCCCCATCACCTGTGCTCTTATATAAACTGTTATAGTTTTGGGCTTTGGTTTCAAAGCGCTCAACTCGTTACCATTGTAATGGTCACTCATCCTCGTTGGTCAATGTGACTTTAGAGTTGCTTCAGGACGTTGCTGAATTGAATGCGGGATGAGTGTGAAGTTGTTTACTACTCCAGAGCCCACCGTGCCGCGGAAGTACAGCGCCAGAGAGGTCAATGTATTATCAGGTGGGGCCCTCCAGATCACACCGGGGGGCAGAGAGAGCAGCATTCCAGCAGGACGATTGAAAGGCTGTCTCACACAGAGAAGCCATTTGCAGCCCTCTGCCAAGGCAGTCAACTGGCCTCAAACAATGTCTAAACTCTGCACTCAGAACATGTTAGAACCAGGGACAACAACCACTAAGTTAGTACCGAAATGCCTGGTACAAGTGGATGAGCACTAATGCAAAAGTTTATTTATTTTTTCTATTAATCTTTCCTCTTCCTCTTGTATTAAGACAATTTAATTGACATTTGAAAATGGCTTCACTGTTTTTCATTTCCGTGAAAGGATCACATGTGGTCCACAAGAATTCATTACCATAAAGAAATACGACGATTGGTCTGCAGTAGATCACTGTTCAAGGGTCCAAGAGACATTCTGCTGTGTGCTCCTGAACTCCACTCTCTGACGCCCCATTGGGCATTTTCAATGGTCCCTGCATGCGGTCCCTGCCGGCTTCCAACACCTGCTGTACACCCGGGCCTCTGCCAGCTCCCATGTCCCCATCTAGAAGTTGACTCCATCTGCGCTCCGGCACCATGTGGGAGTAGTCTCATCTGTTTGTTTTGGTTTGTCGTTCTGTTGCGCTGAGTGCTATTAAACACAGGGGAGGCAGAGGTAATCAGGGCTCAGCCCTCGCTTAAGCATTCTATTAGAGAACTGCAAGGAATCGGGATGGAGCCACGCAATTCCTCTCTGCCACAACAAGGTGGCTATCTGCCTTTTCTGCAGCCTCTCCAATGTGAAAAGGCCAAGTTTTATTTCGAGACATGGACGTGAGGTCTGCCTCAGCAAATATGGAATAAATATGGCTACAATAGATACCAATCGCTGTTTTCTAACGCAGTGCACGCCTTGCCGTCATGGCAACAACAAGTCACATAACTTCACTGTACAGGCAATCACACAGCCAAGACACACTGTGCTTATCAGCTGTCATCATTGTGTTATTTAATTCATTCAAGTGTGAATCTTCACTAAAAAGCAGTAAATCAATATCAGCTACTAGTAAACCATAAAGTGGCTCTTTTAAATATATGTGGTGGTTATTTTTAATTGAAAGAAAAGGTAAGTGTTATTAAGACTATGCTTTAGAAAAGCAATAATTGAAGAAATACCAGAGCGCTTGATGGATTCTCTTAGAAGACAATACACTGTGGTTTGAATAGACAGCCACTTCAACACCCTATCTGTGATAACATTGGCCTGGTCTAGAAGCGATAATTGTTGACAGTCATGTGACCCATAAGGTTCTATATTGTCCGTGTCAAGGTGATGGAGAGGGCTTTGTTTGATGCCCCATTGTAATGCCTGCTCTTTTGTCCGTGGAGGAAGCTCGGTAGATTGAGTTTGCGTTGTGCCGGGGGAGGCAAGGGGTGCGGGACAATGCATGCAGTTGGAAATTCAATGGCAAATTGTGTTCCTCTCAAGGACGTTTCGTCAAACAACTGCTGGGTTGTCAGAGAAAGAGAAAGGGAGAATGATGGCGGAGCATCTGCATTTAGCCGTAACTCTGTGGCGGTTTCACTATTATTGTTATTACCCCTCCGCCCCACGCCCCTCCCATCTCTATAACTCCCATCTACTGCTTATTCCCCAAACACTGTGTAAACAGCCCCCAGAACAGATGTGCGTAAACAACACTTGAGCGATAAACCACACAAACATAATGTCTCCACCCACTGTAGTGCTATCTCTTCAGCGCTTCACAGCTATTACTGCGCTCTGCCCCCAAACCTCTAGCCCCCCAACCCTCCAGCGAGTGTCAACCAGTGGCAATTTACAGACTTTACTTCTTTATGTATTTCTATTCTTCTTTTTCTTTTTTTATCGTCCGCGTGACGTCTAATTTGCCCAGAAATGCTTTTCAAGGACTTTAAACGTTTGCCACTCTTCTGGGTTTTAATTATTCATGGTCTAGCCGGAGCAATATTTGTCACTGACTTCTTTCAACCGTTTGCTGAATTATAGATGTCTCGTCCCCCCCCCCCCCCCCCCCCCCCCCCCTCCTCTCCTGGCTTCGGCGTCCAGGAAGCTCTCATTCAGTCGGGCTCCATAACTCTGAGTGAAGGAGAACATCTAGACATCTCCTGCGCCCCAGCTAAAAGGACGGGCATGTCAGGAATATGTCTGTGATTTAAACCCCTTATTCAACACCCATAGCTCCAGCTTGGGCCTCATATATCTCCTAAGTAGGTGGCTCAGAAAATGCCACCACCACCGTTTCACAAAGTCAAGCGCTGCCATTTGAATTACGCCGTGGCCGGCGCCCTGTGGGTGCCACATGCCGGGTGTTTCTTGTCTCTTTTTCTTTATTTGTTTGCTGTTGTTGTCGCGACAAATGACATCTTCGAGCTGAACCATCTGGGGGGTTGTGAAGTTGAAGGATGACAGTGATAACCCGCCCTCAACCACCCTTAGAGTTCATGGTTCTGGTGAAAGAAAGATGGCGACCTCCTTTTGCCTCTATCCACCACCCTTATCACAAGACCCAAAGACACCATTTATGTATGTGTACGTGACGTGGGCGCTAGCTTTCAGCCTGACCCCAATCACCATATAGCATTTAGGTTGAAACTAAAAGAGAGATTGATTATCTTTTTTGTACTCATTCGCATATTGTCTTTCTCTGTTCTGCTCACCCTATCAGCCGGTTGTCCCCCCCCCCCACCCCCCCCCCCCCCCCCCCCGTCAGCCACTTGATGTGCCGCTGAATGTGAGTGCTTTCAGACACCCCTACACCTGATCAGCTGTTTGAAATCAATGCTGTCTGGAGAAAACATGCCTTCCTTCTTTTGGTAGCTAGGAAATGCTTCGTTCTGTTAAGTCCTCGCATACACAATCTCAGAAGACTGGGGCCTTATTGCCCTCCAAATTCAAAAATGTAAATTTCTGAGATTCTTTACAATTCTACCCTTTCAATAGTCAGTCTTAGCAGTCTATTTTGCGGAGGGCGCTTTATATATATTTAATTTTATTCAAGGTTGTGGTCTGACATTTGTTGAAAACATATTTCAGCACTGGAAGGCTTTTGGACGTTTCATTTGTAGGGCAGCCTTAGATGGCTTCACCGTCACTCATGAACCAAGACGAGCTATGGCTTGATTCCCTTGATTGTCTGAAGACTCGCCATGCATCATCCTCATATATTGGCTACCTCTCTCGCCCTCCATTTCTCTATCTCTCTCTCCTTTCCATCTACCTGTCTCTGTCCATCTCTCTCAGCCTCCATCTCTCTCCTTCCATATCTCTGTCTGCATGTCCCTCTTTCCCTCCCCCTCTCCCTCCCTCTCTCTCTGCCTATTCGCTGTCTCTCGCGGCGGTGTGGGTGGGTGTCCACTCCATCTTGTGCACTACATCATTAGAAGAGGTCCATCAGGTTCTATGGCAGGCTCGGCTCTGCCCCGGGCCCAGCCCCAGCGATGGGGCCTCATTCTGGGGTCTCGATGCGGCGCATTACAGGGCTTCGCGCCCCTCATCCTCGCCCTCACCGTGGCCCCCCTCGTTAATCACGCCACCCCGTAAAGAGGGACTTGATAGAGTGAGGGGGGACCACTGGTGTTCCATAACTCCTGCTGCTTATGTGTGTGTGTGTGTGTGTGTGTGTGTGTGTGTGTGTGTGTGTGTACCTTGGTGTTTATGCGTGTGTGTGTATGTTAATGCCTTGGTGTGTGTGTTTGCCTTGGTGTGCTTGAGTCTGGCTGCCTGTGTGTGAATGGGTGGATAAATAACTAGCAGAGGGCAATTGGTTTGTATGCATTTGTGTGCCTTTATGCGTTTCTGAGTATGAGTGTGTGGGTATGTGTGTGTGTTCAAGGTGTGTGTGTAGGCGTTTAATGTGTATGGAGGGCAACGTCCAGGTCTAGGTATGCCATCTTCAAGTGCTATAACTCAAACCTGTGTACACGTTTAAAAGCCCAAGGCCAGACTTGTTGCATGGTGATGAACATCACCCTTCAACCTTGGCATGAACCCTCCTAAAGACACACACACACACACACACACACAGAGACAACCCTTGCCCACACTCTTTCTCTCTCTCTTTCTCTTTTTGTCTCACTCTCTCCCCACCCCCCTCTCTATCATTCTCTCTTCCACTCTTTCTCCAGAGAATTGCTCCATAGCAGCAATCTAGCAGGATGATGGAGCTTCCATTGTTGGTTTTGAAAAGCTATCATTACGACTCGCCTCCATGCGATATGAAAATGAAGTTTAAAACCCATGTCATTACCTCAATAGCATTGGCCATCGCAGATATAGACTGGAATGAGGCAAACAAATGGGCCCCAATAAACACACATGCACACGCACACACACCCACCCACCACCCATGCACGCACACACACACGCCCATCCTATACTGAGCACATCAATAACACAGTAGTGGATTAACAAGGAATGACAATGTCAGTCTGGAATGGGACACTTTACACACACACACACACACACACACACATACACACACACACACACACACACACACACACACACACACACACACACACACACACACACACACACACACACACACACACACACACACACACACACACACACACACACACACACACACACACACACACTAACCCCAAAATGTAAATCTAATCTCTGCACTTGTCACAGGACAATGGTGTCCGGGCTAGTACAAAGCGCCCGGGACCTAGCATTTCATGTCCACAATGTTCACATGTCTACCCTTAGCGATAGTCTCCAACTAGGAGGAGAAAGCTCTCTATTGTTCTTCCTCCTCCCCCTCCCCTAGCCCCGGTTGTTACTCTCACCCTTCACCCTCACACCACATCCCTACTTCCCTGTCTATAAAGCCTGAATGCTGCTTCATCTTGATGAGATAACGACCAATCACTCGGGAGATCTCCACTGCAAAACCCTCCCCTCCACCCCGTCTTTCGCAGCTGGATGAGCTGAGAGATACCATTCTAGGCCCTCGCTTCTGTTCTGCTCTTAATCGATGTGGAAGCTAGGAGGGAATTGGGGGGGGGGGGGGGGGGGGGGAATAATGAAATAAAAAGGCTTGTCGAGGAACATCTGATAAGCGCAATCATTCTTCTGTACATGGCCACGCATCGGCGAGATGGCACAGCTTCAGAGACATACTGCCTGGCAAGCGCAGCACACGTTTTTACATACATGTTTTATGCGTACGCACACTCTCATTTCTCTCTCACACACACACACACACACACACACACACACACACACACACACACACACACACACACACACACACACACATACACACAGGCGTGCGTAGACATACTTGTCTTATAGTAAAGTGCCTATGCTCCAGACGTGGCCAATTTGTTTCCTTTCATCCAGGACTAATGTTCCTGGGCTGCCCAGGGGCTGAGTGCACCATTTCAAGCCCCCTTCCAGGACAGGGAGATACAACATGGGGTTATTTGTTGCTCACGGCGGCTTGTTTTTCTCTGCTGCGTGTGTGTGTGAGGGGGGCTGGAACCCTGATGTCCATGATTCAGCCTTCATAAAAGTTAGAATCGGGAGGAGGCTCCCGTTTCGTTAACAGCCTATGGTAATGTGATGATCACTTTGAAAAACATGTTGAAATGTCAAGCCTTAATGATAAAAAAAAAAAAGAAGTGAAATTTCTATGTAAATGTCATATTTAAATTATTCCATTACAGTGTCAAGATTGGGGCAGGTAATAATTTGTCCACCGCTTGGAATACCAACATACTTGTCACCGGAGCTCATTGACTGCACCCCGGCACAAGATGGACCTAAGTAAACTCCCCCTCCGAGGGTGGCTTTCATTGCCATGTCTTATAGCTCTATACCGTCAGGAAGATCTACCATCCTGGGGAAGATATTGGAGTCATATTTCCAGCACCTTCACTCCAATCAAGCATTTTGGTGTTTTATAACTAGTGCACGTATTTAAAAAAATAAATTTAAGTATGGATTTCCAGTGGTGGAGCCGTTATGTTATTCCTTGTTGAGATTTGTGCTCGTGCTTAGGATATTGAGCCCTGTTACCGCACCGTCAATAAAACTAACCTGGCAGTCACACGGCATTGCTGGAGTAACAGGGGTTCATCTCATCAGCCAGGGCCTGTGGGCCTATTTAGAGCAGGCCACTGCACATTCCCACCACTCGCTAAAGGATTTATATTCTCTCTCTCTCTCTCTCTCTCTCTCTCTCTCTCTCTCTCTCTCTCTCTCTCTCTCTCTCTCTCTCTCTCTCTCTCTCTCTCTCTCTCTCTCTCAGCTCTTCAGCAGCACCAAGTTCCTTTGAGATTACAGATGGAGAGGCGCACAATAGGGGGGAGGGTTGATGGGAAAGTAATGAGAAGTTTTGCTTTCGTTCCTCCTCTCCATTTCTTTATTTCTTCCTTTCTCTCCTTCATCCCTTATCTGTTGAGAAGCCAACAATGAGAAGCGCTCTGCAGGTGAGAAACGGAGACAGGGCGTGGCCTCCCGCCTAGGAAACAAACACACAGAAAGATGATGGCATGGTGAGTCAGAGGGTAGCGGGCACCTGTTATTAGCCTCCATGCCTCAGACAGATGGTGTTTGGGCCACGGGGAGTCGGGAAGGGCCTCACAACAATTAGCTTCTTTCATCGCTATTATTATTAAAAAAAATTATTTTCAACCCGACCTCAGACACGGTGGCTGAGTGGCTGTGGAACTGTCCCGGGGCTCGTTAAGCCAACGAACAGCGCTGTCTCTCAGTGCTGGGTTTTTTTGTACTCGTCTTTAGTAGCTCTTAAACCACCTTAGTGAGAAACTGCGGTAAATGCACTCAGCATGCTATGCCGCTAGGAACAAGGAGTCACTGATTACCCCTGACATTTGCATATGGCCAAATCATCTTTTTAATTTATTTCTGCGTTTGTTTTATGTGTACGGAAAATTTAGTTCCACAAGAGAAAGAATGCCATTTTGGGCATTTTCCCCCATTGGCCAGAATTAGAGTGCATTGAACATTATCTGAGGCACGCCACAAAAATGTTCAAGTGTGCTCTCTGCTCTCCTTGTGTGCCAGAGAAATTTGACTTTTTTGTCCCTGCCTTTCTTCTTCGCCAGCCCTCAGTGCGTGTCTGTTTTGAAATTCACACTTTAGTACATTTTGTCACTGTGAGAGCGTCCGCTTTAATTTGATTTCTGTGCCTGGCCACCCTGCAATTCTCTGTGCTTTTAGTGTAACCGTTGCTTACTGAGTGCGGCCAACAGATAGTTCCGCAAATAAAAGGGTTTAAGCTTCTATTTTCTGGATGGCTCTTCCAAGACTGCGAATGACTTGATGCGGTCTATTTATTTTTCTCCACCATTAACTTGTGCACCAGCCCGTCTATTCCTCCCCGCCCTCTCCATCTTCTTGTTGCTTCCCTGTCTATTTCTCTCTCTTTCTCAGTCTCTGCCTGTCTCTCTCTCTGTCTCTGTCTCTCTGTCTCTGTTTCCATCTGTCTCTGTCTCTCTCTCACTCTCTTTCCCTTTGTTTGATTGATAAATTGTTTAACTGAACAGCTCTTCACTTGTTTACTAAATATCTTTGTCCATTTAATTGTTTATAGCATTAGTCTTGTAGTCTCCAACCACATAACACAAACTCATTCCAACAAACTTTTCCAATTGAATAAGGCAAATGTAGTATACTGAACCATAATATTCACAGATTTTGACCTGGTATGCCAACCACAATCATAAAAATGACAGAATGCATATTTTCTGCATTGTTTATCAAAAAAAGAATGAGAATTTGTATGCCACGACTCATGAATGGACTTGAAAGCTCCACATTAAACACCCTACCTCCGCCTGTCTACATCTGACGTATGCCCCCACCTTCCTTCCCCCCAAACATTGCATCGTCTCAATCAGATGTGAATCGCACCTCATTCTTGCGTTTCGTGTTCCGTCTTTATTTCAACACCAGCCTTGCCTTTTCCTTCCACTTTGACTTTTTTCTTCCTTTGTCCGCTCTCTTCCACCCTCTCTCCCCCACTTTGTTCTAGCTTCAGTCATTTTCTAGAGGAAAAAAAATACAGCACTGTAGTTTTACACAGAAAGACTTCTGATAGTGAATTGTTCTTTTTCTTTAACAGAAATAAATCCCCCATAAAGCGCAATGCAGTTTCTTCTGCCTGGCATCATGAATTAGACATTTACTTGTTTCCTGTGTGTTTATCATGTCATACCATTCACCTCGGAGGTCAGCAGCAAGCCAAAGCTAAGGTCTGGTCTAGGCCAAGCTCTGCTCCACCACCAACACCATGCACCTCCAGAATGTTAAACACGACTGCCGAATCTCTGGACCATGTCTCCTGGGGAAGGGGGTAAATTGAGCCCTGGCTGTTCCTAATAGGTGGTAAAGTGTTAAGTTCCAGCGAAATGGACTGCAAATTTAACCTGGAATGGAAATTGATCCCATTACCTCGTGCTCTGGCTGCTTTCTTCCCGGGGGGGGGCGGGGGGAGGAGGAGGAGGAGGAGGAGGAGGAGGAGGAGGAGAGAGAGAGAGAGAGAGAGAGAGAGAGAGAGAGAGAGAGAGAGAGAGAGAGAGAGAGAGAGAGAGAGAGAGAGAGAGAGAGAGAGAGAGAGAGAGAGAGAGAGAGAGAGAGAGAGAGAGAGAGAGAGAGAGAGAGAGAGAGAGAGAGAGAGAGATTCTGATTCTGTATCAGCAAGGAGCAAATAGCCCTGGCCACCACTGAACAAGATGATGGGGGGAGCGAGAACAGCAAAGAGAAAGGTAGAGATAGCATGTGCATGGAGGAAGCATGTGTCTCCTATGGAGACTAGGCTTCCAACAGCCACACCCTTCATCTGGCCGGGAAGCTTGCCCTGGTGGGGCTGGACCACAGCAAGATCCAATGATAAACTCTTCTTTTAAATAAAATGGACTTTGAGACGGATAATGTGTTGGGAAAGATGAGGTCACATAAAATGTAACTGGGATATACTGAAACAAAATCCTGAATATGAGACACGTTGTTATACTGGACATTCTGTAATGTCTCTGTTATGTTCTGCTGCTGAAGGTTGTTTATCGGGGATTCCATTCATCTCAATGACATGAAGTTGCTTCTGAATTTCAAGTTGTCCTTTTATTCAATGGGAGTGAAAATAAGTAAGTATAAGTATAAATGACTCTCCTTGACATGCATCTAAAAAAGGGAGGTAACATGGTTTTCCGTCTATTCCACTTCCATTCAGTGATTAACACTATGAATTTTTCACCACAAATTTTCCTGTGATGTAAAATATATTGAATGTTTCACTGGGAAGCTGAATAAACAGCATCGAATTGTGAATGCATGAATCACCACCTCACATCACACCAACATCTGTGACATTGCGATGACCAAGGCAACATTCTCTTCTAAATCGTACTCAAAGAGAACTAGTCAGGTATTACCTCGCTGTCAATTACTGTCAGTTGAACCATCCGTTTCCGGAAATTACATTACGTGTCAAGGAACAGCCAGAGAACAAGAATTCTAGATGCATAATTATTAAATTATTTAAAATATATATATATTTTTTTTAATCTATTAGGGTGCTGATGAGGTGAATTGGCCATTCCAGTCGATATTCAGCAGGTTATTACGGAGACATGGTCTCCGTGATAACCAATTACGAACCACCCCATCACCGCTATCATTTCTACGGGTGTAGCTAACGACCGTTAACCCTCGCTCTCCCCCTCCCTCGCTCCCTCCCCCCGCCCCTCCTATCTGCAGAACCTATGCATGGCCCCCAGAAGCTGGAGGTGGTGGACGTCCAGTCGCGGCAGGTGACGCTGCGCTGGGAGCCGCTGGGCTACAACGTGACCCGCTGCCACAGCTACAACCTGACGGTGCAGTTCCGCTACCGGGTGGTGGTGGCCGGAGGCGGCAGCAAGGAGGAGAGCCGCGAGGAGGTGTGCTACGACGCGCAGAGCACCCGCAACCCCCAGCACACCCTCCACAACCTGACACCCTTCACCAACCTCAGCGTGCGGCTGGTGCTGAGCAACCCCGAGGGGGTGAAGGAGAGCGGAGAGCTGGAGATGCAGACGGACGAGGACGGTGAGCTCGCCACGCACTCAACATGTTGTTGTTGTTGTTGTTGTTATTGTTGTTTCGGGTCTTTTGTTTCCTAATCATGCAGCGGGGCGAGATGAATGGTCAAGTGTGACATCGTTCGTCCCTGCGAACTAATTAACGAACTAATGGAAAAGACGAAAGTATCAATGTATGGCAGGGAACTAATTAATGATATGGGGACATCCGTCCGTCTATCTCATTTACTGGATTTCCGTTAAATCCTTTAGCAGATGCCTTCCCCCAAAGGGACTTGAAGGTTGGAGTAAGAACAATCAAACCATACAATCAATTTATTCCATGTCATGGTCTTGGGTGCAGTTGAATGACATCTGAGATTTTAACTGTGAGCAATTCCTCATGTTTTTATATGAGAGGTAGAAGACAGATTATCTGGAGGAAACCACACTTAACCAAACCCGAAAAAGCCAAGGTCACTCATCCAGTTACTGTCGAGAGAAGAGAATTATCAGATTGTTCGGTTGTCTTGTGGGAACAAGGGAGGGATGAGGATACGGGATTGTCGTTTAGCACAGATTCATTCCCTTCACTCACACATCTAGGCCAACCTATCTCCCATCATCTCCCTCGGCTGGTCTACTGTGTCTCTCAGCAGCCTGTCCATGGATGTTCCCTCCACAGCGGAGAGGCTGGTGAGAACCGTGCATTCTCTGCCTGCCCGAAGGGGCGGATTTAATAAACAAGCAAAGCTCTGTATCAAACGAGATACACAGCAGAATATTGGAGACTACAGCAGTATTTAGCTTGCAGCCTCGCAGTTTTTGGTTTCTCACCCTGAAAAACAAAGCGCTTGGTCTAAGGTGGTGGAGGTTCGGGACGGTCAAATGAATAAATAAAATCCACAGAGAGCAGAATGGAGCCCTGAAAAGGAAGCTCCATTTACTCACCCTCACCACCACCTCCTCCACCTCCACCACCACCCCTTCCACCTTAGTTGTTTTCCTCCAAGATGAAAGATCTACCCTCTTTGCCATGGCTCACTCAGGAAATGAACCCCACAGAACATTGAAGGAGCACCGGTGGCCTTGATATGAAACGGGCCCTGCTGACGAAAAGACGCAGCAAGCCTGGTTATGGCTGGCCTCCCGTATTTCGGCTGGAGAGTCCGTGAAAGAAAAGCATCTGTGTGTGCAGATGCATGTGTGTCTGTTTGCGTTCGTGGTCCGACGGGAATGAGATTACCAACTGTGGGGTGTAACTGAAGATTATGTTTTTAATAAAAAAAATAATAGTGTGTTTATCGCTCCTGTTCTATTTACAGAATGAAGGCAACCCTCAGTGGTGTTGAAAAGACCAGATCCCTTCCGAAGTAGCTTAGCACAAGTAAACATTGCAGGGGGAGAGATAGCGCGAGAGATTGATATTCCTCTTGTTTCCCATGGGGTTGTCTGTTCATCTTAGACGCTTTGTTTGCGGTTCTGTGTGCAAGCAAAGCGTTCTGCCAGGAGACCTACGAATCACACAGTGTCGTTTTGAGTGACTTGAAATAATGTCGTAGATTTGTGTTAAGACATGTTCATATTTTCTTCCCCTGGCTTAAAGCAGTTTGTTTTGGTCCATGAAAAAGCACTCAATGTTGTTCCTTGTTATTCACGTTTCAAGGTAAAGGCCTGGGAGGGCAAATCACATTATCAAACAATAAAGCTACTCACTGGGAACTCCATACTGTCACCCTTTATTGACGATATTTCCACTTGATAGAACAGTGGTGTGTTTTCAAACAAGGTATAAACACATGAAGTTTAATCCATTTAATGTTTATATTCCATTTCAGATGCAAGGTCTGTAAAAAAAATTGAATAAATAAAAGGGACAAATGTATGCCTTACACACAAAACATGTCTTACATTTCATGCAAATACCATGCCAATTAAAATACATAGTCTCTCAATTACACAATTCCAACAATTTCAAATATTCTCTACAGAACTGCACGAGGGCTGGACAAATCTCTTTTCCCCACCTGTTTAAAGCACTGCCTGCCGCCATCGCCGCCACCTCACAGTTATCTATCGATTCAAAACAAACGCGTCTCATTATGTTTCTGGTCCTTTTTCCGCCACAGTGCCAGGAGCCGTCCCTCTAGAGTCCATCCAGGGCAGCGCCTACGAGGAGAAGATCGTGCTGAAGTGGAGGGAGCCGGCGCACACGTACGGCATAATCACTCAGTACGAGGTAAACAACCCCATTAGACGCATCGATCCCCTTCCCTGGCGCTGGTCAGCACACTCCTACTGTACATATTAAGCTATTGTTTTCCCTGTCCTGTCCACTCCCTCTGAAACTGTGGGAGTCGGAGAGGGATAAATTGCGACGGCGAGCCGTTTTTAATGTCAGCATTACGTTTCTCTAACTCTACACGGATCGAGAAGCAGGAAAGCTTCCTGATTGCAGGAATAATAGAAAGTTCAAACGAGGTAACATCAGGCGAGGACATTGGCAAGAAGGAAATATCAACAGGAGTTTATTAGTTCTCGCGTGTTAATTTTTTCATTCATACGGTAGAAACCTGTAAGGCCTTACACACACGTAAAATCAGGCATTGATTCATCGATTGATTCTTTTCATTCTGCTAGAAGAGTCAAGTAATAACTAAATAATGTATCTCTCTCGAAATACAGCATTTAACAGCAAACTAAATAAATAAATAAATAAATAAATAAATAATAAATAAATAAATAAATAAATATATATATATTACTCATAATACTAGAATAGGGACAAGCTCCAATGGAAATGGCCATTAATGACACATTAAACAAGCAATTTTATTTTTTTATAGGCAATCGTTCATTAGAATTATTTTGTACACAATAGGGGCCGATTGAATATGAAAAAAGTCAATAATTCTGCTTAGCTTTTTATCCACTGCCGTAGCATCAGGGCTGGGCCGCAGAAGGACAATAGATGTTACCTCGGTTGCACCGAGACATTTCAATCACAGCAGGACAGAACACATCCGATGTCTTAATCCAAACAGAACTGAATTTATTCATTCATAAGACTAAATGATTCTTCATCGTCTTCTCTTATTACTCTATATTTATGTAGAGTCAAGGCTGTGCGTGTCCCATGCTAACGACAAGGCGATATTGTACACTGGAGTCATTTCTTTCTATGCATACAGTATATCCTAAAGGGCGCGGTAAAAGGCGTTAAAGGGGAGCGTCCTTCTGCCCGCTGATGTGCCTGCCTTAACAAACAGAAGCTCCATTATAGATCTGCTGAAACAAAAGCCCCATGTCTGAATAGACCCAATAACAGCATCCACTACCCGCAATCACCCCTAGTAGTGAGACCGCCCCTTCAGGGCAACTGCACACGACACTAAAGTGTTGCCGTCTTTATTTTATTATTTTTCTATTTTCTGATGTATTTTGGTGTTTTTGTGAAGAAATGTGTATTCCATCAGTAGTCCCTCAGTAGAGGCTTCCTCTCTGAGCCTGGACCTGGCTTTGATTTGACAGCATCAAAGAGCTCAAAGTGTGATGTGTCTGGTGAGTGTTATCAGGAGAGGTATACCTGGGCCGCTTCTTCCCTGGCCCGGCTCACTGATTATTACCTTCTCATTGGTCCCCGTTGGCTACCTGAAACTGCGCTGAAACGGTATTATTTGGCTTTTAAAGACGTATTTTTCCTCATCTTATCGCACCACTCACAGTGCTATCACTGCATCGAAGGAGCAATCAAAGTGGTGCCGTGTTTGTGTTGGAGACGGTTCCTTTCTTCCTTCGTATCGGAGAGTTTCTCTACCTTTCTCTATCATAAGACTACCTGCTTGTAACATCTTGCACACCTTTCATTAGGGTTATTTATGCATCAGCTCTTTTGTGTTGCTTTGACATGGCAACTTACATTTTTTTAATTTACAACAGACCAGCACTGTTAAGGAAAATAATAAAATAATCTGTGGACAGATTTCCAGTTACTAAGCCCTGTTATTTGTTCCATTATTATTCTTAGTATTCTTGCCACTCCCATCATTATAATAAATAAAAACTAGTCCAAGTGCTGGCTGTTGTCAAGTCAATTCAAATTCCTCTCCCTGAAATGTTATGATATGGGATTTGGCGAAGTGGACTCGCTCCACAGACAAAGACTAAATGAGGAGCCCACCAAGCATTTCAAAACTTGATGGACACAAATTATGCAGCTCTCCACACTCCCTTTGTGCTCCTTAATTGGAATTATAATGGAGGCTTTGCTGTGGTGAGCAGAGGCATTTCCTTCAAGTGGGATGCAGGGGGGCTCATAGATATTTAAAATGGATATTAACAAAACACTCACCTTAATGCTTCTCTCCAGAGCTGCTGTGTTTATTAATGAAAAAGGGAATAGATTAACTGTTTTCTGCATAAAATGAATAGATTGCATTGTGTGTTTGGTAAAAAAAAAGACACAGACCTCCTGTCTATTACGCAGATAACCAAACCTTGTTAGTAGATGGCATCTCTCCATCGACCCAACTGAACTGCATTGATTTTGAAAGGTGGCGGTGTAAAACCTTGTTGAGCGCCATCGATGAAAAGTCACAGGAGGTGATACTACTTGGCTTCCTTTTCCTCCCTGGTTTTCATTTCGGGAAGTTGTGTCTCGTCGATGTCCATTTGGTGCAAAAATAATAGATGGTACATTCAGTTTGAATGCAAAACAATTCAAGTAAGGCCCACTCGTGACATTGCAAGGACACCCATGTGCAGTTGAGCTTGTTGAACGCCTTAGACGCTCCTGCAAGGTACCATTTCATCGTCCTCCTCATCCGCTTCCTCCTCCTCTTCCTCCTCCCTCCTCCTCCCTCCTCCTCCTCATGCAACACAGGCCGCACCGAACAAGCACCCCCGGCCGACGTATTGATTCTTTTCTCCCCCTTCCCTCCAACTCCTCTTGCAGATCTCCTACAAGGCAGTGAGCTCCTTTGACCCAGAGCTGGACCTGTCCAACCAGAGCGGGAAGGTGATGAAGCTGGGCAATGAGACCACCCACATGTTCACCGGCCTCTACCCAGGCTCCACCTACTCCTTCACCTTGCGCGCCAGCACCGCCAAGGGCTACGGCCCGCCCGTCATTACCCAGTTCACCACCAAGATCTCAGGTCAGCCACGCCACATGGATGATCCATATACCGCATTGCACAGGCCAATGGCTATTTTGAATTTAGCATTAGGAAATCACATTGTTCCACCAGACATGGATGTCGCATTACAAAGTCTTGGCAAATGTTTATTAGCCACGCTGCTATTTGTTTTTCATGTTTTGTGGGTTTTCGATTCTAAATCACGGCTTTTGCCTCGATTTCTATGCAAAAACAAGTTTAGGTGCTGTGAGTTTATTTGTCTAGCATGGAGCTCTATGATAGACTGGTGCCTACTGTCTGTCTGGCTTTGGATGGCAAATCCAGCCCAGCTGCCATCCAAGATGTACTAAACAAACCATAGAAGTATGTGCAAATAGTACTTATCCTCTAGCGATACTCCTAATGCATTTTTAATGACTTTAGTGATGTTCAGCCGTTTGGTCAATTAAGTGCTCTGAGTTATAGTAATGCCTTCACCCACACAATCAGAACGGTCAAACACACGTTGCAACTGTGTTTACAGTTGCAATAAGGCACAGTTGGTGGTTTTTGACAAATGATATGTGGAATATGGAATTGGAATATATGTACAGCTCAGAAAAAAATATGCTTTTGAAATGTGGAAAATAAGGAAAATAAAGGAATCAGTCAGGATATGGCGTATTGAATAAACAGACTATTCTGGTTTGAACTTATATTAAGGTAATAATTCCTTGTAGGTGTGCTGTTGCTATGGAATATCTCACCACCTTGTTCCCTTCGCCGCAGCACCCTCGATGCCCACCTATGACAAGGAGACCTCCCTGAATCAAAGCGACACCACGGTGACGGTGCTACTCAAGCGCGCCCAGAGCAGGGGGGCCCCTGTGAGGTAGGCTTCCGCATTTAACACTCACCACACACCAGGGTTCAGCCTTTTGATTGTCGCTTCCAAATTTTTGGGTCGTTTATCATGTCAAAATACCAAGCATTTACTACACTTATAGCATAGTATATACGTTATTTGGTTATTGCGTGTTTTGCCATAGATTATGCTCTAATGCAGCTACAAATCACACATGAGGAATGGGCACTGGGATCTCTGGACTGGCATCAAGCTACTGTCTTGTCCGTGTCAAGAAGCTTGTTTGTCTGGTGTTGATACGCTGCCAGGGGATTCCAAATCACCTGCAATTTCCTCTTCTGTATCTTGGTATTCTGTTATTTGTGGTTTTTGATTCTTGGCTTTGAAGGCTGAGAACAAAGGCTGGCGTGGCCGAGGCTAGCTTTGACATTACAGTTATTTTATGTGCTGGGCTGCTTGCTGTAGGATACGGCCGGAAGATAGATAGAACATAGGACACGCATTCCGCCCCGCTGGATCCTTCATGCCTTGGAAGTCATTACTTGGCTAGCTGCAAATTTGTGGACCGGTTGTGGACCAGTTTATGTGAAGTTATGGACCGGTTTATGTGAAATAGCATGTTTTTTGTCCATACATAACACATACATAATACTGGACAATATGGCCAAAAATGATACCACAATGTTTTGCTAGATATGTTGATAATTATCACTATATATATGTGTGTGTGTGTGTGTGTGTGTGTGTGTGTGTGTGTGTATGAGTGTATGAATATGTATGAATGTATGTATGAATAGGTGACAAACATTCAACAGAACCAACATGGCTTTACGTTAAACACTGAATAAATAAAATTTAGATAATTATGCAAACAACTGCTGTGATTCCCATCACATCAAATGCCTGCTTTCAAACGTATCTCAAACATTTGAGAGGTAGTATACTGAACATTGATTAAATAAATAATAAATATGTAAACAACTGCTAGAGATAGAGTAGAGCTGAGGGATTGATGTTCGGGAAAAATATTTTCACCCAGGCAGTGCATACTTAGCATCCCTGACACTCATTAGCTTCTTGTAGCCCTGTTGTTTTTTTTTTTTTACAGCATATCTTTAGCAATACAGTACGTAATTGCTCTGGTTATTTCTATGTATCGCTTTCATTTCTTTTCGTATGGGGTAATGGCTGAAAAAGCAAACACATTTGTTGGTTATCGAACTTCGTAAGTTTGACTAGCAGTAGGACTGGAGTGTTGGCTACTGCTTGGGGGGAGGCTGACGCTAGTATGATAGCGCAAACTCCAGCTTTCGGAGTGCTCTGCGGGGTGGTACCTTTTGAGATGGTGGAAGAGGTTGGTGGTGTTTCCCATTCTGCTGAGGACTGGTTACCGACATATTTTGCACCCAATGCTAGTTTGTGTTTGGTCAGATAGCATATATATATATATATATATATATATCAAAACCTACATAACATGCCATGTTTACATGGCAACATAAAAAAGATATATCATACGATTACTTTATTAGCTATGTATAGCTGATACAGTCCATTTTCTATTATTATTGCCATCTCTAGAAATTATAATGTAGTGGTCAACATAACCAACAACCACATTTTATACAAATTGACATCAGAAAATGTAATCGTTGATGCTCCTAATTGAGCAATCTGAACATTAAACCTTGACACTGAAGTTAAAGTGGCAATCTCCAAGATCTCCAAAGATTTTCATGTAAATAAATATCAGTTATGTTACTATATATTGCCTAATGAGGTAACACAATGGTGGTTGAGCCTATGGCCCACTGATGAAAGCCCTTGCATTTGCAGTATTATGAATGTTACGATCTGGGTGTCAGCTGGGGACATTCCAGCCATGCATTCAAATCACGGAAGGGTTAGTGACCCGTTGTCCATCACCCAGCAGTGCTTGTTCCACCAGAGAGGGTATTCAACTCACTTGTGTGTGTAGCGGCATACCGTTTTTTTCCGCCATAGGTGCCGCCAAAGACAACGAAAAATAGATATTTGAGATTGCATCTTTGAGGCATTTCATTTTGATTTACAGTTCAAAGCTAAGGCTAGTGTTGTTAAACGTCTACGTATTTAACAAGCTAAATTAATTCTGAGATACAGCCTCTGGCCTGGTGTGCAGGGGTTAGGTCCTAGGAGAGCGGGCTGATTTTCTCCCTCAGATGACAAGGAATAAACACTAAGGCTTTGCTGTTAAGCTCAATTTTACAGTATCAACTCATCGGAGGCCTTCAAAGATTACCGCCTGAAGATCTTTAGTCAGGCTTGTCAGCTCATGTTAACCATATGTGTAGCTGCCTAGATTAATGCTCACATGCCAAACCAAGAGAGCAGAGCCAAAAAGACAAAGAGTGAAGTGGATAATTCCATTATTAATATAATAATATATATATTTTGTATTATTCTAGTAAGAAACACTCAATAAGATTTTACTCGCACGGCCATTCTTTCCACTGGGCTCGTTACAAAGCTCTAATTATAATTAAGTTAGCGCCGTGATTCAGCGCCTCCGCTAATTAGCATGCTGGGTGGCTCCCTTGTTTACCGTTGGAAGACACCACCAAAACCTCCCCAGACGAACGACTCTGATTCGCCTGTTGAGATATGAACTCCATTGTGAGCCCCCACTTCATTCGGTTTGTGAAAAATGGGAAGTAATTGTGTGCAGACGCTTGCAACATAATCCTTCAAACATGGCCATTGTCATCAAATTAGCTGAACACGAGGATCTAAGAAGAAAATGTATCAACAGCTCAGTTTAATGGTGCTAGTGAATCACCAAAGAAGACTAGTGTTGACAGGCACTTGGCATTTGAAGAAGCACCTGGAGAAGACACTTGAATGAATCGACTCAAGCACTTTGCCAGTGAAAAAAAGCCTCTTAGCGGTGCATATCCGCATGTAACTCTGCCATTGTTTATCCGGGGGTTTGTTGATGGCAGAAGGAACGGACGGGATTTCCCGCAGCTTTTGCAGTCTGTCAGATGTCCTGGGAGTCTGTGAAAGGCCAGTAAACTCCCTTTATGGCAGCAACCCCCGTGGAAATATGAATTGCAAAGTACGGAAGGTGGCGAAGGGTTGCATACCATGCGATTATGCTGCAGGTATGGAAAAAAAATCCACTGGGCTTTTGACTTTTTTTTTTTTTTTACATGCAGCGGCTTTGAAATGAATATACAAATATTAATACCCATAGTCTCAGTGATATATTAAGCTTGTCAATCATTCCCAGTTTTAGATGTGTAAATGTTTCCAATAAATACATATGATGATAATGGATGGATGGATGGATGGATGGATGGATGGATGGATGGATACAGATGGATATAAATAAAATAAATACAATCCGTACATTGCCAAAGGGCTCCCTATTAAACATCCTCCAAACACATTTGAGCCTGTCCATAGTAATTCCGACGGCCACGGAATGAAATGTCTTCCTAAGATTATGTCATGTGTTTTGATTCTGCGCTAGCAATCATTCGGTAAAAGTAGGTGTCACTTTTATATCCGAGCCAGGGAGACATCTCATCTGAAACAGGCCAAGCTCATCATGTAGAATCAGGCTTTAAGTCCCCGGGTAGCTTGACGTTTGACAAGGGAGGAGAAGCAATCCACACTGGTGGAGAGTAGCAGCGAACGCCCGCGCGAGGCCTGATTTGATAAGGCAATCTGAGCCCACTGATTGGGTTTGGAAGGTAGCACAGCCCCAGATGTTTTCCAATGGAGACAATTTGGACGAGCAGATGTTTTGCTGCGATACAGTAGAAAGTGCGGAGGACGCGGTGACATCAAACGATACGATCGCGTAATGGAAATAAAAAACAACGGTGGAATAAAATAAAGCAACAAATGTCTTTCGCACAAATGTGTACTTTACACAAAGCAGTTGCAACTGTATATATTTAGAAATATTATGCTTTGTTTAGTATTTTTTATAATTTTTTTCAAATCAAAGCAGTCCAATTTCTTCCAATGTGTGTTAATTAAATAAATGCATTTCCCAGTTGGGTTGTGTTGCTAATCTCCCTGCGGGAATGACGCAGCGAAGCCAGGAAGCATGTTTTACCAGAGGGGACGCTGTTTCTTTAAGAGGATTAGCGACCTGTCTATCAGTCATGTCGTGTTAAACTAATGTTTGCAATGGCCCCTGATCGGGGGCACGAAGACGCCTCCGCGCCTGCTAGCATCGCAAATAAATGTTTACATGCCTCTCTGGAATGAAATGATTTGGGACGCTTGCCTTATCACTCACACCACTACATCCTCCCTTTTTCTTCTTCCCTACATAACCTTTCCCTTGAGCAAGCTGTCCAACACGCACACAGATACAACAATTCAGTTTTACAATCTGGTCAGAACCACACTGAAGACAGTTAGTCCCTAATTTTGTTAGCTTTTTTATAATTTTCAGAAGCCTTAATATAGTCTCCTAATTTCACATAGACCGCATGCCCACTTGCCACAGCATTACTGCAACACTTCTCCCATGAATCCTAGCAGCCAACATAATTTACAGTGACGTCCTAATTTGTTTGGCCCTGACAGTGTTTGGACACAGGGGACAAATAGAACCATGGGAAAGACAGGGGGAGATAGGAAGGGAAGGATGCTGGGTCAGGAGAAGCGGGTTACTTACGGCTCCTCCTAAATCAGACAGATAGTAGGCAGATATAGGGCCACCAAAGCACAGCGTGCTTGGTTCAATACCGTGAGCGAACAGCCAGGTGAACTTATTAGCATCAAAGAGAGAGAGACGGAGACTGTGTGAGAGAGAGAGGTAGAGAGAGAGAGAAGGCAGGGATGAACGCTGTGATTGAAATGCTCTCCATGGCCGCTTACTTCATCTTCTCAAACATCCCTGCAGTCTCTCTCTCTCTCTCTCTCTCCCCCCCCCCCTCTCTCTCTCTCTCTCTCTCTCTCTCTCCCCCCCTCTCTCTCAGCCCCTACATGGAAAATAAATCGGAGTTTCGGGTCACAATCCAGTCGATGCCGAAGTCAATCCACCATAATTGGTTGGCGTGACATGGCGGCCAGGCTGAAATCTATCGGGAAGCCTGGCTGGAGGAGGCCTAATTGGTGTCAGCCCAGGTTGCTTCATCGCTGCAGGAATATGGAGCCGGCCCAGTGCCAGCCTATCCTTGGTACTCCATGCTTTTTGAAACGGCATATTCCACTCTTCTCAGATTCCAGTTCCTGCCGGTACAACTCCCATATCCCCCCCACCCCCAACTCTACACCTTCTGGGGAAAGAGATTTTAAACTAACTTCCCGTATGGAACCTCAACATAGAGGGGCAGGTCGATGGGGTGTAAGTCTCCTGATGTCCCCCTTTGCAGTCCTATCCGTTTTGTGCTTGACGGTTGGTGGTCTGTTACTAGCGGTAGTAGTAGTAACAAGAACCTTACTAGAAACCTCATTCTGCAGGACTATGTGTGTCGACATCTCCCAATTTGCAAGTTGCAAATTGTGTGCAAAATGTCTGGAACAATCTTAGGCTACAAGGAGCATTCGTTTTTAACAATGTATGTACAATTTAACAGGTGAAATACACTTCTAATCCGCATATATAATTTCCAGAGCTTTGCCAGAATGAGGCAAACTGTTTGATTATCAAAACAGAACAAAAGCATAGCTTCTTCGAGACATTCATAATCGTTTCATAAGGGAGGTTCACATCATTTGCAATATTTTTATGTAACATTCTTGAAGTGGTTTGTTATGGTTTTTTTGTCTTCCACTTGTGCGTTGATGTCATGCTAAATGAAGCATGTGACCAAATGACTGGGCTCTGTCATGATGACTCACAGAGCACATTTGTGATCTCAGCATGGGGTGACGAGTTGGCTGCCGCTCAGGGGGACGGTACATGACAGCAGTAATTACATAAAAATAATCACTCCAATTTCAAATATTCCTTCATTATATCAGCAGCGGCAGAAGGAGGGGAAAAAGTATATTTTGAAAGCCTGCGGGAGACTGAGACTAAGACTTTTAATACCTAAAGAGTCTTTTAGCAGTGTTTTAAATCACAACTTTAATTCATACGGATTCAAGTCTGAATGATAGTTCATTGCTGGGTTCCGTGATGAGGTCGGTTTTGCCAATGTCTTCTGCAGTGGATATTATGTGTTAGAAAATGAAGAAAAAAGAAAAACTGTGTGCTTCGCATTATTTCCACATTACAAGAGATCCTCAGCCCTAGAGCCGCAATAGCCTTTGGCACTTTGGTATTTTGCCCGAAGAAGAGAAAAGCAGCCCCCCCCCTCCCCATTCATAGCGTGCCTATCATTATGGCACGGTGAAGCCACATCATCATATCATAAGGCGCGAGGGAGGGAGAGGAGAAGAGAGGGAGGCAGCCCTTGTTCTCATATCCCCATCTGCAGGTTGATTTGGAATATCAAGTAGCCGTGCGAGTGGTGAACTCTGAAACACAAAACCCGTAGCGTAAGTCCACGATGTGGAGTCAGTCACTGAAAGAACTAATCAGGGTGTATTTAATAAACTGCGAGCAAATAAACCAAGATTGGACTGGGACATGTTGTTAAGAGATAATGAGATACGGGATAGATAATTTGATAAGACGTTTCTTTGACACGTCGCTCGGGATGAGGAGATGAAGAGGCAAGACCAAAAAAAAGATACAAAGTTGCTAAATATTGTCATAACATATTTACTTTATACATACTTTGCACACTTTATTGATGACCCCTCGGTCATGGTTAAGTGTAGTTGTATTTTCAGCTATGGTTTCAATCTTTCAGGTCGACTGCAGTACTGTAACCCATTACATCTTAGTGATCAATGAACTGGAGTCTCAGCTCGTTTCTTTCGTCTGTGACTCAAAAGGCTCCTGTAGGCCTCTTGGCCCCAGCGATAGGCGACAGTAATCAAGGCCTCATTTCCTCCACACATGTCTCTGCAGCATTCAATATTTAATACGGTCCTGTCCCGCCACTAGGGTATTGAGAAAACAACTTGACCCAATACAGAAAGGTGGAATTGTGCTGCACACACACACACTTGACAATGTTTACTCAAGTGATTATTGGATTGTACTTCAGAAACTACTGGGACCTTTTTCTGGCAAAGAACCTTAGAGAAGATGGCAATAGGTTGTTTGTGTGTGTGTGTGGGGGGGGGGGTGTGGCTGTCATGATTTAATTCCACATTTTTCATATCAACAGTCAAATCTATTAAAGGATAACCTTTTTTCCGCTGGCTCCAGACAAACACAGAATGTATTACAGGTTGGCCAATCCTAAGGTCAGATTTCCATTAGTCAACATCCAGCTCCCCGCGGGCTGGGCGGGGCTGCTCCTCCGTTCCTCTGCTGAACGGAAGTTATACTTTCATACGCCCTTCGCCGGTACAGCAGCTGTTTCACTTTACGAGTGTGTAGGGGATTTTAAACGCCCTGTGTTTCAGAACAGCCCAATAATAATAATAAGAGAAGCAGGTGGTATTTAGTGAGGTGCTTCATTATAGCTGCGCGGCGCTAGCTGTGTTGAATGCTAGCCATTGAGACCATTAGGGCTGACTCAACTCATTTTCATGTGTGTAGCGCAACATAGCAGGATATGGCCATTATCCATTTAATGGCATCAAACTGAATGAGATGTAAAACATTCTCCCATTCATTAATTTGTATTCATCTGGAATGTGTGGGAAATAATTTATAAAAAATGCTATAATCACTGTATTGGTCCTACAAAACTCGCACAAATTCATAGCCTCTTGCCCAAGTGTTGCTTGATTCTTACGTAACTTTTTTATTCTTCCATACACGCGTCATCTAAACTCCTCTGCTACCCTCTATACGGAATGACGGGACATGGAAAGATAAAAGGCAGGCGTTCGTTCATTTAATACAGTCACTTTTTAACATCCTCCCAGCTATCTCTACACTGACAACTTGATGTTCACAGGTCGTCCCTGCGTGGCAACGACAAACGAAACCCAACTCCCCAATCAGGGCTGGTTATTCTCCATGGCGGCAGTAAACAGCCTCTTTGTCAGTCGGTGACTGGGGTAGATTTACCAGGTGGATGCGAGCTGCATACTAACGCCAGCTTATATAAAACAGCCAGTCTTTTCCCCCTCCGGCTACCCGAACCGACTCAGAGACAATGTCATCTCTGTCACAGAGGCACAGAGGGCGGCCGTTTTTGATGCAGCTAAACACTAGGTGCGGATGGGAGAGGAAATGGAAAGAGCCGTTGACCTTTCGGGTCGTTGAATATTTAAGAAAAAGCAAATAAAGCCAGGCCCTGTCCTGTGTCTCTGCTCTTCTGCTCTCCTCAACTGTATTTGGGGAAACCTCTATGGGCTGGCTAGGTAGGCTAGGAGAGAAACATCTACTGAACACACAAAGTCACCAATTGGATGAGTTTATCTATAAAATATGTGTTGTGAATAACGCTGATATGTTTTTCTGAATTGTCTTTATGGCCTTCACATTTCAGCAGCCACATTTCAGAATTTGTTTTTAAGCCACGATACACATCACATATTAAAATTAACTGAATAGTATTGGGTTTCAAACTATAAAAATAGAATGAAATGAAACTGAGTGAAAATGGCATACGGTGTGTTGTTTTAGTAAGGCAAGTTAGAGAGAATACAAAAATAGGCTAATTCAAAATAGTTATTCTTAACTAATCAAAGAAGTACACAGTGGTGGTAATCTATTTATCTAATAACTAATCTAATACTATACTAATACTAATACTCAACAACTAATCCGAACATCCCGTAATCTAAAATGGCCGCCTCATCTTCTGCTGAATATATCTTCAAGCTGTTCATATTCTACTACAGCTCGCTACAACATCCCCCACATCAGCAGCATGGCCAGCGACTGTAGGACGCGAGCCTAAACGATGATCGCCGTTAGAGCCGTGACCCCAGACGACCCACCCCTGACCCTCGACTCTCTCTACAATGCTCCGCTATTGACGCACACACCCCTGTGCTCTGTCCTCCTAGTGCCTACCAGGTGGTGGTGGAGGAGGAGCGCCCACGCCGGACGCGCGGCACGGCCGAGATCCTGCGCTGCTACCCGGTGCCCATCCACTTCCAGAACGCCACGGCGCTCAACTCGCCGTACTACTTCACCGCCCAGTTCCCCGCCGGCGGCATCCAGGCGGCCCAGCCCTTCACCGTGGGGGACAACAAGACGTACAACGGCTACTGGAACGCCCCGCTGTTGCCCCAGAAGAGCTACAGCATCTACTACCAGGCCGTCAGCACGGCCAACGGGGTGGGTGACTCTCTTATCTCGGTGTCTCTCTGTGTCTCCGTTTCTGTCTCTCTCTTGGTGTCTCTCTGTGTCTCTCTGTGCCTCTGTTTCTGTCTCTCTCTGCCTCTGTTTCTGTCTCTCTCTCTCTCGGTGTCTCTCTTTGTCTCTCTGTGTCTCTGTTTCTGTCTCTCTCTTGGTGGCTCTTTGTGCCTCTGTTTCTGTCTCTCTCTCGGTGTCTCTCTGTGTCTCTCTGTGCCCCTGTTTCTGTCTCTCTCTCTGTGGCTCTCTGTATCTCTGTGTCTCTGTGCCTCTGTTTCTGTCTCTCTCTGCCACTGTTTCTGTCTCTCTCTCTCTCGGTGTCTCTCTGTGTCTCTCTGTGTCTCTCTGTGTCTCTGTTTCTGTCTCTTTCTCGTTCTGAACATCAGGGAAGAGCATATTGGGCTTTAAAAGTGCAAGGACACATAGTGATATTGGGTCAGAGTTTTGCAGAGCACCAGACTACGGATTACAGGGTATAAGTAGGAAATGCACACGCACGCACTCATACACACACGCACACACATATACATGCACACACATATACACAGGCACACACACATGCACACACATACACACACACATTCAGATAAACACACACACAAACATGCACACACACATACACACATTCAGACACACACACACACACACACCCATGCATCTGCATGGGGCCTCTAATAGACGTGGGCAGTGCTGTGGCGTTACTGTCTGCACTCTAATAAGGTGAGCCTGTGCTTGGGCCCAGAGAGCAGCCTCCTGCACTGTGACACATCCTCCCCCTCCATTATGCAGCCCCTCGCTCCGCCCGTCTTCTCCAATGGGGGAGCACGCCACACATTCCAGACACCACTTTGATCAACCGCATATAAGACACCAGGTCGCTCGACCCCACAGCCAGCCAATATTGGAAGCGATTCAACGATAGCAACAACAACAACGACACCCAGCAAGCGAGCAGGAAGGGACAAGAGCGCTTTCCCGATCGTTGGGGGTCACAGCTTCTGTCATCGAGTGGCACTCCCTAGCCGCGCGTCTCCCATGTGTAGAGGCTAGAGGGAGCTCAGCGGAGAGCCGGTTCTGGTTGTGGTCCTGAATGAGAATCACCACAAGCAGGAGTCCTTCTGCAGCAGCGGCACGTCCTGAAGACTGGGGCGGTGCACCCGACACGTGAGCCGAGAGGGGCTGAATACAATTAAAGAAGTTTGCTCTTGAGGGATGAGAGAGAGAGAGAGAGAGAGAGAGAGAGAGAGAGAGAGAGAGAGAGAGAGAGAGAGAGAGAGAGAGAGAGAGAGAGAGAGAGAGAGAGAGAGAGAGAGAGAGAGAGAGAGAGAGAGAGAGAGAGAGAGAGAGAGAGAGAGAGAGAGAGAGAGAGAGAGTGAGTGAGTGAGTGAGTGAGTGAGTGAGTGAGTGAGTGAGTGAGTGAGTGAGTGAGTGAGTGAGTGAGTGAGTGAGATGCTCTGAAACTTTTCAGGTTGAATTGCAGCGGTGCGATTTGGCTGATAGTGTTCTTCCCGGGAACAAACCGAACAAAAGAGCATTCAGTCTTTTGTAGCGGCGGTACAAAGACTCCACAGCCTTGAAAGAGAGTTTATTCAGGGTTTTATTATTCACCATTTGGAGCTGGCTGTGGTCAAATGCACTCTGTTTTGTTCATTAAGCCCTCACTGTCGCTGGAGTGTAACTTAGGCTTTAGTTGCAAAGCTATGGATGTAGCATAGCCTAGCTTTTTGCTTTTAAATGAAATTAAGGTTTAAACAAAGAGGCAAAACAAAAAACTATTCATATTGAGTATCTTTTCTTGTAGGTTTCCATTCAATTTAAACCCTGGTGGGAAATCCAATTATGTTTCCCATTTACAAAAATACCTTTCCACAAGCCTGGGCAGAATTACATGAATCTGTGATGCGTGTTCCTCAAATCCCCTTGATAATGAAAGGTCAAGGGGTCACATGTATTGGCTTAAAACAAAAAGAAAAAAAAGAATCATCCACTCTGAGAATAAACACCCTAGTTTCAGAGAGACACTTGGCTCGTATTGATGCAAATACGGTTCCACAAATATAGATTGTGACAACATTGGTCTCTTTTTCTATCTCATCTTGATAATGCCTTCTCCAAACCTTGTTATGTCCTTGCTGCCTCGCGTGTGCAGAGGTCCAGTACAGCTAAATGGCAAAATCACACTTATCTGCCAACAAGATGTATCTAGCAATAACAAAGAAAGCCTAGTATCTTGCATCATGAGAGCGCATATGTTTGTACCACATGGCTCAGGTTGCTAGAGGAGATCCTCAGGTGTAGATGAAGATAATGTCCAAATAGTGCTCTTTAACCTTTCACTAACCTTAAATGTATTTTTGTATTTTTGTGCTATGTCTCGACTGCAAGTGTTATATATGTTGAGTAGATACATAAAGATATAGATAAATAGATAGTACATAGAAATAAATATGCAAATACAGAAACAGCACAAAAATGTCTAACCAACCGTAATCACGGTCTAGATTGACTAATGAGTTGCCCGATCAATGTGTGTAGTACTCCTGAACAGCAAGAGGCACCTGATAATCGTATAAAGTGTAATACTTTTAACAGACTGTTTTGAAGCCCTTGACAAGCGGCAAGGTTGTTTTGGGAGAAAAAGCTTCAAAACAAAGAATCTGTGGTGTGGATCTCTTTCCAGCCTCACTGTGTTCGGTGCCACAATGTTTATGCACAAGCACTAGAACCCTGTGTTATGATTGCTGTGTGTGTGTGTGTGTGTGTGTGTGTGTGTGTGTGTGTGTGTGATTTTGTCATGTAACGGCATGTGTGGTGCGTTTTGTTCGGTAACTGTTTTTGTTTTGTAACTGTGTGTGTGTGTGTGTGTGTGTGTGTGTGTGTGCGTGCCTCTGATTCCACTATTAACCTCCCCACTCCGGTGTTGCCCTTGTCCCCCTTTATTTCTCTGTTCCTGCAGGAAACCAAAATCGACTGTGTCCGAGTCGCCACCAAAGGTAAGACCAGACTCTTTACGCTCCACCGACCGTGGTCCAATGATAACCTGGTTAAATCAATGCAGCTGTGCTACACTGCAGGAAGTCACCCTGCACTATACGTCTCCCTAGAATCCCCCTGCACATGTGTGACGTGACAGCTAACATAATTAACATAATGTACAGATGCATGCTTTAGTCCAAACTTTGGTGTTGTCCAAACAGATTGTACAGAATGTTGTGTTGATTTTAGGACAGCAACGTGTGAGGTGGAATCCCTAATAGTGATTTGAATAACTTATCAAGTCAAGTAAAAAATACATTCATTTTGCTGTAGCCACATATCTGATATATCCATCCAGCCCTGCCCCCAGAGATCAGGACTAAGGGAGTCACATTCACACTCTGGTTGTAGGCCTCAGGAGGGCTTTCCTCACACATCCACCATGTCATCAGTCACAACGTGCAATCACATGATGCGGACACTCTATGAGTTTACTTCACACAGATCTCTATTTCTGCTTGGTTTTATGAACCATTCATTCACTGTTCAAACTGGCACGTCCCACATATAGGCAATTGCTCACAGAGGTGTGAAATCCTTTACCATGATGAACTATACAGAGATTATTTTCTTGTGCTTTGCATTTCAAGATTTAATTAAAGATCTCGAAATTGGGTCTTTCTGTGCAGTTGTTGACAGCATAGTGTATATCTCCATATGTATAGCCGGTGCCTATGAGAAATAATGACTTGATAAGGCTCCCATCATAATTGGACCGTTGCTCTGCTTCACTTTTGCATGGGGATTTGGATCTGCTTGTTTGGCTGTTGTGAGCTTCAGTGTGGTCTTCTCTCTCTATCCTTTTTCTACCTCCCTCTCTCTGTCCCTCTCCTTCTCCCCTCCCCCTCCCCTCCTCTTTATGCATGCATTCTGATGGGAACGACTGACTACTTCTACTCAGCTGCCATTCTCGTGACGCAGCTCACCACGCCCTACGTGCGCATCGTGCCGGCCGCCGGTGACAACCAGCTTACAGGTCAGACCCCCCCCCCCCTCTCAGAAGCACAGTCTGGGCCATCCCTGGTCCAAGTTCATGACTTCCATAGGGGGGCCTCACAAGGGATGTTGTTCAGCAATGAGAAAGAGCAACAGGGGTCTGGGGCTGCTGCATGAAGTGGGTGTGGGTGTGGGTGTTATTTTCTGTGGGGCAGGGGCTTTTGATCGTGTGCGGTTGTTGTTTGTTTTGTGTCGGCCATTAAGGAGAATGAGTGTTATTTAATAAATGAACTGCATTTAATTTATCCCTCGCCGATCGCTGCCTCTTCCCAGCTTTGCTGGAACATGAAAGACCCTGTGTGAGGCTCGAATGTCATTAGTAATGTTCCTGGTATGTGTATTTGAGTGTGGGTGTGTATGTATGAGTGTGTGTGTGTGTGTGTGTGTGTGTGTGTGTAGCGGGGGAGGGGCTACAGAGGCGTTAATCCCCTTTCATGAATATTTCTCATTATTTTTGAGGGAAGATTACGCGTCTGTTTCTGCAGTTATGACAAGCATTAACACGAAAAAGGAATTGTTTTTAAGTGGCCGTCGTGCGCATGGAGGTATGCCCCTTTTGTTGAAGGCTGCGTCTATCTTCAGATAACCCTAATGATTAAAACAGTGTAAAGGCTTTGGGTTGTCAGTGTGTGAATGGGAGAAACAACATGGGGGGGGGGGAAACACAGACTCGACAGCAGCAAGCGTGCGGCAGAACTCTCTGTATTGTAGCTGTCTATGTGGAGACAGAAGGCAACTCTCTGTATTGTAGCTGTCTATGTGGAGACAGAAGGCCTCTGCCAGTCCTCTCCACGGCGGTGTGTGCATACGGTGTATATAAACGGCAGGCGTCCCTATCTCTAAGCCCTAAAGCACTTAAATCTCAATAGACACCTGGGCTTTGACAGCAGTGCCCCGCCGCAGAAACAATATGTTACCCATCGGGACGCTGGAAGGATGCAGTCGCTCTCTCTCTGGTAGTGGGGGGGCTGGGGGTTGAGGGGCATCCCTCCCCCCTCCCTTCCTCTGGGGCTGACAGACTTGTCTAACATTAGAATTTGTCATTCTAAATTTATCAGCCCTGTCCCCCGGTGAGGGGAAGTAATGGTGTTGTTCAGGTGGACGGTTCGGATTCCCACAACACTCTCTCTGCTGCTTTTAGATGGGCCTCTTATCACACTCCCGGGGAGCGCGGCGCGGTTAAAACAAACTGCTTTCACCCCCGCCATCCCTCCCTCCCTCGCTCTCTCTCTCTCTTGCTCTCGCTCATGCTCTCTCTCTAATTCTACCGGTTCATCTCCTGCCCTCTCTCTCTCCCTCTCTCCTACTTTATCTGTTCATCTCTCTCTCCTGTTGTATCTGTATCTCTCTCTCTCGCTACCTCTCACACTCTTTCTGTTTTCCTCTCTCCTCTCTCCATGTCTCTCTGCCTCTCTCACCATATCTTCTCCGCTCTGCCTCGCTCTCGATCTCCTTTTCATCTCTTCCTCACTTTCTCCTTCCCTCTCTGTTTCCAGGTTATCCCCTTCCATCCAGAGTCGCTATTCAATGCGTTGGTTATTTCTCGGTGCTCTTTATTTCTTTATTTATTCCTCCATTTATTTATCTATTTATGTATTTTATCTCCGTGGGTATTATCTCCCTCCCCCCTGCCGTTACGCTCCACATATTTCCGTGCGAGCCCAGCCACCGTTTGACCCAAACATGATTAACCAAGGGTAAATACACCACACACTTATCTCTCCTGTGGCAGGGCAGGCTTCTCTACACCACTGGCCACTTAAGGATGGAGAGAGAGGAGAGGAGAGCAGAGGAGGGAAGGGAGGTGGATGGATTGTGAGCAGCGACAACAAAGGAGTCACTTACTCTGAGAATAAACTGCCTAATTGCGCCGCCACGCTCAGCTCGGTATTGATATGTTAGGGGATGGAAAAATACAGATAACTGGATGAACCGCCCGAACAGATGAATGGCCAATAAGTCAATATCGAGGAAATATTGGCCCTAGCCTGTTCTGTCGTGTTTCGCCGGCATTGTGATTAATAGCCGTATAAGTAAAAAATAACAAAAACACTGCAGATTGTAATTAACTGAACTTTCATTGCACAACCCGTCATGATGGTATTATGATTAATTTATCTTGTGTCCACGGTTTTGTTTGTCTTTTTAATGAATCGATGGTTTGGTTTATTAATCTATCTGTGGGGGTGGGTTGCAGGAGCAGCGACCCACAAGCCTGACGCGGTGGAGCCGGAGAAGCAAACGGACCACACTGTGAAGATCGCCGGGGTCATCGCTGGCATCCTCCTCTTCGTCATCATCTTCCTCGGAGTGGTGCTCCTCATGAAGAAAAGGTACGACAGGGCAACTTCCCCGCCGACAAGCACGTGTGTTACGTGTGCAAAAATAGTAATTTCTAAGTCACAGTAGTTGTCGTCGCCGTTGTTGTTGTTGTTGATTTATTTATGTTATCTATATCCGCCCCCCCCCACCCCCCTTCTCATCTGTGAACAACAGTTTTATTAGTGTCGCAGTAAATCATTCATTTGATTATGTTGATATGCTCTATTAGTGATGTTTACAGCCGTGAGATATAGTGTGCCATGAACAATTTTAACAAAATGCCTCAAACTAAGTGCAACAGCGGCGCTGCAGCAATCCAATGGGCTATAGGTAAAACGTGTAAACGTTGAGTCCATAGGGGCTGGAGGAAGAGGCGTATGAGATAAGGAAGTGGGATGGAAAGCCTCCGAGGCAAGGATGGGGATGTCCGCGTAGCTGGAAGCTGCCTTCACATTAACCCTCGACCCCCCCCCCCCGCGGTGACCAAAGGTCTTCGGTGCATCCCTCCGGCAATCAGGGAGGTGGCGTGGGGGGGGGGCTAAACCTCAGCAAGTATCAAAACCGTCTTAGCCCCAACAAAGACTTTGTGCACCGGGCTTGAAATAACACAATGTAGGCCTGGGCAGCGTTTTGCTGGATATTACCTCAGTGGTCACGGGCTTATCCTCGGCCGGCGCAATCTGGATGAGAGAGAGAGAGAGAGAAATACTTTGAAGACACGTTTGCAGCCAAACTTTTATGAGTTGTACTTGTTCCTCGCCGCAGACGCCAGGTCCGCCTGGCTCGTGGCGAAGCGTTAAGGTCATACGCTAGCCGGGAGAGGTGGAGATGAGAGCTGGAGAAGGAGAGTGGGAAGGTGTAGACGCTGGGTAATATAACGGCTACGCTCTGTCTTTATTTTTTGACAGTTAATGTAATAGTTTCCATTCTCCGCGGTGGTCTCTCCGTCGCACAGTGGTCCGTAGGCGTGCGCGCCATAATCAACACACAGGGACACAATATATAAAGTAATAGAATTGTTTTCAATTTGTCTTAATCAAAAGGGAGAGGGAGATGATGTCGCCGGATATATTTAGAGTAATTTACCGTCACCGACCGAGGGAATAGGAAATGTGTTTATGCATTCAAACCACTCATTTTGTGTCAACCTTTGGGGTCAGGTATGCAAATGTGATATGTGTGTGAAATAGTGTGTTCGTACGAGCTGGATTAAATGCCAGACTGATTGTGGGTGATGGCTCCCCTGTGTATTCCTAGCACACATCCAAAGGTTCAATATCAGTTGGGCCCAAACAAAGTACGATAGACCCCGACCCCTCTCGTCTCCCCGCTCGTCCTAAGCATGACGCCCCCTGCCCCCCCCCCCCCCCCCCCCCCCCCCCCCCCAGTGTTGTCCACCTTTGCCCTCACGATCATGGAGTGTAAACCTCCACGTATGCCACCATCTGATCTGATTTTGTTCATTTCGACTCGTTTTTCCAAACATTAATATTTTTTACTTTTTTCTTTCCTTTCCATTCCATCCCCCCTCCACCGCCACCCCCCCCCCCCCCCCCCCCCCCCCCACCACCACCTCCGTCCACCACTGCCTAAATTCTACCTCCACCCCACACGGCAGAAGAACCTATCAGTCCTACACTTACTACCTGTAAGTAACCGCTCTGTGTGATGTCAGTGCCATGCTTTACTCACCCACACACCAATTGCTTTCTATAGTTTGGCTTTTCTTTTTTTTTCTCTTTCTTTGTTACTTTGTTCATATCATTGCTCTCCTGGCCAGTGCTAGTGCAGAGGTGCTATTGTAAAGGCCGCTGGAGAGACAGAGCCATTTGGCAGGAATAGTCCACAGCTCTGTAGTTCCCTTTGGCCCAGTTTCTGAGGGAAAACGCTGGCCATGCGTAGAACGCTGCGTACATTCCGTCGGTATGGATCTAGACGCCATGGCTGACACAGAGCCACGCTTTGTTTTTTGTATTTTGTTCAGTGTTCAACTGAACTACCTTAACGATAGTTTGGCGGCAGAGAGAGAACAATTTTTTTTTTTTTTTAAAGAAAAGAGAATCAATATTGCAGCTTGTACATTGGTGCTGATGTAAACATTTTTAGATTGCGTCTGATGACTTCACCACTGTCGTCTTGACAGAGGGTTAAGATGAGGGTTAAGACGGGTTAAGAAATGTTTTCTTTTTTGGAATTGCCGTACCAGTGATGCCTTAGTGTTCCTGTAGATGACAATGAGTGAGCTGAGGAGCATCGCAAATGCCCCAACTGAAACAAATACCTTCAATCAAGCAAATACCTTCAATCAATCACATACCTTCAATTAAACAAATACCTTCAATCAAACAAATACCTTCAATACAGTCACATACCTTCAATCGAACAAATACCTTCAATCAAACACATACCGTCAATCAAGCAAACACATATCTTCAATCAAACAAATACCTTTAATCAATCACATACCTTCAATTAATCACATACATTCAATCAATCAAATACCTTCAATCAAATAAATACCTTCAACCACACACATACCTTCCACCACACATATACCTCCACTCAACGTACATACGTACCTTCAAGTACACATACCGTCCTAATCTTTTCCAAATCTCATTCACTATTCCTGAGATGAACTTCTGCCATAACAATCTCTCTTTGAATGCATGTGGTTATCCATGACGGCTCCTGCACATCCATCCAGCCTCAAAGCTCTGTCGCTCCGTCTTCAACCCATGTCTTCCCCTCATGCACGTTGCATCATGTTGCACGTTAAACGCCCATAAATGTCAACCGTGCAACAGGGATGATGGAGTTGTGCCCTTCGACAAGCACCATTTTCTGTTCTTCGCTGTTTACGTAAATAGCTGCATGTCATTGCCACCAAGTGTGCCGCCACTCTATTCAGATTCATGTGTAAATAAAAAAATTGCTGGAGCATCTTGCTCGCCCAATTCAGCTGATTCTGGTGAAATGAGCTTATTGTACGGCGATGCCTTCTTACCTGCTCGTGGCTTGTGTGTTCTCCTCCCGGCATGGGTGTTTGCGATGGATGACGGCTAATCTGTAATGAGATGTCTGTAATCAGGGGGGGGGGGGGGGGGGGGGGGGGGGGGGCACACAATGCTGCTCTGGCTTCAAAGGGAACGTTTCAGGGATACACCTGGAGAAGACAAGTCAGAGTCTTAACTGGATGTCACTCATCATCATAGAGCTCAGCCTTCCCAAAATACAGAGCCCTAATTAGTGCTGATCTTAAGGGTGTGTGTGTGCGTGTGTGTGTGTGTGTGTGTGTGTGTGTGTGTGTGTGTGTACTCGTTGGATGGGCAGGTCTAGGTCAGAAGGGGGCCATGTGGTACCGGGGCCCTGTTGTTGCATAGCTCCTCGTATAACCAAATCTTAAAGATTGTTTCTGACTTCTCTGCTGTTTCACCTTTGGTTAATTTATTATAGCAATTCTACCAGTATTTTACCGGTAGATGAAACAAACTGCTATGCCAGAAATGTTGGTCTCTTGTTGCTCTTGTCATTTCAATGCTGCCTCGGTTGTCACTATGCATTGATCTACAACTTGATGCATCCCCAGTTGACACTGACATTGGTGGGATCCGTGTTTGGATATCCTGTTCGGTACTATGTATAACAATATGAATGATGCTGGGTGTGATAGAGTCTTTGCAGGTTCTGTGGTGTTAAAACTTACTGGTAACACTTTTCAATAAGGGTACATTATGTAACCATTAATTAACATTAGTTGATGCAGTAAAAATAATTAACTAACAGTTAATCAACAGTTACCTAATGGTTATAATTTACTAATGGTTTACATCTTTACTAATGGTGTTCATGTCAACTAAGGTAATATTGTTCATGTTCACTAAGGTATTCATTTATACATAGGGTTAGTGGATTAGGGTAACCCTAACCCTGACACATTAAAAAACACTAACCCTGACCCCTATGCTGATGCTATATAATGGTTAGTTCATGTGCCCTTATTGTAAAGTGTTACCAGCTTACTTCAGTCAGGGTACAACGTTAGGGTACATAATATGCTAAGGAATGTCAGTGAGGAACCACACATTTTCAATATCTAGAGAGGAATGAAGGGTGCCAGTGTTTCTGCTCTATGTGTATTTTGTCCAGTTGTTTGTCGCGTAAAGACAAGAGAGTATCACGCTTAGTGAGATTTTTGAGTATAGACTGTGGTTTTGAGCCTCGTTGCTTGTATGTTAATACCACCAGACGCTGATTGCGTTACAATGCCTCATGGAACCATCAAAACCATTTGGGGCTTGAGTTCTCATCAGTGCCAATATTAGGATTTCAGCATATGGGCAATTATACAAATTAGAAGCCAAGGATGACACTAAAAATACCTTTTCTATTCAGTTAAAAAAAGAGATCATTTGGCTGTAGTCTTATTTCCACTAACAGAAACAGGCTTTACGATTTCCTTTAAGATTGTAGATTTCGGTCAGGTCTTTGTACAACCACGAAAGTGTGGCAGTGTCTGAATATTTTGTTTGGATATAGTCACATTTTCCTTTTCCTTGTATCCAGAAAACGAAATGTCCTCTCAAAACATTATGCGAAAAAATACGCAAACATGTATATGTTTTTAATAAATTATGCACCGGAACCCTTAAAACAAACCATCTCCCCAGAGGGCTTCGCAGTGGCGTTCATCTGCACTTTTACCACAGCCTTGTTGACAGCCTCGGGATCGCAACACCTCCATGATTGATGGACACCATTAATGCTCTGATGCATTCATCAAACAAGTCTTTTCAAGGCAGGAGAGCATCAGGCGTGCACCAAAATATGCACTTTACGTATTTTGCCAGAGGAGTCTGCCACGGTGTGCACACACACACACACACACACACATGCACTAGCACGCTCTCGCACGTCATACAAGTGTCACTCAGCACACTCATTAGAGATGCGCTTGCATGTTCGATCCAATGCATCGGCCCCTCGTTCTTTAATCAGGTGGCTACGTCCACTGCCGCTGGGGACGCACGCGGGTGGGGGGGGGGGGGGGATCAAAAGTGCAGAGGGAGTGGAAGGTTGCGATTGTGTCTGTACCAGATGCATCAGATCACATGCCTCATTACTGCAGAAATGCCCCAATACTGTGTTTGAGATCCATATTCTTCACCGTCTGACCAATCGTGCCAATGTGTGGCTCCCGTTAGCTCGTTATCTGCTTTATTTTTCATGCGATCCAACTGTAACATCGTTTGGTTTTATTGTCAGGGTTGAAAGAGATAGTTGCCCCTGGCGTGTTGCGTGCCCCGTGGCTGCCCGGATAATCTTTATATATATGTATATACGTATACATATAAATGTATATATTTATCTCTACATCTCTCCTGGGAGTTATTGGTGAAGTTGATTGGATTGACTAAAGGTTCTCAGGTTGTCAATAACAAGGACAGCAGTCAAGCCCATGTCACTAATCCTTGTCACGGATGCCCTGCTGGGTCAGTCACTGCAGACCACTTTAGAGTTTCACATGCAATTCACGTGCGCTGTTTAGGAGTGTGCTCTTATACAATGTGTTCCCTCAGCACTGGTAGAGGTGCTGAACCCACCCCTTTTACTCACGGTTTTGTTGCCATCATGGACTCAAAATGAGCATCAGCAACCTAATTTGAAGTTCATTTTATTTATACGTCATTACTCCATCTTCCATTAATCAAATTAGAATTATCATTGTATGATTCACGTCCCACTCCCCAACTTTTCAAATCCCTCCTAGTACACATAAAGACTGGTATCAGAACTATTACTAGTGCAACATCATCATTGTTTCTGCCCGTGCCTGATCCAAGCCATACTATATACCGCCACATCTCCTAATAGCCTCTGTTCAGCATGTGTTGTTGCGTGAGTCCCACTGAACCTGCCTTGTATAACACAATGTGCTCCGGGCAAACACCTTCATTGAACCTTGCGAGACAGCAGTAAGGATCACAATAATTGGAACAAGCCATGCACATTTGTTGCACCTACACGCGCCGCATGCTAATAAGGAGCAGGCTGGCGAGGCGAGAGGGAGGAACACAACCCATTCACTGGGACGCTTTGGCTGCCGTGCCGATGCCGCCAATTAAAGCTGCTGTAGTAGGTAAGACTCGAGAGTTGTAAAAGAGATAGAAAGAGCAGAAGAGGGCAAGATTTTGAAACGGAACAACCCAAAATAGGCCCCTCCCTCGCTGCTTCCGCGCTCTCTGCGTTGCTCCACCATGGAGAAGTGTTGCATTCCCGCACCTGTGATTGACAGGCAAGAGGGACTCCCCGAACCGATCAGGGAAGAGATGCCCTGATTGATCAGAAATAAGCCGGGAGCAGTCTAAAATCGATATTCTCCCATATAGAGGTAGTCCACTAGAAACAGATAGATCTAACAGAGCATTTCACTCACTAATAGCTGACGGATGGCTTTGGCATTCCTAACAAATTACACTAAATTGATTAGCGCTGTAATCGTACCCACAACACCTTTTAATAAAGTATTAAGTATAGGATGGACTAATTTACTTTGCTCACAATATGATTGTTTTTTAATGGTATGCACTCATTCTGGAGTGTTTTTAGATGGGCAAGGTAGTCGTAAGGGATGGTGAATGAATGTAGGATGACTTGTAGAGGGATCGGTCTGTGGAGAAGTGGATGAAATAGACGTTTGTCATGGCGAGAACAATTCCATAATCCATCGAAGGGGCATAAAGCAAAGATATCTCAACGGAGTGGGACTTGTTCCCATGATTGTTTGCAAAGAAAATCATGAAATAGATTTGTCAACTTTTTTGTCAGCCACCAGATATTAAAAGGCATTCACTATACTGATATCTCAGCAATTTTGCTTAAATTAATGGGAATCTCCCAGTTTTTAAACAACTCAAGCTTGTTGAGCTTCACAAGTGACATAATTAATTAACCAAATATCAGGCCATTATTTTCATGGGAAAAACAAATCCAACACTTCCACTATAAAAGACGGTACTTGATGGCTAAATGGGGCCCTTCTTTAGCCATTAAAGAACAATAGTAAATTATGCACATATTCTGCATTTTGTGAATCTGTTCACACATGTTTTTGTGGAAGTGAACATTTTAATTCAGTATCAATACAGATGGGTCTTGTAGACAGGAGTTACTCCCACTCCCACTATAACCAATCAGGAAAGATCACATCCCTGCTGTGTTTTATCCACCTCTAATAACCTGTCTGGAAAATGTCACGTTTCGGAAGCAAGTCACAAATTGGATTGTCTATATGTCAAACTTCCCTCACACAATTATATACAGTGTATGTATTAAGGGGGGTTGTAAACCACATACAGGTTTTACTAACCAATAAATATCTACTTCACTACATGCAGCCAGTATGAACAGCACTTTATATTGTGACAGTTGGATTTGGCTGAAGAAAACACATGAATAGTGGTTTATAGTGTAACGATAAACAAATTGTTAATTTCTTTCTCCAATGTGAACCTCTTTCACGTTGGCATTGTCAGTCTATCAAATAGACTGCTCTCGTAGCTCCCATGCTCATTTCTATCTTTTCTAAGAGGGCGACCATAGAAATGAGAATGCTCTCAAGGCTGCTCTTCATTCTGTTACCTCTTTCCTCCACCACACACACACACACACACACACACACACACACACACACACACACACACACACACACACACACACACACACACACTAAAAAATATATTAGCAGAACCAACAATTTAGCAGATGTATTAGCAGCTTCATTGACAATACATCTCCTAAACTGCACACGGCACGCACATACCGTGCATGCAGGCACACATATACACACACAGAAAAATATATATTAGCAGAACCAATGAGGCTGGCAACTTAGCAGATATATTAGCAGCATCATTGACAACACATCTCCCAAACTGTGCACGCACAAACGCGCACACACACACACACACACACACACACACACACACACACACGCACACACACACTAAAAAGGAAGTGAATGGGTGAATGAATAATGAGATTGGTCGATGAATGGATGATCTTTGTGTAGATGGATTAATACATCGATGTTTGGACAGTATGAAGAAGCAAATTTGGCGACAAGAGAACGGAAGATTATCGGAATCATGTCCCAAAATTCGACGGCACGCGCGAGATCTGAAATTACCCCCGCGGATTATGTTTTGTTTTTCAAAGACCCGTTTGCTGCTGACTCCTGGCTGGATGTCAGTCAGGCGTCTGACAGATAGCAAACATGCAAACACGACATCGGGCGTGTTAAAGTCGTCTAATGAAGCCTCCTTTTGTCCCAGCGTCACATGGTGCACTGTGTATACTGATCTCTGGCACGGAAATGAGGCCTGCCATGCTGAGCATGAGGTTTTTGAAGCGTCTTCGCTTTTAGAAGCCACCACCGCAGCGACGTCGCCTCCCGCCGAACACACCGACAAACACGAACACAAAGACACACACTCTGAGACATTTCCCACAAACCCCTTTTATGCCCTCACTCAACGATCGCAGTTAGGAGGTCTGTTTTGTTCACTTAGATTCGAGCTAGGCAAGGGCTGAACCGGAGGCATGCTCTCTAATGAGACTTGCCTTATGTAGTTACCTGAAGCCTCATCTCCATCTTTTTGATTTCTACAAACATAGCTTTTGTTACTCTCCGTTCTTGTCCCAGGCACACTCTCAGCATGACATACAACCGGTGCCGTTTAGAGCAACCTTTCCTTGTTTTCCTTTTTTTTTTTTTTTTTTTTTGTGAAGCGATCAGGCCAGCAAATGGGGATGCGCCGATGGAGCCTTTTTCCCCCCGTACGCGCGCAGTTAGGCTAACTCCTGGAGAACATGATGAATGGCCTGGTGCGTCAACACACAAACAACTCCTACTGTACACATGCTTGTTCTGTGTGGTTCGCCGCATCAGACGCTGTAATACAGCCATCTATCACGCCGGCGTTCTCCCCACCCCCCCCCCCCCCCCCCACCCCCCCCGCGTCGTACAAACGAACAAGGGGAAAATGGCACACCAATTAATCTTCATCGTCACGCCCACGGTGCCCGGCGACGCGCTGCACCACGGCTGTCCCGCTGCTCGTGTTTGTCACACGCTGGTGCCGGAGCTTGTATGGTCCAGTTCTACAAAAATGATTATCATACCGGATCAGGAATACTACTAGCGGAATTACACGTTTTTTAAATGCAGAGCGGATTGAAACCAAACACAGGAGAAGTGCATGAACTAGTTTTGGCTGAGAGATAACAATAAGCTATTTCTTTATCTTCCTCCTCGTTGCCATTCCTTCCTTCATGCCTCTTTCGTCTTCCTCTCCTCTTTCCTCCCCCCTCTCGATTATACTATAAACGATGCTGGGGGGGGGGGGGGAAGAGAGCGAGAGAGAGATAGACATGATTGCCATTTTGTTTTGGCACTAATTGCATATTAAAGAGGAAGTAGCGGGTCCCACAGAACAGAGACGTCACTACTTTGTCATTCAGCCGCTGCAAGAAAGCGATTCCCCACTATTAGCCCCACGCCGCGGCCTTCAGAGACAAAATGACTGCAGTTGTTTGAAGGCCCGCGGGGCACCCGCTGCCATATGGCACGAGACACCGACGGAATTGAATAAACAGAGGATGTTTTGCGAAAACAACACAACGGGGATCCGCAGCCATTAAGGCCCGCGGCCGTGCGACCGAGCGGGCTGATGCTCTGAGAAAGAAGAACAAGAAACAAACAAAAGGGAAAAAACAGCCACAGCATCGCGGGCTGAGGGGTCACGCAGAGAGTTACAAAGTAGGGGGAGGCTGTGTGAACGCCGCCGTGGCTCATTCGTTATTCACCGCGCCCTGCCTCCGCCTGCGGCCATAAAGCGCTCGCAGACACCCGTGATCCACCGTGGCTATGCCCACTGCGAAGTCCCTCCCACGCCGTTTGGCTATTGTTTTTTGTTTAGGATTCATCCCTTATCATGGCCTGGAAGCACCCAGGATTACTTTGGTTGTTGAGTTTCTACAAGGATTGGTCAGGAAACATCAATAGAAGTCTGAAATCAGTGCAAAGTGGTGCTCGTGTGTGTGTGTGTGTGTGTGTGAGAGAGAGAGAGCGAGTGTGATGGTTCCAGTTATTGTGTATTTGTGCATATATTCCCTCCACAAACTTTTTGTTGCGTTATTCTAACAAGGGCACATATTTCACGGCTGCAGTACATTAAATTGAAGTAGGTCAATAAAAGCAGGTTGACTGTTTTAGTTCATTGGTGAAACTCCCAACCCCCAGCCAGCTCAGAACAGTACAGCTAATTTTAAATCATCAATACCGCTGATGTATTTGGGTTAGGGTGTCACACCTTTACTAGCTTCTCTGGGAAACACTGCACCGGCCCCAGAGAAAGGTATTTAATTCTAATCAAACAGTGTGACCAGGAGAGCCATGGGCCTCCCGTAATACACGGTAGGCTATTTATGGGGAACTAATCGCCATTATCCGTCATCTTCTTCCCTCCGTGTGCAATCCTTATGCAAAGATTATATAACAGCTCATGTATCGTTCTTTGAAAACATAGGCGGCCTATATTTGTCAGCAAGTCCTTCTCAATGGCCCTTATAGTTCTCATCATCTTTTTTAAATAGTACAAAACTGAATTTGATATAACAGTCTATATCACAGACCTTATACTGTATATACTTATTTTGTTGTCTTTTCCTGAAACTACAATATCTTTCCTTTGCATCCTATCCCATAGTACCAGTCCAGGGGAGCGGGGAATAAACATGTCTCTCTCTCTCTCTCTCTCTCTCTCTCTCTCTCTCTCTCTCTCTCTCTCTCTCTCTCTCTCCCCCCCCCCCCCCCCCCGGTATGTCTGCTGTGGACTGAACCCCGTGTAGGAAGCTGGCGAAGAAGCGCAAGGAGACCATGAACAGCACGCGCCAGGAGATGACGGTGATGGTCAATTCCATGGACAAGAGCTACACGGAGCAGGGCACCAACTGTGACGAGGCGCTGTCCTTCATGGACACGCACAACCACACGCTCACCGCCCGCAGCGAGTGTGCGCTCACGCTTAACGCCCGCAGCGAATGCAGCCTCACGCTCAACGGCCGAGGTACGGCAAGAGCACGGCCGACGCGTCCGCCACCATAAAACCCCCAAAAAGTTATCTCTGTCGCGGTTACCGGCTTTTATTTGAAATTGTAAAAGTTGATCTATTTTTTTTTCATTACCACATGGTGCTCCACAGATCCCATTTAGAAAGAGAATGTGTTACAGAAAGGCTTTCAACACTGGTCATTTGTATCCCTTTGTTTTTATGTTTTTTTTTTCTTCTTCTTTAAAGCCCACCGTTTTTAAGTTTTTTTTCAGGGGGCTCATGAGATTCTGTTAAAAAAACGCTTTGAACATTTGATACCGCCATTGAATTATAATACTGGTGCTCATTTACAATGGGAGTCACATTTGACCCTCTCAGACAAACTCTGTTGCTACTTCCCATACACTTTAGACTCCAGACAACATGAAAAGATCTGCATGGGATTTTGATGAAAATAGAATCCTCTTATTTCATAATCATCTCACCACAATACAAGGGATTTATTTATATCCCTAAAAGTGTTTGTATATTAGTAAATCGTTTATTTGCTAATATAAACTAAATCTAGTCAACAACCATAATTATTGAATAACTTAAATAAAAATATTACTTTTTCACAGTTTGCCATCTATGTTAACAGATGAGTAAATACCTTGTTTTGCATGGGCTGACAGAAACATTGTGTGTCCCATGATCAATAATCTGTGCTTATTGAAATCCCACATCGCACCCTGTGAAATCCCAAGTCTCCGTGTCCATTATCAGTACACATCTCCATTCCCAAATCTATTCCCCTACGGTTTAGCGCGGGTTGTACCCCCAAGTAACCATGGACGCACGATGAACACATACATACATAAGTCACTATGGAGCGTTAAGCCACTCATTATCTCCATCTCTGCTCGTAAACGAACCGCTAAAATGATGGACAGCTTGGCTAAACCTTCATCCAGGGTCTCGACCTGGTTTAATCCCAAAAGGTCAAAATCAACAGATTAAATCGCCGTCCCCCAGTACGCTTGGGGGGGGAATGAGCCCCAAAGATGCAGTGACCTTCCTTAACTGTCTGTCACCGTTGATTATTAACCCTGCGTCTCTCTCTGTCACTTTGGGGCACAGTCTTCGAGACAAACAGTCAACTGTCCTGAAAAATAAAATACCATCAGTTCACCTTCTGTCCCTGATTTGACCCTCTTAAACCCCACAACACTCACAGCGTGTAGCAGAACTCCTGCTTTAAAGCTATAAATGTACAGGACTACACTCTTTACATGGACATTTGCTCTGTCGGCATTGCACAGCCACCATTTTAGCTTGCTTGTAACCACTGCCCAGGGCGTTGGCAGAGAATCACTTGTCCTGTCTTTGGGAACAGTTCAGTATATCTTCAGTCATATTTAGTAGGTTTTAACTGTACCGTTGATGCCTTTTTACACTGTGTTCTTTTTCCGTCCACAGCTGGGTCTTCGCCTTCCTCCTTCACACTGCCGAAATCCAATACTCTGACTACCTCCATTCCCCCCAACACTTACTATCCAGGTAAAACTGTATAACCAATGGAAGCAGCTCCATGCAAATTGCCACTGTAATCCTAACCATGACTGCATGAAAATGATGACTAGTTTGTCCGTGAGATCTACTTTAGTGTAGTACATTTCCCTTATTCTAATGCGTGAAAATGTATTAAATTGGTTAATATCATGTAACCTTTTGCTACATTGACTTGGTTGTCCATAGTGTTACCTGTTACCCTAATGTTTTAGCATTTATTTTACTCTTTATTATGTTAGGTATGATTGTTCCGTGTCAAGTGAGAGTTTCCGGTCAAATCTATGATCTGAATTTGTCTCTCCGGTTTTGCATGATCGCAAAAGAGGCAATTGTATTAATGTTTGTTTGTGTGATAAATGTTTGTGTTTTGATTGTCTTTAATTTATAAAAATTCTCTTCATTCCTTCAACCTCCACCTCTAATGTTGGGTAGGAGCAGATCCGTTTGTGCCAACCGCAATTCTAGGTGAGACACGTTCTGCTTTTTTCCCTCATGGTCTGTTGATTGTATTTATTATTTATCTCTTTGTATTTTTCCGTAAAGAAAGGTGTCCACAATATTGCGAAGTTGCCATTCATTAGCAAGTCTTGCAGCATTTATTGCACAAGCATACGAGCTGAAACCATCATTCCCTCCTTTTGGTTTTGGTTGGCTCTTTTCACTGAAGAACTGCTTCCTCACTACCATACCTGCCTGCATCCCCCCCCTCCCCCACACACATAACAACCCCTAATCCTCCCCCCAGTACCCCAATCCCCCTTCTCCCACATCATCAGAGCGAGGGGCTCCCTCGGGGGGGGGGGGGGGGGGCTGAGGCTGGCTTCACTGCATCCCATCCGCGTTTGCGTTGTCGTTGCGTGTGACGTCACTTAACATCATTTGACCTCTCATATGCATGGACCAGACGTGTGGCCTGGATGTGGGTTGCCGGGTGGGGGAAGGGGGTTAGGTGGGTGAGGCGGAAGGGGTGTGGTATATGCAGTATATGCTACTGTGCAGAGGGCGGCAGCGTTACGCATAGACACAAGGAAGAAAAGCGAATGGGTGAGAGACTGAGGTAGGAAGCACCCCCGCTCTCTCTCTTACTCTCTCTGTCCCTCTCTCTATCTTAGTGACCCCCCCCCCCCCCCCCCCACCCCCACGCCTCCACAAAAATTAAAGAATATATGTAAATGGGTATAATCGTCAGAATATCTACGGTCTCCAGAATAACGTGATGCCCCTCTACCACCTCCACCTCCACCCCCTCCACCTATACCTACCACCCTCTCCTCCACTGTGCATTCTACTCCCCTCCCTCCCCTCCCCTCCCCTCCAAAACAACAACCTTTTATATTATTCTTTTTAATGTCCCCATCCCCCCCCCCCCCCCCCCCCTTGCCTATGGCTCAACTCTAGTGACCCAATTGTTATGTTGCGTCTTTCTTCTCCTCCCCATTGTTGTTGTTTAGTTGTTGTTTTTCACCCGTGTTTATCCATCTTGCTCAGTGATAAAGCAGAATAATAAAGAGCATTTTGTTTTTCTCTGTTAATTATTGCTGGCCTTTGTTGGAACATGTAGAGCAGCACCAGCGCGTACCGTCTTACTGAGCGGAGAACACCACGGTTCCTAAGTGGGGCACTAGTGCAGCAATAATTCACTACTGCAGGCCACGATGGGAGAAAACAGGATGAGCAACGCTTTCTCTATTGTCCCCAAAAATACGCTGTGAAATCGTCCCTTTGTTTTGTTTATTTATTTATCTGGACTTTATTTATTTCGCAAACAACGACCTCAGGCTTTCAGCCTTCCTGCTCGGAGACAGCGCGCGTATGGCCGCTCAACAATTAATGACGCGGGGAACAATTAACATGAGATTAAGGCATCTGGGGAAGGTTACACACTCACTGTTGTGACGCGGCTCGTCTTGTTCAGGTCAGCCGTCAGCAGCGATTACAAGCGACAAGCAGACAGAGCGGCTGCCTCTTTGTTGTTCTCCAGTACCCTTATGAGGTGCGCAGGTGTCACCGCTCACCTTGCGTGAAATCACCGCCATGTTTGTGATGGCGAGATGTACAAATTATAACAGACATTAAGGATCCACACAGTATAAGGATAGTCACACACACACAAAATCTGACTTTTCCCTTCCCCTTCAGTGGCTTTTGTTTAGTTGTGTTAGTTTGTTTTTCCCCCACCTCCATGACATGCTTGTTTCCCTATTTATTTATTTCATTTTTGTCTTGCACTGTTGAACTTGCCCTTCCCCTCCATCCATCCAAATTAACAACCCCACCATCCCACCCCCATCCTCCCCCCAACTATAGGCTCTGACTTGGCCACTTTGTACAGGGGGAGGCATGTGAGCGGCCCTGTAGCCTAGCTCTCTGGACCATTACTTTACTGTGACAGGTTCTTCTCGTGCTGTATTGTTGCTTACCCCCTCTCTCTTTCTCTTCTCCTTCCCTCTCTTTATATTTCTCTTTCGCTCTCTTTTTCTCCCTGTCTCTCTCTCTGTCTCTGTCTCTCTCTCTCTCTCACTCTCCAAACACTTAACCTCTAATGTATCTGCTATCTAAAAAGTCCCCATTAATGGTAAGTTTTTCCCCCCCAAATGGGCCCTGGGTTGTTTGGGGTGGTGGAAGGAGGTGGTGTTTGCTCAGCAAGCAGGCCAAGCGTAAGAAAAAACTAAAACAGAGAAAGAAAAACAAAAAAACATAAGAAACGGCTGCTTCTGACATGGACACCATGACATCACTGCATGGCCACTGGACATGTTAGCATCTCACCACCCTCCGCGTCCTGCCACCGAAACCATTAGCCTAGCATGATCACAGTACAGTGCCCATAATACTGCAGCATCACTCCTCCCGCCCCATGCATTCTCCTGTCATCTCCACCCCCCCCCCCCCCCCCCCCCCGTGTTGTTCCCTGTAATTATTATTATTATTGATATTGTTATACAGTCGGTGGGAGGTTAACGTTGTGGTTTTATCTTTCTTCCGTTGTCATTTATCGGGTGGAGGGGGTCTTGGGAGGGGTTGAATCCACGTCGTGTGTCTCTGTGTGTGATGCTTTCCACGCTGCCTGCTGCGACACGCTTCTCGGGTCTGCCCCACCGCACCCCCCGCCCCCCCTCCCCCATTTCTCCTGCCCTCCTCCTCCTCCCGTCCCTCCATGTATATATATCGACACCCCCCTCCATCGTTTTGCATCCGTGCCTCGCCTCTGCCACCCAACGTGGGTTCTAGTGGGGAAGTGCTGGAACTCTCCGGCTCTTCAAAATAAGATGTGCTCCCCCACTCGCCGAAATAAAAAGGGGAATAAAAACTCTTCTATCCCCACTCATACAGCCTCTTTATGAGTTTGTGTGCTCCCCCTCCACGCTACCCCCAGGCGCTGTGGAGCCCGCCCCCACCCACCCATCGCTTAGTGGGTACTATCTTAACGGCATAACCCCATTAAACCCTAATATAGTAAGTGCACTACCAAGAGGCCATACTTTGCCAGTTAAGAGGCCAGTTATAGAGAAAAAAGCATTTCCCCCGGCCACACACACACACACACACACACACACACACACTGACATTGACAGACGGACCCCGAACCTTCCCACTGCATTGACTCATCCTATTACTCAATGATGTTGTGTTTGTTGTGACCATCCATAACAGAGAGATCACTGACTTTACAAGGGGGTTGTTTACCAATCTGGATGGGTTTGACATAATGGTCTACAGCGGTAAATGAGTCTTAAGCCATCTGTCGGGAAGTGCACTTCTCACAGAGAGACGGGCCGGACTGTGAGACACTGCGTCCTACGACAGCGTTTCCCCCTCGCCTCAGAGCTCAGGGTGCATGTGAGGCAGCCTCCGGCACTGCCATGGGCACGCCCCCCGAGCAATTACAACGGCTGCTACCATTAGCGGCTACATTTCGCAGCAGCTATGTTTAGGGGGCGCCCTCATTAAACGCCACATAACAATAGCGGTGTAGCATTAAGACCATTCTACCGTGACAGGGCATTATGTCACCCATATCAATTTGCCACACACACACACACACACACACACACACACCACACCTGTAATGATACACTGATGAAACCCCAACCACCCATCCTGACTCCTGCCTTTTATCTCCAAACACACTTCTCCCCCCTACCCTCCCTTCCATTCCGGCCCCTCCCCCGTCCCTCCCGAAGCAGACGAGAGCCAGAACATGGGCAGTGACACCAGCAGCCTGGTGCAGTCCCACACCCACTCGTCGCTGAGGAAGCGGGAGCCCGTGGACGTGCCCTACCAGACGGGCCAGCTGCACCCGGCCATCCGCGTGGCCGACCTGCTGCAGCACATCACCCAGATGAAGTGCTCCGAGGGCTACGGCTTCAAGGAGGAGTACGAGGTAAAGGTGGGGGCGCGGGAGATAACACACAGCATCCTGTCCTATCGCTCCCCCCCCATCCCCCGCTTGCACATGTTGTCTTCACAAGTCAAGCCTTGGGGAGGGATTGCTATTTAAAACAACCTTGGGAGGTTCCTTGTGGGGAAATAGGTGTGCCGCCCTTGGTGAACGTTTCTTTTTCTAGGCGCTGGTCCAAATATGGTGGGCTCTGTCTGTCTGTGTGTGTGTGTGTGTGTGTGTGTGTGTGTGTTGAGTTTCCTTTGATTTTGTATTGATGGTTGTTACTTCCTCGTCTGTCAGTGATAGAACTCTGTTTTCCATTTTTCTCTCTCTCTCTTTCTCTTCTCTCTTGCTCTTTATCTCTTTCTCATCTCTCTTGCTTTCTATCTCTCACCCCCTCCATCTCTCTCTCTCTCTCCCCCTCCACCTCTCTCCCTCTCTCCCCCTCCACCCACCTCTCTCCCTCCATCTCTCTCCCTCTCTCCCCCCCATCTCCCCTGCTCTCCTTCCCTCTATCTCGCTCTCAATCTCTTGCTCTCCCCTGGTGTTTACTACAGCTCAGCAGAACTGTTTTGTTTCTCCCCAGATGCACTTTTATGATGAATGGTTAATGTCCCCTGTCTCACTGCGTTTACAGTGTGATGTGTTTTGTCGTTCATCTGTTTCTTGTTGTCTCGTAGTGTGGCACATTTGCACTGGCGCCGTGTTGTACTTGTTTGTGCATCTGCTTTTGCATGTGTGTGTGTGTGTGTGTGTGTGTGTGTTTCAAATCATGCCGCCCCAGTTCCCTTCAGAGACCGCATAGATGCGGTAGGCCAATGTGAGAAGCAACGGCTTGAAAAGTTAAGTGCAAAAAGAGTGAGAAATGACAGCGTGGTGTGCTGCTTCCGCGCCCCTCCCCCTGTCTGCATCGCGTCCGATTAGCCTCCGGTAGCGGTAGCCCCACTGCTCTCCTAAGGAGACTGTCACACACCAGCCACTGTAATCTGACACCAGACACTAGGCTTCTCCTCACTGCGCAGCATCTCTCATTAGGGCAGGCGGCAGGCAGAGGCTGGCAGCACACTCCTGTTCCCCCTCACTGTCCCTCGTTCAGCCAGCCAGCCAATCACCAACCAGCCAATCACCAACCAGCCACGACGCCAATCAACAACCAGCCATTTAACAGCTACCCAGCCAATGATAAATCGGCCACTTTACAGCCACCCGCCCACCATTCAGCAACCATACATTTTACAGTTATCTAGCCAGTCAGCCAGCAGCACCAACTAGCCATTTAGCAAAAAACTAGTCAGCCAGTTAATCGCCAGCTAGCCAATAAAACATCCAGTCGATTATCTTGTTAAGCACCCAGTCAATTACCAATCAGCCAATCATGCCATCAGCAATTGTGCCAACTATCCAGCCCTGTGAGAGCCAGTCCACCAGCCAGTCCACCAGCCAGTCATTCAGCAGCCAGTCATTAGGCAGCAAGTCAATCAGCACCCTGTCCTTCAGCAGTCAGCGCATATGGCAAGACATTTGCCATACTCCATCACCACCCTCCATTCCTCATTCCCAAGTGTCGCATTAAACAGGCTTCACTTTCTCCTTTTCATTTTTCATTCTCTTTTATTCCCCCACATCTCATCCCTCACTTTTCATTCTGTCTTTTATTCATCTCGCTGGTCTTCATTATTGATGCCATCATAGTATTTAACTGTGCATAGCGCAATAACAGTGTGTAATGCAATAAAAACAGCAATGAAAATGGATGATGTAATAAGATGCTGATAGTCTAACAACAGGCTTTAGGACATAAGGACATTTGTCATTTTTTGTTCAGGTTATTATCTTGAACTTTATTAAGCAAATGTCACTGCCACACACACACACACACACACACACACACACACAAACACACCTGAAATAAGGGCTTTGGGATTTGTGGGTTTGGGATTTGATTGGATGTTTAATGGAACATATTCCAAAAAAGGTTTTATCCTGAGATCAGAATCAAGTGATCAGAAACTAATAAGTAATTATACTCGGCTAACCGGTGTAATCTACTTTAGCCTGACTATCCTATGACATCTTATTAAAGTAAGTTCACAAACATCTCAAGTTATGGAGGGATTATATATCATTATCAGCGGGTTCTAACAGTATTTCTTACATTTGAAAAAGGATCACGTCCATTTCCAGTGATCAAATTATGCACACTTAATTACATTATCAACCATTGGTATGCCGTCTCTAATTGCCTCCTTATTTAATTTTTCTCTCACTCTTTTCTCCTCTCACCACGCCTCTCTCTCACATTCTCTCGTCTTCGCCTCATCTTCATTCACCGCACTTTACCCCTCTGATGCCACGGAGATGTCAAGCTAACTAATGTAGCCTCCCAGGCTAGCTGCTGCAGCAGCCTGCATCATTGAGGTGGCTGGGTGGTTGGCTGCCCTGCAGGCCTACTTCATTATAGATAAAGGTGTGTTGCTGGGCTTTGGGTCCACGCAACTGGAACACCACAGTAGTGTAATAGACAGTCCAAAGGCTCCACGGCAGAAGCACAAAATCCCAGGCACCCTCACCCCCTATCCACACGCACGCCCTCTCTCTCTCTAGCTCTCGCTCTTGCTCTCGCTCGCTCGCGCACACACACACACACACACACACACACACACACACACACACACACACACACACACACACACACTCAATCAGGCTGTCACCTTGCTGTCTTCCCAGCCCCAATTTGACACTATAAAGGCAGGTCGGGGATCTTGTGGAGACGAATGGAGCTCATTCTCACTTGACTAAAGTGATTCATTTCTATGTTGTGTTCCGAGGCTGTCCGCTGTTCCTTTATGTATGTGTGTGTATGTGTATACATATATATATATATATATATATATATATATATATATATATTATACTCTGTCTCAAGGTAATGCCCTTTTTAATAATTTTTTCTCCTTTTATATAATGAGCTCATGAGATGGGCATTCTTAAACTGTTGACTTAACACTGTGCTGTATCTCTTTCTGACCCCCGCTTCTCGTTATTCTGTACGTTAACTTTGGATCAGATCAATGAGGTAAGCTGACTTTGGTATATTTGTGAGTTTTCTGGACGTGTAGACGACATCATTTTGGAGTATAGATTTATAAAAACATATATCTGACAGATCGATGGATGGTGCTTGCTGGCTTTTCTTTTGTTCCCTAAAAGCCCTTTGAGATTTCAACATCTCACTTTGAGGACCCAAGCCTAAAAAAAGGCATTTACCAACAGAAGCTATGTGATGTTACCAGAGCATTTGACAGTGCACAAATGTTCACAGCCTTAACAGCGACACCTTGACAGTACCATTTGTTATGGCAAGGTATGAGATAAAAATGTAGATATCAATCTTGTACTCGTGAGTATGTGAGTATGTGCAATATGCCACATCCTCTTCGTATACTTGCCCATTGCTCCATATTGCTGCATTAAAGAGTCTTTGAAAACATTGGTCGAATTTCAAAATAAGAGCCTGGAAAAATGACCAAATCCATACAATTTTAGCTCCAGCTGATGATAAAACTTGTGGATACAGTTAACACATTTTTGAGCATTACCAGGTTGGACTTGTTTTGAATGAGGCGTTGTTCATCCTCAAATGTTGCTAATTAAACACATACACTATCATCTATCATAGACCTAAAGTTATATTTAAGAAAACAAAGGGCTTTTATTTGCGAATTCAAATTTAATGCTCTTTATAAGGCCAATGTTGGACATAAATAAGTGCATGCATGTCGAAACTATGCACGTATCACGCTCTTAAGAGAGACCACAGTATTATTTATAAAAATATCCGGTACTGCATCAAATGTATATGCCATTGTGTTATGTCGTTGTTGTGAATTGTCCATTATTGTCATGTAGCACAATTTCAAGTTTTCAAACAAACTTACATGAGAACCGGAAACGACAACATTCATTCTAGTAAATGTGAATGGGTCTCCTCTCTCCATGTGGCCTTGCTATTGTGTTGCTGGTGTGTGTGTGTGCGTGTCCAGTGTCCTCACGTTGCTACATTTAGATTTGATCTCATAATAATCACAATCGAAAAATACACGCCAGCAAAAAGCACAAGGGCACAGGAGGAAGCAATCCTAATATTGGCAAACACCTCCGAACAAAATGAACAACTCTCTAAATAAGGGTTTTTAGTGAGTGATTTAAAGACGGGCCATAAAGTAACAGCAGGCATGGTGTTTTGATATACCACGTTCAAATAAATCCACTGCGTCATCAGTTTTTATGGGCCACCAACTGTTGTCTTTTCAAATTAACAAGTAGGTACTTTGAAGCCAGTCATCTGGAAACAAAGATTGATTAATTAATTTGGATATGAGGAGGATGGGATACCAGAATGGTGTTGTTGTCAATGTGTTACTATCATATCCACCATTCCACATGGTTATTCCCAGGGCTTCTCTGCACTGCTCAGACAGCCGTGGACGTCCCCCCCCGTTTAAGACAGAACTATTATGAACCGGTGACAGGTAACACCTTTTAGTGCGAACGAGATTTCCCCACGACTTATATGAGTCTTATCCTTCGGAGTGACAGCGGAAATGACATTGGCCAGGACATTTTCTCAAGACTTATGGCCTGCTGTGTGTGTGTGTGTGTGTGTGTGTGTGTGTGTGTGTGTGTGTGTGTGTGTGTGTGTGTGTGTGTGTGTGTGTGTGTGTGTGTGTGTGTGTGTGTGTGTGAGGGGCGGGCAGGAGCATATAATGTGCCTGGGGTTGACGCACATCAATCATGATGGAATATAGGGAGCCTATTTTCTTCCTTTTTTTTTGTAAGCGTATTAAAGCTGTTTCTCTGCAAAGTCACTAATCCTGAGGCCTAGGCAGCCCGAGTGTGTCCTTGAGTTGTGTCTTTAAAGGCCTCTGTTTGGCTCCACGGCTCCAAATGAGATGTATGAATGCAACATTGATGAGTGACTAATGGCTCCCTAGAGCTCCGGCACTCGCACCACAAAATGATGTCTGCGTGCGCGACACACACACACACACACACACACAAACATACACGCGCCTCACACGAAAAAACACCCTCAACTCTCTTAAAACCGAGTGTTCGTCATTGACGGATGTCTCATGAGTCTATAATTGATGATAATCATGCAGTCAGAGTTGCAATGTATTAGCAGCGTTTTCACATTGACACGAGTTGATTACAAGAAGAACGGGTGGGGGAGGGGGGAGGGGGAGGGGGAGGAGGAGAGTGGGTGTCCAAGAAACTATAACATGCTCCTGTCCATGTTTGTTCTACACTAAAGTCTGCACCCCCAAACCACCATCCCCCCCTCCACTCCCACCCCTCACCCCTCTCCGCTGAATTACCCCCCCCCCCCCCCCCCCCCCCCACCACCACCACCACCCCAGCATGCCAGAGAGGGACGCAGCGTCGCAGCAGGCGCCAGAGATGTATTTTCATAATTTTGCTTAATTGTGCCTTGGATGGCATCAGGATGGAAGTCTTCCCAGTGAGGCATTATACACATTTCATGAGGGGGTAATCTGAGTCGAGCGTTTTTTGATCTGCCGATGATGGTGATGAGCCCCCCTTACTCACCACATCCCCCACCGCCCCTGGCCGGCCACAAGCGGCGTTGAGTGAGTGCTTCAGATTTCGGACAGGGACCGGGCGAGACAGAAGCACCGCTGCCTCCTCCTGGTTGGAGCTCTTGGGGAGAAGGAGGAGGAGGAGGTGGGGGAGGGACGGTGGGAGGGGATTGTTGCATCATGCGTTGAACGTGACGCGTGGGACCGCTTGTGCCCTCATGGGGCTCCCGGTTTGACACGTACCTCCTTGTCCCCCTCCGTCTCCATCTCCTCCCCCTCCGTCTCCTCCTCCCCCTCGATTCATGTCAAATAATGAGTTGGAGACATCTCTGTCTTTCTTACATTGAGTTTCTTTTTTTTTACTTTATCCTTCCCTTCCCCAACCGCCGTCTGTTGGCAGCGTGCCACCGCTCTCTCCTGCCTCTTGGCTATCTAAAAGAGAAGGAGTGTGGTCTCACACATCATCAGATATGTGCTCACATGTTCACGCTACACCGGCATTCTCCAACCTGCTCTGTTCTCTGTTTCCTTCTCTCTTCTCTTTTAATCTCTTTCCAGAGTTTCTTCGAAGGACAATCCGCGCCGTGGGACTCCGCCAAGAAGGACGAGAACCGCATGAAGAACCGATACGGGAACATCATCGCATGTGCGTGTAAAGCGGCGCTGGGTCCACTCCTGGTGGTCCGCTCTGCGTGTGTGTGTTTGTCTGTGTGTCTGTGTGATTTATCGGCCAGTTCCTGACAGTCTGGATAACTATAAGCTGCTCAAACACAGTTTTATCTCCAGCCAATGGAAAATAAGACTTTGACCTTTTCCCTCGCTACTTTTATCTTCCCTTTAATGCCACCCGCGCTTCTTGGTTTATGAGAAATGGGCTACAGGAGTGTATACCTGTGAGGTCACCTGCTTGTTTTTTAGCGTGGGACGGGGTTACGGTAGAGTATCTGCTGGGGCTCCAGTTGAGCAGCACTGGAAAGTGTGCCCTCAGTGCCCATTAGTGCTGACTAGGGACTACATTTCAAGCCTCCTCAAGTTTTGCCAATTTATAGGTTGAGCAAGTTTGACAGCCCTTCAGGGCCCATGAAACCAGATGTTCCCGAGATAGGATTTAAGGAAGAAAAAATGCCTAGTCGGTTATCTTTTTCTGCATATACTGCAGGCGAGAGGCAGTGAGAAGTATTATTTTTTTGTTCTGTTCGTCATATGAGGCAGTTCCATATGCTGTCATAGCGATACGGTCCACCCTCTCTATCCTTTTATCTCACTCAGTCGTTTTTACGTTGTCTTACAGTTAAGCTCGTTATTATTTCTTTCTCTAAATCCACCGCTATTGGTTGGTTTTACTGTCTCTTACTCTGCTCTCTCTCTCTCTCTCGCTCTCTCTCTCTCTCCTGCTGTTTCATTGTCTCTCTCTCTCTCTCTCTCTCTCTCTCTTTCTTTCTCTCTCTCTCTCTCTCTCTCTCTCTCTCTGTCTCTCTCCTGCGCTTTCATTGTCTCTCTCTCTCTCTTTCTCTCTCTGTCTCTCTCTCTCCTGCTCTTTCATTGTCTCTCTGTCTCTCTTTGGCCCCCGTCCCGTGCCCTCGTTAATATGATTAATTCAATGTTGGCTTTTCTTCTTCTCTGCCTCTATTCCAGACGATCACTCCCGTGTCAGGCTGCAGGCCCTGGAGGGGGAGCAGAGCTCCGATTACATTAATGCAAATTACGTTGATGTAAGTACACACACCAGCCAGCACCACCAACGCAAAGGTCAACATTCTCTCTCTCTCTCTCTCTCTCTCTCTCTCTCTCCCTTACTCTCTCTCTCTCTCTCTCTTTAGGGACGCCACGGCCTCTTTTACTCTCAAACAGGATCGCACACACACACATAGTCATAATAGCACAGCACAGAACAAACACACCACCAAAAATCGGCCAAAAGGTTAAACAAACACAACAGACACGATGCAAACCAGCCTAGGATTCAATACGTGCAGGAGGCAGCACACACACACACACACACACACACACGCGCACACACACAGGCACAGAGTCACGCACATGTTTCTTTATTTGAAAGGGTATGTTGAGATCAGAGGCTGGTAATGCAGGGGATAGAGTCACGCTGGTACTCCAGGGAGACTGAAAAGAAAACTTGAGGATGTTTCAACCTATTTTCTGATCATTTTGAGTCTAGGGGACTAATGCAGACAAAAATAAATAGCGCCCCGTCAATGTACTTCTTCTTATTTTTGTTATTGGCAAGCTCAGATTATATTATATCTGAGCTCAAATATATATATTTTATCATTATGGAAAGGATCCCTACAGAGAAATAAAACTTTTTTGCTTTGCCGGCTGTTTGTTATTGTGTCCATCCAACCAAGTCTCGCTCAAGGAGAAGAGTCTTGGTTGGGCACAATCTCTCACTCTCTCTCTCTTGAGAGATAGCGCCTTTATGATACACCAGTGTAGCTATCGAGACGAATAAAATCAAGGAAGGTTGTGTTTCATAGCAGATCTGAAATTGTTTGTTTCATTTTTACCACACATCGTAATAACAGGAAGAAGAATACGTCGGGTAAAAGCTTTTCCAAACGGTAACTTTATCATCTTCTCTCAATGGAGCATACCTGTAGTGCATGCATCACACAGCAATAGACACGGTTCACACCAGGAAGTTGTCCATACTTCTACTAGTGCCACCGCATGCGGGCGGCGTTATAGACAGCTCTACAAATCAAGCCCGACAAGAAAGCTGTGCTGTAGCTGCTGAGCCTCCTAGGAGGAGAGCTCTTAACGGCATTACCAGACAACGGGGCGGCCTGCTCATTCCACACAACGCTCAGAGCCTTTAAAACACAGACAAGAGGCGTGCAAAAAATAAGGAATGCATGTCTGTATTCCTTATCTGAGATAACTTCAGGATTCTCCTCCTTTTTTTAACGGCATTAGTGGCAGGATGTGACCAATCCCAACAGCTTATTGGCCTTTTTCTGCCCGGCACTTCGTCTGCACTCTGTGTGTTAAGCGTTAATGGCCTGGTGATGTACCTGTCTCCCTAAGTGGTTTTCAACACCGAAAAACTCTCACTCCCTCGCCCGCAAACTCGCAAACCTTCCAAGTTTTATCCCCCCACCCTAAGCCCCGCACCGTCACCACCACCACCACCACCACCACCTAGGCTCTAATGTGGTCATTTGTAATCTCTTGTTACTCCTTCAAAAATAAATTCATAATGCAAGGTGTGCCACAGCGGATGCGGGGAGACGTTTAAATTATTTACCTCTCCGTGCTCTCCGGTTTATGGCCCATTATGCTTACCGAGAGCCAGAGAGCCGCGGTAGAAGGCACCCCGTACAATGGAGGGAAGCGGCCATTATGAGATAAGAACACGCGCGTATTAAAGACGGGGGCTGATTGAAAAGGATTTCCAACACTCGGCACGTTGCGTCGGAAGAGTGCTTCACCGGGAAGAAAAAACAAAAGAATCAAGCAGATGGGTAATGATGCTTTTATTTTTTTACTTGGCGAGAGTGTTTTAACCAAACCCAATCCATCTTGTCCCGCCTAATGGGCTTTTACAAATCAAACACTTCCTCCCCTCGTTTGTTATCGCTAAGGCGTGATTGTGACGATTTCTAAGGGCCTCGCTTTGGAGGAAGCGGAGGTGCGGCGGTTTCACAACGTAGGCCTCCTTCTCCTCCTCAGACCATCCAGGGTTATCGTAAAATGCTCAGAAGCTAAGTCACGGCTACACGAAAGATCTGGTGTCTTGGTGGCCCTACATCATAGTCGACTGCTTCAGTGTTGTGTACTGAGTATCTGTTGCGGGGAGTAGCTGCCTGTTCACAAGTATGTGTTGAAAAGTGGCCAGGGTTTGAGAAATAGTGCTGTTTAAACACTAAGCAACCCATTCAGATGAGTACAGGCCTTTAAGATAGAATCACCAGTATTTAGTTTCTACACCACCTCCGCGTGGTTTGAGTTTGGTGTTGGGTTTTCGCGTTAATATTCCTATGTTAGTAAGTCGCACACGTCCCTGGATCAAGTACCGGCAAAAAAAAGAAGCATTTTTTCTCTGTCACATTTTATCCCAAACAATTCACTTCCCTAATGAAAAAAAGGGAGAAGGGAAGCCATTTGTCCGCTTATGCTAAGCACCAGTCTCGCTGACTGTCGCTGTCAGCGCTCTCTGTCTCGACTTTATTTTCTCTCCCTCTTTGTCTCCCTCACTCTCTCTAATCCGCCGGTGTATTGGGCCTCCACTTTGCCTTTGACAGAAACATACATGAAAGCACAAACAAATCTTCCCGCCTCAGTCCGGAGATAAAGAAGTCATTAAAAATGGAGGACAGTTGAATAGCTGCAGAAGGGGCTGGTGGATATGTAGGGGGGAAGTGGCGGGGGGGGGGGGGGGGCTTCCATTGTGTAGTTCCTCCTTCAGTGGAGGGAAGCGTTAATCGCAGTCCAAGCTAAATTGAATATGGGCGAGATAATGCCGGTCGGTGTTATTCAAAGGAAGTGGAAGACAATCGGGGGGGGGGGGGGAGATAGAGAGAGAGTGTGTGAGAGACAGGGCAAGTGGAGGAGCCCATTAAATTCCTAACACTTTGTTTTCAGGCTTGTCTCCCCAGAGAGAGGACACGAAATTGGACAAAATAAAAACTTAAGGGGATTAAAGTAATCCACAAGACTAGGTGGAGTGGAATGGAGGGATGTGGTGGGGGGGAGGCATCATTGCCGCTAGTTGTTTATCTTTTGGGGGTTCGGATGGAGGGATTATTAACACTTGGAGGTTTGCTTGGAAAGGTTTAGCAGGGGCTGTATGGAGAGTGTGTGCCTTCATGTTGCATTTGTGTTCTCTATGTAGTACAGGACTGAACTTGTTCTGGTTGTCCTCGTCTTTTATCGAAAGGTGTTTTTGTCAATACCGCCGTAACGCAACCATTCTGAAATGATTACCCCGATAAATAATATATCAATATAGATAGGGGTTGTTTGGAAATAAATATTTTGTAATCTATACATTTGAACAGAATATATATATATTTTTTGTGCAATAGATAAATAAATAAATACAATTGTTGTATATTATTTAGCTTTAACTCTGTTCTACATTCAAGAGACAGTCAAGTTATGTAGAAGGCTATATTAAAAATGATGAACACATTCTGTGCAAATGTGTGTGAGTGTGTGTGTGTGTGTGTGTGTGTGTGTGTGTGTGTGTGTGTGTGTGTGTGTGTGTGAGCGTGCATGCATGGGTGCGCAGATGCTTGAGTAGTTTTTGTTTATGTGTAGGCAGAGGTGTGTAGGCAGGTATGTTTTCTACAACAATAGGCGAAGAGAGAGGTCTCATTAGCCTTTTTGGGTCAGTCCCTGTTGTCATGAAACATAACTAATATTGAACTCTCTGTGTGGTCTCTCAGACGAGCACCAAGAAGCTTCATTTAATGAGTTGGATTACAGTTAAGCTCTTCATACATTCTCTACTTTCTAACTTTTTCTCTCTTGGTTTTCTTTTTCTTTTTTATGCAGGGCTACCACAGGCCAAATCACTACATCGCTACACAAGGTAAGGATAAAAAACAGTTTTGAGTTTCCAGGCACGTATGGTTGTTTGGAATGCCTGGGCGGTGTGATTTTTAAGCCATGTGTCTGTTTGTTTGCAAATGTGTGTGTGTGTGTGTGTGTGTGCGTGTCAATGCACACACAGGTGTGTGCAAACACTCTTTACTCTTTGATGCTTAGTCAAGTGTGTTAAGGGAATCTGCTCTCGCTCGACGTGGATGCACACACCTCTTCTGAGCAAGCAGAGCATCTCTCGCTTTCTCTTCCTGTCTCTTCTCCCTCTCTCTCCTCTTTCCTCTCTCCTCTCCTCTCTCCATCAGTGGTCTGGGATAGATAAATCAGTCTGTGGGGGAACACTGAATAAATAAAATGGTTTAGGCAGCATCTATGGGAACATGCTGTTACCACGTTAAACTCAACACCAGTCACCTGCCGGTGGGAGGAGCCTGTGCCGCGACCCTGAGAGGTTAAAGCCAATTGGTCGTTATTTGTTAAGGCTTAATTTATTTCCTTTTGAGCGTCAAGAGCAATCACTCCCACACAACAACTCGGTGCACATTGGGGGATTCGGCGCATTGCTTCAGAAAGTAAAATAAATAAAGAAGATAAAAGATAAAAACAGCTGGGGGGGGGGGGTTTGGGGCGATTTCAGAGAAGAGGCCTTAATGGATTCACAATCTGCTTTGGCGGACCGGGGAGTTGCATAATTACCTGTGTATTAGAGCGTAGCTCCTCTTCCTCGGCGTCTCAATTAAAACACCCCTCTGTTTGCTCTTCTTCGGGTAATGGATCGCCCACCGCATCCGGCAGCATCTCACGGACGGTCTCACTGTCTCTCTACCCGTCTCCCTGACTACCTGTCTGCCCACGTGTCTCGCTGTCTGTCCAAACACCTGCTGGTGAGACACACAGTTGGGGGACCCAGTTGGAATAGGCAGCTCGTTCGACAGTTGTTAAGTCAAACCGAAGTAGCGTTTCTAACCATTTCTGAGCAACAATGGGTTTGGTGTTCCACACGGCAGAGAAAAGACAGCTTTGCGGCGCCACTCATCTCTAAAGAGTGTGAGTTTTAGCCGGATTAATTTGCATACAGGCCGGGTGCGCTCCTGTCATTAGAAGCATTGGCTTAAATATGCGTATGTAGATGGACGGTCAAAGAAATATTGTCAACCACTAACCACTCTGTCTGAGATGAAAAGCATTGGGAGTCCCTTCCTTTCTTAATGTAAATCAGGCCCTATTTTTACGTGTGCGTGTGGATTGGTTGGCTTCTCTGTGTTTTTCTACACTTTGCTTGCATAATAGGTTGAGATTATTCTGTCGACTTGAGTGAAGGACGGGGGCGGGGGGGGGGGGGGGGTCCTCCCAGGAAGACGGTGTGTGTGTGTGTGTGTGTGTGTGTGTGTGTGTGTGTGTGTGTGTGTGTGTGTGTGTGTGTGTGTGTGTGTGTGTGTGTGTGTGTGAGAGAGAGTGTGGAGAAAGAGAGGATACATGAAACATCTGTACTCTCCCTGAGAGCTTGCCTTTTTTTTCTTCCTTTTTTTTATTCATCATCATCCTCGGCAGGCTGGCGGGCTGGGGGTGGTAAAGGGGGGGGGGGGGGGGCAGGAAGAAGGGAGACAGGCTCGGGTGTGTGCTGACACTGAAGTAGGAGATGAGAGAGAGGAAAGACAGACACACAATCCTGTCTCTCTCAATCACACCCGCGCTGCACACCGGCAGAACCTGAAAAAAAGTGCACCTGGGCATTGCCACCACTGGCTTCTTCTGAAACGCACAGAAAAAAACAAAACACAGTGAGGAAGTTTCTGGCAAGACTGACACTCTCGCTATCGCCCGCTGGGACTTAGGCAGCTCACACACTTTTTATTTATTTATTTAGCTTATTTAGTTTAAATGGCGTGCCCCACGATAATGCTCGCTAAGCTAAAAAGAAATCCTCTGTCAAAAACAAAACAAAATCAATTGAAAACTTCAGGTGTAGAGTGTTGGAGAGAGAGGGCTGCTCGGCAACTCCACCCGAGTTCCTCCACCGACTCCAGCGGTGCTGATCAGTGGCTGCTGAGGAGTGGCGGGTGGTGGTTGGCCGTTGTGAAAGCATCCCTCCGCTCCATGGAGGTGGGGGCAACGTGGAGGTACAACAGCTGTCACTGTGTTCTTTTGGGTGGAGACGGGACTGGGCGGATGGCTGATCCTCATTATCTAGGTCACTCCGTCTCCACCCGGGGACCCCGGCACACACCATCAATCTCATTATTCCATTCGTCGAATCGCGGTGTAGCTCACCTGGTAAGCCGACAGAGAGAGAGACGCCCTCCCCCCCCCCCCCCCCCCCCCCCCCTTCTCCTCCTCCTCCTAGAACAGCTTCCCTGGCCACAGCCCCCCACGCCCAGCACAGCGCCACGGGACCCCAGTAGGGAAAACCTGCGGATATCTCATTGAGCCCCCCCGTGTGGCAAAATATTAATATGACACACAGAGGAGACTCAATTACATTCTTCTTCCTAACGCACACGCACGCACGCACGCACACACACACGCACACACACCCTCATCACATCCAATTGGCAAATGTCACCATCAGCACGCTACTTTTTATAATTTCCAGGTAAGGTCTTCAAACCCACCGGGAGGTATAGAGAGGATGGTGGAAAGAGAGAGAGAGAGAAATAGACAGAGAGAGGGAGAGCTAGGCAGAGAGTGAGAGAGGGGAAGTGAGTCAATGATCAGTGTCTATTTGCCAAAGTCTGCTGCATGTAATATTAATGAGGAGAGGAACGTCAGGTCTCTGTGCTGTAGTCTGTGTGTGTGTGTGTGTGTGTGTGTGTGTGTGTGTGTGTGTGTGTGTGTGTGTGTGTGTGTGTGTGTGTGTGTGTGTGTGTGTGTGTGTGTGTGTGTGTGTGTGTGTGTGTGTGTGTGTGTGTGCGTGCGTGCATGCATTCGTGTGTGAGTGTCCGCGTGCATCTGTGTGTGTGTGTGTGTGTGTGTGTGTGTGTGTGTGTGTGTGTGTGTGTGTGTGTGTGTGTGTGTGCACGTGTATGTATGCACGTGTGAACCTACTTAAAGCTTTCATAAGGAGTTTTGGAATAGCATTTTACTCAACAAAGATATTTTCCCATAAGGCCTGTTTACTCTTGTCACAGAATAACTACTCTGACATTCTGGTGGGCACATGCATTTATTTTGATGAGAAAAAAAGAGACGTTGCAGTGATTCAGAAAACAGCTGTCTGGCGTTTAGATTAATTCACCACTGGCAAAAAGAATTTTTTTTTCTGGCCTGAACGGCCCCAAATTGCTCTATCTGATTTTGATGGGAATCTGACATTGTTAGCAATTGGATCATTTCATAATCATTATATATAATTTACAACATGTTTCTATTTGCTTATGTCAGCAGCAGCAGCAATATATCAAAAATGTAATTAATTCAAAACACACTGGTAGTAATACAGTGAAAAACCACTCTGTGTCTGTGTGTGTTCCTTTGAGTCTGTGTGCTACTTTGAGTCTGTGTGCGTGTCTGTGTGTTTGTTTGTGTGTGTGCGAGCCTGTGTGTGCCTGTGTGAATCTATGCATGCGTTTGGCTGGTGTGCATGCACGCCTACAGCTTCCAAGGCGTTTTGGTGGATGTTAACGGCTAGGGAATATCTCACAGCTGTCACGATCCTCACTTGTGCGGAGGAACAGGCCAAGTCCCGACGCACAACGTCTGCAGCAGCGGTAGCGGTGCTATTAGCTTCTGACAGCTGGATGCCGGGTTCTGAGTGCTGTTCTGCTCTCCTCAAGGGCCTCCATTCCTCTGACTGAGCTCCACACGAGCAACACAGTGCACAATGAGGTTGAATCGCTTAACCACCGCCTCCAATCACTGCATAGTTAACAGTCTAGGCCCTTTGGGACTGTTAGAAGGCCGCTTGGAGAGGCCTTTGGTGCCACATCTTGCGGTATGCTATGTTTTGTTATGTTGCGCGATGTTGCATCGTATTACATTGTTATGTTACGATGTTATGTTTTGCTATCGCAACGTAACGTAACATACCCAACAGTATGGTACTGTATGTTGGGTTATGTTACAACGTGGTATGTTAGGTTTCGGTGCGTTATGTTATGTTGCGCGATGTTGCGTCGTGTTACGTTGTTATGTTACGTTACATTTTTGCAACGTAACCTAACATTCCAAACAGTATGGTACTGTATGTTGGGCTATGTTACAACATGGTATGTTACGTTTCGGTGTGTTATGTTTTGTGAAGTTTTGTTACAAAATACTATATCGTTATGTCACATTATGTTCTGCTATGTTGTGATGCAATGTGTTATGTTGTGTTACATTTTGTTGTGGTGTGATACGCTGCGTTATGTGTGAATTAATCATAATTGAATTAATACCAATGTGTAAAGGTATTTTTTATTTAGACAATCTTGTTTTGATAGCACCCATACTTAATTTCCCTGTTTTCCCGGTAACACACATGCTCCAATTTACAAAAACATCTCCTCCTTCACCTATTTCTTTCCATCCTACATGCATATTGGATCACAACTCTCCCATCTCAAGCTTGGCACCCTTTGCGTATCATTTATTTTTCTTTTGAACATAGAATGCCAAGTCGCATTGTGTTACTGAAGTCCTACTCACCAGCTGTCCTGGCCAGCCAGCCATCTTCTCCATCACAGCTTCTTGGGCCATGTCTATCCTCCAACCTTGGGGGAGGTGGGGGGGTGGGGGATGCGTGGGAAGTAGAGGAGGAGTGGGTGGCTCAATCAGATCGGGGAGCTATTGAAGAGGCCAGGGGAGACAGTGGAGATTGAAGATTGCCTTTCCTGGATCCTGTTGAAATTGAGACCCATCACTTGCTACGCTAGAAGAAGAGATGAGGGGTTGGGAGGAGAAGAGGCCAAAATTTAATTTACAACTCTGTTTCAATGCAGGTTGAAGAGGGGAAAAAACTAAGTTCATTTTTGCTTCAGATACAGTGCAATGGCCGCCATCGGCTGAACATATAGAACTTGTTATAGATCTTCTTTTTTTGTCAGTAATTAAAAATCATAGATCTCGAGGCGTCACATGTGACACTCTTGTCATTTAAAGCCAATGTCATTTTTTTTCTCCCACTGGTCACATGTTCCCTCAGGCTAACTTAACAGCTCTGCTCTGATGGCAACCCATCCATGGATACACAGCCCTTGTTATTTACAACATATGTATAAATGTGCCTTAACTGCTGCAACAAACGATTCAATAATGGAAACAATAAGCAGAGTTGGATGTTTCATAATGTCACTTATGTATTTTATATATATGATTTGGCGTGCGTGCATGTGTGTCTGTATATGTATGTGTGCACGCATTCATGCGCATGTGCGAGTGCGTGCGCTCGCAATGTGTCTTCAGGTAATTTGGGTTCATGGTAGAAGATGCACTGGGATTTGCATTCACTAATTAATTAGTCTTTTTTTTCCATTTTCCGTTTGGCGGTTCATTAAAATGTACATTAATCATTTGAATTAACCAGAAAAATAATTGAAATTCTATCAATTAACAATTATTGCTCAGTGGAGTTTTAAATATGGAAAAGACTGAAGGGGCTGCTGCTTATTTATTTTGACATGCGCTGGACCTTTTCAGCTACGCCGGGGTTGGAAAACGAAGTAAATTACCGGATAACTGGTAATTACCTCAAGCAACATCCTTTGCAGCACAGACAGACACGTGTGCGCAATCACACACAACAAATGAGTACGCTCCTAATCATACATGCTGCCAAGCACATGCAATACGTCCCTGTGTCTTTTAATTGCTCTATTTGTTATTATTATTTAATATGATTTGCCGTTGCCGGTAAAACTGCTAAGAATGAGATGGGAGAACTAAAAAACATCCTCCCTCTCTCTCGCTCGCTTTCGCTCTCTCTCTCTCCCGCTCTCTCTCTCTACTTGCTTTTTCTCTTTCTCGCTCTCTTGCTCTTCCTCTCTCTATCTCTCCCCCCCCCCTCTCTCTCTGTCTCTCTCTCGCCCAGGCCCCATGCAGGAGACAGTCTTTGACTTCTGGAGGATGGTGTGGCAGGAGAACACAGCAGCTATCGTCATGGTGACCAACCTGGTGGAAGTGGGCAGGGTGAGTACTGGTACACGGACCCTACACGGTTCCCTCTAACTACACTTCCCAGGTCACACGTTCACAGACGGCCTCATCCATCAAAAGGCAAAACTGGAACAACTGTATTGTGTATCTTTGCGTGTGTGTGCTATAAAAAGTATATAGATGGATTTTATATGTGTGTGTATGTGTGTGTGTGCGCACCCATGTGCTGTGCTACTGGGGACTCAGTGAGCCATAGCTTTTCAGGAAAATCTCTCTTTCTTGCTCAATCTCTCTCTTCCTCTCTCGCTCTCCCTTTCTTTCTCTATCTGTCTTTGTCTCTCTTTCTCTCCCTATCTCCCTCTCCCCCCTTCTCTCCCTCTCTTCTCAATCCTCTCTCCCTCTCCACCCCTCTCTCTCTCCCCGCCTCTCTCTCTCCCCCTCTCTCACTGTCTCTCCCCCCCTCCCTCTGCCTCTCTCTCTCCCTCTGATGGGTGAGGTGTGAGGAGTGGCTGATTGATGGCCTTCATTACCACAGAGCCATCCAGGCGCCCCACTTCTGTTCCGTCACTATGACTCCAGAAACAGAGATTAGACACAACTAGCCACACACACACACACACACACACACACCACCAGCAGCCCTAAAACAACCACTCCTTAATGTTGTCCTCTGGCGTGTGAAGGACTGTTGTTATCTAGTGTAGAGTTCATCACGTCGGTGGTGCTAATGCGCGGGCCCCATACTTCTGCCATTCTTCACCGACCATGTATGTGTGTGTGTGTGTGTGTGTGTGTGTGTGTGTGTGTGTTCGCCTGGGAAGAAACAGCATGCTCCCCTATTGAACACATTGTTTGTTCTCCCTGCTACCCTCCTCCACCTTACACTGTTGCTCCTGGTTAGATCAAAATCAGAACACACAGCATTAAAACACTACACACTCGCATCACATACTGCCCAACCAGCACCAGCTGATGGAGATCTCAAAGTGTCTTCTATGCATTTACACACACATGCACGCGCACACATACATGGAGTTCCGGCGTTACTCCTGACACACAGTCACGCCTTTGCGGTAGCTAATGTCAGGTGTAATGACAGCAGCGAGGTCTTGAACGTAGCGGAGCTGCTAATGAGCCCGCGGTGCTCCCCGTCTCCAGTCACCTCATTAGGACTGCTGCTCTGCCGTAGCGCCGACCGCCCTGGGGGCCGCCACGCCCTCTGCCTTCCCCACACCTGCTTAGCCGCCACGGTGGCCCACGCCATGTGTGAGGCCTGGGTGGGTACGGCGGGGGTCCTCCTCCTCGTCCTCCTCCTCTTCTTCCTCCTCCTTCAATCTGTCTGCTATATGATCCCTGTCCAATGGCGCCCGCTAGACACAGTCCTCCGCTGAGAGGAGGGGGAGGAATGATGGGGGGAGGGGAGGGAGGAGTTGCCCCTTACCCACTCCCACCTAGCTTCCATAAAAACCACCACCCGTCATATCACCACCGTGGGCCATCTGCTCAGCTCAGCTGCTGGTGAACTCTGGGAAATCCTGGCAAAAGGCACACAAATCTTGCATGGACACACACACAGACACGCACGTATGTACTTGCGTGCACATCAGCGGCAGTCAGCAGAGAAAGGTTTGGAAGGTTTGTATGTGTGTGTGTGTGTGTGTGTGTGTGTATGTGGCAGGGGGGATCATTGTGTTGGTTCACCTATTTTGTAAGTTTGCCTAAACACACCTATTCTCTTTGATGGACAAAGGGTAGGGTATGAATATTCACTCTTACACACACACACAGCCCGCCACATCCCAAACCAAATCGGTGTGTGTGTGTGTGTGTGTGTTACTGTAAATAACAGGTGAGTGTAGGTGAACATACAAACCAGAAAACGCAAATACCCACTCCCACACACACACACACACACACACACACACAAGAATGTATTTGCAAGGGAGATAAAACTACATCTGTATGTACGTCCGTGCTCTTCACCCATGAGCTGATTCCTGCCACCTTTCCCAAAATGAGGCCCCCTGATTTAGAGCTAGATCTAATAAGGTAATGGCTTTCAGCCTAATTTAATCTGGCTGGAGTCGGATGCTGGATTTGTGATTGCCATCAGGAATTAGTCATCATGGGGTGGGGTGATGATGGGATAGAGTGTGGACTTGGAGTTTCCCCCTTGTGCTCTCCTCCCCTCCACATCAAAGCTCAAATCTAATTTAGTTTCACTCCCCAATCAGAGCATATGCACACGCACGCACACATGCACACACGCACACTCTTACACACACTCTTACGCACGCACACACACTCACAGAGACAATAACAGCAGAAATTTGAATTTAATTTAGCAACTGTGATGATCAGGTTTACCCTTGTCATTAGAAACCATCATTTTTCTCTGATTCACACACACACACACACACACACACACACACACACACACACACACACACACACACACACACACACACACACACACACAAACACCTCCACCATCTCAGATGATGTTTGCCCAAGCCCTCAGTATCAACAGTTTAATTGAAAGGGTGAGGAGAGGTGTGTGTGTGTGTGTGTGTGTGTGTGTGTGTGTGTGTGTGTGTGTGTGTGTGTGTGTGTGTGTGTGTGTGTGTGTGTGTGTGTGTGTGTGTGTGTGTGTGTGTGTGTGTCGTGTGTCCGTGTGCGTGCGTGCGTGCGCCTGCGCCGTGTGTGTGTGAGATGATGATGACGATACCTAATACACAGGAGTTTTCCAGCGGGACGTTTTAGATTTCTTCTGGGAAATCTGTTTTTAAACAGCCAACGGTTTATCATTTCATATCATTATTAGATCGTCTTTATTTTCCCTCATCAAATCATGGCACTTGATCATTCCTCTATTTTGTCTTCCATTCCTTGCCTGAGAGAACTTGAGGTGCGCAATTGTACCCTGGTCCCCTGTCCCCCGGGTGCCAGCATTAGGCCCCGCTCACGAGCCCTGTTCTATCTTAACAGTCTGCAGCCGCCGCGCTGCGCCTTTAAACTCATTCTCAGGTTATCGACGTGCGAATGAAAAAGCAATAATGTGCGGGGAACGAGCGCCCCCGTCGATACATAAGATTCCCATTTTGCGGCGACGGCTCCTTGACCAGGGGCTGAAACTAATAGGACTCCATGGAGACATAGAGCTCTGAATATTGGCTGCAGAAGGGAGGGTAATGTTTTGTGACAATGATGTTGAGTGCGGGTTAGAAAAAAAATGAAGATCTGATGAATCGGATTGTAATTTAAAAAATAACTTGGTTATCTACTTTTTGGGTTGAAACCAGATAGTTAAGTTGCCTTGCTGTGTCTGTTTCTGTGTAGGGAGGCAGTCTACGTACAAACTCGACGTTAACGGTACTCGAGCATGTGACGCACGACGTGAACGTTAAGCTGTGGTTATCTGTGTGTGTTTCGTGCTTCAGGTCAAGTGCTGCAAGTACTGGCCGGACGACACGGAGATCTACCGGGACATCAAGGTGACGCTGATCGAAACGGAGCTGCTGTCGGAGTACGTCATCAGGACCTTCGCCGTGGAGAAGGTACACCTTCCTTTCCTCCGTCCCTCCACTTCTGCTGGGTCCCCATTTGGCGCCATTTTGGTTCCAATATAAATGTTTTTATAAAGGAGATCCTGGATCTGGTTGGATCCAGCTGGAGAGTTGCAGGGCGTCAAACGTGTGTGTGTGTGTGTGTGTGTGTGTGTGTGTGTGTGTGTGTGTGTGTGTGTGTGTGTGTGTGTGTGTGTGTGTGTGTGTGTGTGTGTGTGTGTGTGTGTGTGTGTGTGTGTGTGTGTGTGTGTGTGTGATTCGTTGCTGTATGAGCAAATGTGTGCTGTACAGAGCTTTGGTTGCTAATAAAAGGACTTATGAAAATATAAGGCTAGTGTTTTGGTGTAAAGGTACAGAAACAGCACTGATTGCAATGGAATAAGACACAAATTAGACGATAACAAAACTTATTTGTTGACAGAAGCTAACCAGTAATTACAAACAAACAATAGTACAGAAAATGTAATTATTTATCTAGTTTAGACCAGGTAAGATTTTTCAAATCAGCAGATAGAATACATTGCTGCTCCTATCAGTAGGAGTTGGGTGTAGCGTGTAGGCTGTTGGGTGTAGCGTGTTCATAGTAGGGTGTAGGCTGTTAGGTGTAGGCTGTTGGCTGTAGGGTGTAGGCTGTTCGTAGTAGGATGTAGGCTGTTAGGTGTAGGCTGTAGGCTGTTAGGTGAAGGCTGTTCATAGAAGGGTGTAGGCTGTTAGGTGTAGGCTGTTCATAGTAGGATGTAGGCTGTTAGGTGTAGGCTGTTGGGTGTAGGCTGTACGCTGTTTAGTGTAGGGTGTAGGCTGTTAGGTGTAGACTGTTTGTAGTAGGGTGTAGGCTGTTAGGTGTAGACTGTTTGTAGTAGGGTGTAGGCTGTTAGGTGTAGGCTGTTTGTAGTAGGGTGTAGGCTGTTCATAATAGGGTGTAGGCTGTTTGGAGGAGGGTATAGGCTGTTAGGTGTAAGCTGTTAGGTGTAGGCTGTTAGGTGTAGACTGTTTGTAGTAGGCTGTAGGCAGTTGGTTCTGGAATACTAGAACACATACTAGAACACAGCAGTGGAGCACGTTCTGTGAGTTTGCAAATTAGTTTCAAATCTTTTCCACATTTTCAAACTCATTAGCTTCTTTAACTACTTTCTGTCAATGCCACTGACGGCAGTGTACGAACACTTTGTCTTATGTACTGCACCTTCCAACTCTAATTTAGTTATCTAAATGATAATCTGACTGCCTACCCTTATTGGAAATAAAGTGGAAATCACTGAACTGGTTTAATGACAAACACACAAGAGGAAGGGATAGGGCAGCCTGCAAGGACAAACAAAATACATGAATAATATAGGTGTATATATAATGATGCCATCTAATAAAGACACACTATGGAGCTTGATGGAGTGTGTGGTAGTTGGTTGGCAGATGATGGAACCTGAGTCCATCCTCCATTCGATCCATTAAATAGCAATCTGTATTCAATATATTTCCCATGGTGTGTGTGTGTGTGTATGTGTGTGTGTGTGTGTGTGTGTCTTTTCATACATAGATACTATTGTATACTCTCTTCTGCCCTTTGTGTGTGTGTGTGTGTGTGTGTGTGTGTGTATGTTTTCATACATAGAGAATACTTTTAGTCTCTTCAGCTCTTTCTCTGTGTGTATGTGTTTATACATAGAGAATACTTTTAGTCTCTTCAGCTCTTTCTCTGTGTGTATGTGTTTATACATAGAGAATACTTTTAGTCTCTTCAGCTCTTTCTCTGTGTGTATGTGTTTATACATAGAGAATACTTTTAGTCTCTTCAGCTCTTTCTCTGTGTGTATGTGTTTATACATAGAGAATACTTTTAGTCTCTTCAGCTCTTTCGCTGTGTGTATGTGTTTATACATAGAGAATACTTTTAGTCTCTTCAGCTCTTTCTCTGTGTGTATGTGTTTATACATAGAAAATACTTTATACTTTAAATACTTTCTGTGTGTGTATGTGTGTGTATTTGTTTGTTTGTGTGTGTGTGTGTGTGTGTGTGTGTGTGTGTGTTTTTATACATAGAGAATGCTGTATATTCTCCTCAGCTCTTTCTGTGTGTGTGTGTGTGTGTGTGTGTGTGTGTGTGTGTATTTATACATAGACAGTGCTTTATACTCTCCTCTTGTTGTCCCCGACAGCGAGGCGCCCACGAGATCCGGGAGATACGACAGTTCCACTTCACAGGGTGGCCAGACCACGGGGTGCCCTACCACGCCACAGGGCTGCTGGGCTTCATCCGCAGGGTGAAGTCCAAGACCATGACCAATGCCGGGCCCATGGTGGTCCACTGCAGGTCCGTACGCACCGCCCTGGCCTGGAGCCTTTACCGCATGCGGACTTACACTCGTCGTGTACACAGGGGGTCTGGAGTATTTCAATGAATGCACCAAACTATTTATTTAGATGTGAGGTTAAAGGGTTACTAAATTAATAAAGACAGGCATAATTGTTTGAGTGTTTTACTGTATTTTACTTTTATTTTTTAATAATGGTGAATTACTTGATTTGGTGCTTCAGAAATGAAATGCAGGTTGCTAAACACAGTTTAATTTAGTTGTTGGCGCAGCCGCTTCAGTGCCAGTTTCACAATGTCAAAGCTGTATCCTAAAGCTAGGAGGCTGTACCCCCAAAATTCAGGTTACTAGGCAACAAGCAGAGGACACGTGCACACACGTGCACAAGCATAGCGTTATAGGGACAGAAAAATCAGCATTTACTCAATTTGAAAAGAAATGAAATTATGCTAAATAACCTTATGACACAGTGTGTGTCACACCCATTTTGTCAACATTGTGTGGTGAAACACCTGAAACTAGGCTCATGTCGTTTCCTCGATTACGATTGGTCCCCTACAGCGCGGGGGCGGGCCGAACTGGCTGCTTCATAGTGATTGACATCATGCTGGACATGGCTGAAAGAGAGGGCGTGGTGGACATCTACAACTGTGTGAGGGAGCTACGCTCACGCAGAGTCAACATGGTCCAGACAGAGGTATTTATAGGGCTGGGGGGGAAATTGATCAATGTAAGAATCGCAAATTCTTATCTTCCTTGATTTTGAATTGATTCATAAGTTCTGAAAGTCTGTATTTTGGGGGTAGGTTTTTCCCTTTTGTCTTAGGTTTGCCTTTGTGTGTTAACATTATTGTGTTCAGTTTATATAACTTTTTCTAAAATAAAAAAGATATAATCTTATACAAGCTTTACTCTGCTTTCATGCCAAATTTGCCAACTCGCCTTTCTTAGAGAGGTACTATGTACTGAAGAGAGAATTGATTTTGTATCTGGAATGCTTTTGAATTGAGAATCGATTCTGAAATCGAATCGTGAGATACCGAAAGATTCACACCCCTAGTAATTCAGCACACGATTGTTCCTAGAGAAGGACCAATCGTAATGTCGCGGTTGGCTTTCATTCAAACAACACAGTTGGTGATTGATTGGTGCTGTGATTAAGGTCACCGAAGGGGTCGTAATGCACTTAGCCAACAGCACTACAAACAATCCATTTCTCTCTAAAACACTCTGGTGATTATTCCATTTAGAGTCGAGGATTGGTGTGTTCATACCTCGACTTTTATCACAGGTCCACAGTGGCTACATGCCATAATCGCATTTTCATTGACCCTTTTACTCGCCAGTGTCAATTATTGTTGAAAAAGAAAAAGTGAACAGCACACTGGCTTGCTGCGGGTTTGAACCCTTATGAACAACCCGCCTTAATACGGGGAGAAAACCCAATCCTGGAGGACTCATCGGCGGGAGAGGCCTCCCAGAGGCCTCCTGGAAGGGCACGCCGCTTTTCCTGAACGCACGCCATCTGGACGCGTCCGCCACCGCGCTGGATGCATCATTTCATCCTAATTCCGTTTAAATCACAAGCGTCATTGGCCTTAATGGGCCGAATGTTTCATCGCTGACGTGCAGACCGGGACCGCGGCGACCAGGAGACCAAATGTCGGCGTGTTCCTCCTGACTCAGTCTGCGCTAAAGTCAAGTGACCTTCAGACTGCGAGCGTGTGTGTATGTGTGTGTGTGGTGGGGCTGTGTGTGTGTGTGTGTGTGTGTGTGTTATGTGGCTGCAAGCGTGTGTGTGTGTGTTATGTGGCTGCAAGCGTGTGTGTGTGTTATGTGGCTACGTGTGGGTGTGTGTTATGTGGTGCGTGTGGGTGTGTTATGCGGCTGAGTGTGTGTGTGTGTGTGTGTGTGTGTGTGTAATTTCCCTCGCAGGTGTTCAGGCTGGTCGTTGGCAGGGATCCTTTGCCCTCCAGCTGCGCTGCGGCTCTCCTTGCGTCCCCTCTGTCCTTTTATTGGTCGATGGACGTCGGTTGATGGACGTCGGCCGAGCGCAGGGCTGTTTGTTGTTGTCGTTGTTTAAAGTGAATGAGCCCCGATGCGGATCGATCGATCGGCGGAGCAGAGGTGCACGGCCGGCCTGGTCGCTCCCACGCCTTCAGGCCAGGGGGTTCATGCCCTCTACGCTACATGTATGGGGTGTGGGGCGTGAGGCGGGGTCAACCTTATCGCATGTTATGTTTCATTGGATGTGTAAATCGGTGACCCCTGCACATGTGGATTTGTCTGAAGTGACAAGGCAGAGTCAGCTGAAAATGTCACTTCACAATGGATTCACATCAAGCCGTCAGCTGGAGCTGTCAGAGTGCCGGGGGGGGGGGGGGGGGGGGGGGGGGGGGGGGGGGGGGGGGGGTTGTGGTGGCATGGGTACCATGGCAACAGACTCACTGCTACTGTTTGATTATCAGAATGGCTCGTCTGCCATGTTAAGGACACGGACGACAACGATGATGACGATGACGATCAGAAACATATATGATAAGATTTGACTGGACTCAGATGAATTGAAAATGAAGATACCATTCCAAAATAGTACTTACTTCACCTAAATAATTCTCTAAATAAGGTTACTAATGTAACGTGAAAAGTGACCTTGTGGACACTCTACCTAGAGTATGTTGATAATGGCGAAGAGAACACAAAATGATGATGGCCACACCGATCATAGTGGTCAATGACAAAGGACGAGGTAATGGGAATCAAATGTAAACAAAAAACGATTGGATGATTAATGTTAACATTAAAAAACATTTCTAATGGATCTGGTGGCACTTTTACAACTGTCCTTGATGTGACAGTAAACAAACACCTGTTAAATCACTTTTATCCCTTATCTTCCAGGAGCAGTACGTCTTCATCCACGACGCCATCTTGGAGGCGTGTCTCTGCGGGGACACCACCATCCCAGCCAATCAGCTGCGCTCTGTCTACTACGATATGAACCGCCTGGACCCCCAGACCAACTCCAGCCCCATTAAAGAAGAGTTCAGGGTGAGGGAGCACGCTGTCTACACACTGCACTTTAAAGACCACCTTCAGTAATCTTCTTAATGTTTTTCAGCTGTTTAATTTTGTCCTAAGCCAAGCCTTGCGGCTTTAAATAGCTTCTGTAATTATTACAGCTGGAGGGAGCCCTTAAGTAAAATTGCCAGTATCAATCTACCATAGGTACTCGATGCATAATTAAGATAGAATGGGAAAATGGGATAAAAAATAAATTGGATGATTTTAACATAAGAAATATATGTTACAGAATTTGGCGAAGACGTCAGTAATACACAGCAGGCATCTGTATCCACCATATAAATCGCTTTAAAATTGTTTATACAAAACATCAGTTATACACACATGAAGTCTACACTCCATATATATTATTTACTTGTACTGTGTGAAACAGGGCTTCAGACAGCCAGATTATAAACGGCGGGACCCTATTCATACATGGAATGATGCCTGTCGTAGTAGCGTCCGAGCCACGGGATACATTAACGCGATTCGTGTTTGTGCTGTGTTTGTTCCTCCCGCCGTGGGGCGTCAGACCCTGAACATGGTGACCCCTACGCTGCGCGTGGAGGACTGCAGCATCGCCCTGCTGCCGCGCAACCACGAGAAGAACCGCTGCATGGACGTGCTGCCGCCCGATCGCTGCCTGCCCTTCCTCATCACCATCGACGGGGAGAGCTCCAACTACATCAACGCGGCTCTCATGGATGTAAGGGGACACACACACACATGCCACACACATGCCACACACACGCCACACACACGCCACATACAATACGCAACACAGAACAAACACACACACAATACATAACACACACACACACACACACACACATACAGACACACACATACAATAAACAATAGAGAACACACATGCACACACACAAACACACAAAATACAGATCACACACACACACACTCACAAAGCCCACAGACATGCACACACACACACACACACACACACAAACACACACAAACACACACACACACTACTGAACACACAATACAGGGCACACACACCACACACTAAATGCACAAACCATACACGACAGGAAGCACACACACCAAGAACAAATACACAACCAACACAACACAAGAATACACTATACTCTTGAACTTTACCGAGAACCTGAAATGTGTGCTGATGCGCGATTTCTTTGCTTGTCCACCGGTAAAGGTTAACATGGAGATAAGCTAGTGTGTGTATCAGTGTGTGTAAAAGACAGAGAGGAGCAGGTCAGAGAGGTCAACACTGTGCACATTACTGACTTCAACTGTTTCGTCTGCTTTTGAATTTAAATTGTCACACACACGCACGCACGCACGCACACACACACACACACACACATTCAGAGACTCTAAACTCACTCTGTCCACAGCCCTCTTTCAATTCTGTTGAAGGGTGACTTTGATCAATGAGACCAGCTGCATATGTAAGTATTCTTCAGTCTTGGCAGAAGAATACATTAAAAAAATGGTCAAAGTTCATGTTCTCCATTGAAGCCCCAGTCAGAGATCTTTGCCTCGGACTACAAGGCCTACTTCCAGTCTTAATATATAAGGTCAGACATGGCATCTCCATTAGAATACAAGAGCCTTAATAAAAGCCTGGTCAGCGATGGAGGTCGTTTTTAAATAAATGTAATTTTTTTATTCTGGCTAACACTGGTTGTAAAATATACATGAGGTTCCTCCACAAGGACACCTCCACCGTTCCTTGGCTTTTTGTTTCCCTTCTTTTTTTTCACTTCGATCCCTCATCTTTTTTTCCCCTCCTCTCATCTCTCTCTACTGATTCCCTTTCATCTTCTCCTCGCTCTGCCTCCCCTCTTGACCCCCACCCCCCTCCAGAGTTATAAGCAGCCCTCTGCGTTCATCGTGACCCAGCACCCCTTGCCCAACACGGTGAAGGACTTCTGGAGGCTGGTGCTTGACTACCACTGCACCTCCATCGTGATGCTCAATGACGTGGACCCGGCCCAGGTAAACCCTATCTGGTACACACACACACATGCATGCATGCACGCACGCACATGCACACCTGCACAAATAAACACACATATACCCAACACACCAAAAAAAACATACCTGCACAGAGAAACACAGACAGATGTACCCCAAACAGTACCCAAAAGATGCACAAACAAACAGACGCACACACATCCACATACACGCAGATGCAGATGCACACACAGACATACACAAACAGGAGGGCATCCTAGGAGAGCATAATGAGGAATTCATGTAGTAAAACCAGACAACCGATAAAGTAGGGCAGGGGTGCTGGTGGGACTGAAAGCAAAAGTCAGAAAACGATCCCTTCATTTGATCCTGCATACTCCATCCCTCATACATGCCCAGAGAGAGAAAAAGAGAGAGACAGAGAGAGGCTCAAGCTAAAATCGACATCCACTTCGAAAGAAGTCAAATAAATTCAAATGTACAGGGCGGTGTGTGTCCGATCCGCACGTGCGCGTGGGCGCGCGCGCTACCCGCCACGAAAGCCAATGAGAGTGGATGGATGAGTCGGGCCTGCGGAGGAGGCTCTGCGGGGCTCCAGCCCCGGGCTCTGTCATAACACCTGCGGATCAAAGCCCTCTAGCTGGCCTGCCTACCCCCCCCCCCCCCCCAACCCCTCCTCTGCTGTACCCCCTATCCCCGGGTGTCGGGCTGTTCTGACTGGATGGACGGACGGGTGGGTGGATGGAGGGATGGAGGGATGGATCGTTTCATTCCATATTCTCACTGTAGCCGGCATAGGAAGGAAGGCAGGCAGGAGAGGCAGCAGATGGGGAGGAAGAGAGAGAGGGAGCGAGGGACGGAGTGAGAGAGGGAGCATGGAGGCTCAGTGTCTCTCCATCAGGCTCTTTGTTGTCTCGCGTCTGTTGAATTTGTCAAGTGTTGATGGACTCTCTGAGGAAGAGCAGCCTGAATTCGAGGAGGAGGAGTGATTTCCTGGTGTGTACGTGTGAGTGTGTGTGTATACACGTACACACACACACACACACACACACACATACACACATACTCGCCTGTTACTATGAGCAGTATGCCGTGAGCGTTCATCTGTACCCTTGTGTCGGTACATTTGTTCTTGTATATCTGTTTTGTTTTTTGGGTTGTTTCTCAGGTTGAATCGTGTTAATGCCTCAATCACCCATTTCCCAGACGGTTCTTTAAAAGACACCATATGCACATTGTGTGTGACTATATAATGAACTATAAGGAAATGGTTTAGAATTAATGAGTGCAGATTGTGAATCTGGCTGAGTGGTTGGAGGCAGCACTCATACATTGAATCAGAATCAGAATAACTATATTTTGAAGTATAGTTACACATACAAGGACCTAAAAGTTAGAAGCAACACGATATAAGCAAAATATTTAAAATATATATTGAATAAGAAGAATTTAAGCAAAATAATAAGTAACAATATTTACACCCTAAGTTATTGAGGACTAAATGATGTAGGCTGTGAAAGGATAACACCCACCCACACATACACACTTGTTCCACTTCTTACTTAGGGTGGACTTGGACTCTTTGTGTATGAAGGCACAGTGATACTCCTGGGTTCTGATGGATAATTATATAAAGGGAGGAGAAAAAGCCCAAACTAAAGGCATAACTCAATGCATTGGCACTTTAAAGAACCACACAGTCATGTTGATTGACCTATATTACCTACAGTTTCTGATGCAGATGTAAACTCCTTGTGTTGTTTAGAGTGGAAAAAGCAGAAAATGATTGAGAGACTCAAAGATATGATAAGGTATAGGTCTTAGTATAACTCTTTCCAAGAAGGACGTCCGATTCGATAGCATTCAAAATAAAGGTAGATATTCTTGTTTATTTTCTCTTTGAGATGCTCACAACCCAATTTCAACCAACAAGGAAAAAAACATCAAGATTGATTTTGAGTCTACGCCCGCCTCACTAGTACAAAGCTGTCATCACACACAATCTCCCCCTTTCTTCTGTTTCTGTAGACAGGCATGAGGAGAGACACGCATGGGGTCGGTCCACAGGGCCGCAAGTGGTGTCGGCTATGAGAGAGAGAGAGAGAGAGAGAGAGAGAGAGAGAGAGAGAGAGAGAGAGAGAGAGAGAGAGAGAGAGAGAGAGAGAGAGAGAGAGAGAGAGAGAGAGAGAGAGAGAGAGAGAGAGAGAGAGAGAGAGAGAGAGAGAGAGAGAGAGAGAGAGAGAGAGAGAGAGAGAGAGAGAGAGAGAGAGAGCACCTTCCTCCCTCTCCCTGATCTAGACAATGATAAATATATCTGCTGTGTTTCTCTATGTGTTTGTTTATTGTCCTGGGGGTAATGGAAAGCACCCACGGTTTGGATATGCAGCTGCTGAATGGAATTCCTGACCAATATGAAACATACAAACCCTCGTTTCTATTGGACACAATCTAACGCTCAACACATATACACACACAAACACACTTGTTCTACTTCTTCCTTGGGGTGGACTTGGACTCTTCTGCATATGAAGCCACAGTGAAACTCCTAGGTTGAGGAAGTGCACCAAACTAACTGAACATCCTTCCTTCTCTCTGTTCTCTGTCTGTTTATCCTCTCTGTTTGTCTCTCCATGTCCACCTATGTTTACATTTGCATTGAGCTGTGTCAATGATGGTTCCACTTGTGTGCGTGCGTCTTTGTACATGCGTGTGTGTATGTGCATGTACGTGTGTGTGTGTGTGTGTACATGTTCGTGTACATGCCTTTGTGTGTGCCTGCCTGTGTGTGTGTGTCTGTGTGTGTGTGTGTTGGTGTGCATGCCTGTGTGTGTGCATGAATGTGTGTGTGCACGTGCGAGTGCGTGCCTGTGTGTGTGTGTGTGTGTGTGTGTGTGTGTCTGAGTGCATGTTCATGTCTGTGTCCGTGTCTATTTTTTCTTAGTTGTGTCCACAGTATTGGCCAGAGAACGGCGTTCACCGCCACGGACACATCCAGGTGGAGTTCGTGTCCGCCGACCTTGAGGAGGATATCATCAGCAGAATATTCCGGATCTACAACGCTGCCCGGGTACGACCCCGCCATCAGAACACTCACACTTATACAACAGCCTGTTGCGTTCTTAGGTTAGGGGTGGACTGTGTGTGTGTGTGTGTGTGTGTGTGTGTGTGTGTGTGTGTATCTGTGTGTGCGTGCGTGCAGTTTTTCAAGTCTGTGTTCCAGCGTTACTGGGTGAAACTTTTCTTTTCCTCATGCTTTATAATTTTTTTGGGGAGTATTCTGCTGATCTGTTTTTTGACAGTAACTGTGACTGCCGAGCTCACACCACCCACACCTCCCACTCACACATACTGGTGCGAGGAGCCGGCTCGGCCTCGCACCAGTGGGGAAAGATCCTTCTGTTCTTGAACTATGTGGCTCTCTCTCTCGCTCTTGCTCTCGCTCTTGCTCTCTCTCTCTGGCCGCCATCTTGTAAAGGGGTCCTCTCTCTGGGGGGGAGGGGGGGGGGGACACTAAGACAGTCCACTAGAAGTCATGACTCTACCCAAACTTTGATCGGTCTGATTTAACATCAGACTTACCTGTTAAGGCTTTAAGGCCTCACCCCAACTTTGAGTGTCTATAATCCCAAGTGTGTTGTGACACCCCCTGACCACTAGGGAGCCCCAGGGATAAATACTAAGAACCCCTCCAGTGAGGGTGGAGTACGATTATTATCACATAGGATTAATGACAAGTGTTATTAAATTCTGTCCGCCACGGATTAGGAGTGTCTCTACCTTTCATCTCCAGCGTTAATAGCGCACCAATCTATCAAAGTCACTCACCCCTCATCCAATCACACTCCTCCTCGTCTCCAAGCGATCCACCTCGCCAGTCCTACATTGTCACTGTTTGCTATAAGCCCCGCCTTTTTTACCTGGCATCCTGCCTGTGTGTGTGTGTGTGTGTGTGTGTGTGTGTGTGTGTGTGTGTGTGTGTTTGCGATTAGACTATTTGATTTGAGTTTGCGCATACGTGGGTGTGTGTGTTTGTGTAACCTGGATGCGACTTCCCCCTTCCCCTCCCCGTGTGTCCACAGCCCCAGGACGGCTACCGCATGGTGCAACAGTTCCAGTTCCTGGGCTGGCCCATGTACCGGGACACGCCCATGTCCAAGCGCTCCTTCCTCAAGCTCATCCGACAGGTTGACAAGTGGCAGGAGGAGTACGACGGGGGAGAGGGACGCACCGTGGTGCACTGTCTGTAAGTGTCTCTCGCCCTCCCTCCCTTCCCCTCCAGACACATTAATTGTAATGTTGAGTCTGTTCACCTACCGTTATAAGGGGAAACATCCCCACCTACTGGCGGAATGGCATTAGTGCAGCCCAAGTGTTTCCGTAGGTTTTAACAGCTTGGCTCTCCAGCAAAGTAGAAACGTTCAACTCAGGAACAACTCACTTCTCTTTCTTTTTGTTTACAGTTTTTACTTGGGTTTTCATTGATACTTTTGCACATTTAAATTGTACACAGCTGCTATGTTAGGACATTTTAACAAAAATAGGAAAATAGAGAAAAATAAAACTCACTGACTCAAGTTTTCTGACACGCGAGACACGGGCCAGAGAGATATGATGATGAAATAACCCGAATAAAGTTGCAATTCAGTTGAGATGAGGTTCAAGCCACAACACAGCCGTGACTCTGACACGTCCCTGTCCGGCATGGTCCTCCACAGGAACGGAGGCGGGCGTAGCGGCACCTTCTGCGCCATCAGCATCGTGTGTGAGATGCTGCAACATCAGCGCACCGTGGACGTGTTCCATGCCGTGAAGACCCTGCGGAACAACAAACCCAACATGGTGGATCTCCTGGTGGGTCTCCCTCCTGCCCTGATGGTGGATGGAGGCTGCGTTGTGCTCTGTGATCCCTAATGTCCATGAGACCATTGAAACCCGATTTAAATGGTTGAAACATCCTAATGTACGTATTAGATTGCGTTTGAATGCTGATGGGAGACGACGGTGTTATCCATTATGAGCTGAATATTGACGGCACAGAGAAAAACAAAAACGAATGAGTCTGGAGACTGGATCATTATTGCTGATGAATGATCAACTTTTCTTTGCTCTCCGCATTTTCTTTTTTCAATCTAATTATTTGTGGCTTGTGCTCTTGTGTCTCGTCTCCCAGGAGCAGTACAAGTTCTGCTACGAAGTCGCCCTGGAGTACCTGAACTCTGCATGAGCCTGCGTCTTGGACACACACACACACACAGACCCAAGCCAGATTTTAAAAAAAGAATAATGATAACGTGGACGGGTTGTCACCTGTCTGTGACTGCCGCTGGACGCGAGGGAGGTGTGTGTGTGTGGGTGCACCCCAAGCAGGTACCAGACTGGGCCAGACTTTTGACCAGCTCTGCTGTTTCGGTTGTGTTCTTGTTCAGCTGTGGTCGGATCCGTGGGCTGGATGTGGACAGTGACGTGTTGTACATAATAAGTGACACAGCACATCCCGGGACCTGCTGAAGGACCCTATGAAGCAAGAGTACAAAGATACTTTGCAGTGGCTCTCTCTCTCTCTCTTTCTCAGTCTTAATCTGTTGCTCTCTCTCGCTCTCTCTCTCTCTCTGTCTAACGGCTTGGCCCCACCGAAAGCGTGGTCACCTTTTTGATAACGCGTGGCAATGGCCCGCACTCTTTCTAGTGGCCCGCCAGTACTCACTGAATGTCGATTGTCCAATGGCGTGGCTGAATGCTGCAAGACGCGCTCATTTTCATAAAGTTAACTGAAGTTCAACTTTTGTCCCGCCCCTTCAACGCGCTCCTTCCCACAATCCCTTGCCCCACGCGAGTACGCGTCCAGCACGCGTCCAATACAAAGTGAATGGGAGGCGAGTGCCACACTCGAGGCCACGCGTTTGGTGGGGCCGAGCCCTAAAACATCTCTCTCTCTGTCTAAAGTCTCTCTCTCTCTCGCTCTCTCTCTCTCTCTCTCTCTCTCTCTCTCTCTCTCTCTCTCTCTCTCTCTCTCTCTCTCTCTCTCTCTCTCTCTCTCTCTCTCATGTTTTCTTTTACTCGCCTGTGGTTCCATGGTTGTTGTCTTGATCCTCATTGGATATCGCTAAGTATTACAAAACTCTCCTGTCTCCAGTGGAATGCCATGCACCGTATGTAACGTAAATGTGTTCATTTTACTCCCTCTGCAAACATCTTTCCGATTTTTCGTCTCGCGCTCTTTTTTAGTTTTTACTTTATTGCATTGAATAACAAACGACCATGAAGAACTTTTACAAAAGATGCATCGAGATTACAACCGCTACTTTCAGTGTTGCTAGGTGTCCTGTGAAACGATGACCTCATCGATAACTATCGCATCCAACCACGCCGAGGTCAGATGGAGGAGTAACACCCGGGCCCCCATCTGCTTATTACCTGATTTCCTGTACAGATCTCCAAAGCTTTATTTGCACTCCCATTTGATTATTGTGCATATTGTACATAACTCTCTCGGTTATTTATTTGTGGTTCGTACTCTGTTGTGACTCGCAGTAAGTGACAATCATGTTTTAAATGAGTTGGTTGTTTTTAATGGATTGTAATCGTGTGCGCATTTCTGTTTATTGTTTTTTTTTCAGTCGTCATGTACGACAGAAAAATGTTTCCATTGTAAAAAGATATATATATATATATAAATATATATAAATGCATATTGAGTTATTGCATGGTTGCGTCGTCTGTGCGGGTTGCAAAACGTTGACACGTCGAGGACATCTAGTGGCGAGAAGTAAAGCAGCATCAACATACAGGTGAGCGGGGATGAGGGACAGATCTAACAAAGGTCACACAGGTCAACCGGGTTGTCCTGTTGCTCCGCATGCTCACAAAGTGCATTTTAACATTACTCCTTATCAAGAGGATGTGTGTACGCAACGGTCGACGCAGACGTGTATTGGCTTTGACGTCACACACAGGGTACGGCAGCTAAAAGGGTTTGCAAAGGACAGAGCAAATACTCTCAATGCACACAGAGAAACCTGACTCGGTCGTTTGTGCTCACAAGGCGCCCCGCTCCCTGCTTAAATCAGCTCAATAAGTCACCCAATTCAATAGATGCTGGTTTGGTTCACATGCACAATGTGTTATTCATACCGTTTAGACAAGTGGGTTTGGCAATTTCGATCCATTTGTTTTGTTGTTTTTCGTTTTCATTTAAAAGTTTTCTAGCCACCCTCCTTCACGTCAATATTTACCGAGGAGAATTCTGTCGATGACATTTCACGGTGGCAGCAGTTTTCACAGCCAAACAAGCACATTTACATTTATTAAGTTAACACTCGTTTGTCCAAGGCGTTATGCTGAATCAAAGCGTCCAACCAACGAAGGAGAAAAACTACTGCTGAAAAAGCTGAATAAAAAAGGAAGGGTTCTGTTGTAGCCTATTGTATTTTTATTCACAATAAATATTTGTTTTGTTTATCCATATAAACACACAGAAATAGTTGTGTTTTGTTGCCGTACATTGCTTGTGCCAACGAGAGCTGTGGACATCGAGGACGAAAGGGGTCAAAGTGAGGATCATCAGACTTCATTAAGCAGAAGAGTGGGCCTATGGAGGCCCAGAGATACAGCCACTAACAGCTGGACATTGGATGAACTGTTGCAGATAAGAGCAGGGCAGTATTAGTAATGGGGATGATTTAAGTGGGCGAGATAAAAGATGCTGAGTCGAATGTTCTCATTCCTGCGGGCTCTCTCTGCCCAGCGGCCATCCAACAGGGGCCTCTTTGTTTGGGTTATAATTTATTCCCTAACTTGCAAAGGCATACCCGCTCCCAATACAACCAGGGAATTAACCGTTAACATGAAAATAATATGAAAACATAAACCATAGTAATGGATCGCGATACATTTGTATTCTTTCAATATCATTGCTTATAACTAATGAACGTTGAATCTGTAAGAAAACATTCAACATTTGGCTGTGGATGGGACTACAGATGAGTGCAGATGTATGCTGCTGCAAATCTAATTTGTATCTATCCAATCGTATTTCTCATCATTCAAACTAAAGGCTTCCCGGTGTCATTGTTTTCTTGGCAGCGAATTGCACAGAGAGGAGGAGAACCTAATTGTATTATCCCAAACAAATAGGGAAGTACTCAAGCTTTTCGTTGTGTTGGCTGTAAATTCAACAAGACTGCCATCCCATTAAGGACAAAATAAATTAAACCAAATCGTTATTTCCCAGCAGTGACTCTAGTGCTGATTGATCGGCTGTTGAAAAATGTATTTTGTATCATGGAACCATTAGCCATCCATCGACATGGGCGTACTGTCTGAAGTGAATTCAACTCGAGCATCACTTCAACTGAGGCCACAATTGAAGTGTTGGATGATAACATGTTGCAGCAGTGCAAGTCGCTCCATCGCTTGTTATAAAATACAGTTGAAAAGAAATAGTTTAAAATTACAATGCAAAGCGATTTCATTTGAATTCCTGGTTCATAATTACATGGATATTGCAAGATAGAATCAAACTGGCACACACAGTCTATTATCTAACAGGCCCACAGACAGCCTGTTCGGCAGTGTTGAGGAGAACTTTCTTGCACAAGGGAACATTGGCAACGGTTGAAGGCTGAGAGAGTTATCAAAATAGTGGCACTTCAATGTCAAGCAAAAAAAGTTTGTGCTACTGATGCCCAAACCCCACAATTAATCTCAACTCATGCCTTGATTTCTCATTTAAGGACTGTTATGACACCATGTGAGTTAATGTTGGCTCATCTCTTCCAATTACGCTGCCTCGCATTGCCTAAGACAGGATAACACAGTTATGGAAGATGTCTTTAGAGAAGGGTATCTATAATTCAGTGTGTATTATGCATACAGTAGTCCTACACAGCCCTTGGCAGTTCTACTTGTATCTTCCCCGTTGTAAATCCAGTTTTTAGTCTGCAATCTGGATGTAATTTACACACATTGGTGGACAGTAAACAGCGAAGAGGGTCTCCACTGTCTCCCCAAAAATTTGAAAACACACTTTTCTGTATTATTGGTGGTTATAGTTTCACTCCCTGCTGCCAGACATTCATTGTCGATTATTTTACTTTCATGCTGCTGTCGCGCTGGGTTGTAAGAAGAGCGTGTGCCGTATACGGGTGGCAGGAAGTCTCTGGTGACGCGGCCCGTCATCATTAGAGGAGCTGCAGGTTGCCATCTCGCTTCCGTCTCTCGGCATCTCCAGCTGGTCAGAGCCACGGGCTGCCCAGATACCGGAGGAGTGCTTCATATTTCATTACTGCTCTGGCACTGAGTAATACTTCCCCCACCCACACCCTGATGGAGAGGATGTGTGTGTGTGTGTGTGTGAGAGAGAGAGAGAGAGAGAGAGAGAGAGAGAGAGAGAGAGAGAGAGAGAGAGAGACCGCTGGGAAGGACCACACAGGAGCACCAGATGTTCCCAGTGCTAAGAAGCACACTCACACACACACGCCTACATACACACACACACAGCCACGTGCACATTCACTTATTATATCCAAATTAGGAAGATAATCTACTAGCCATCGTAAAGCTACTGGAGAGTCTGTGCGCCCCCTCCATCTCTGTGTTTGAGTGTGTGTGTGTGTGTGTGTGTGTGTGTGTGTGTGTGTCTTTGTATGTGAGTGGGCACACCATTAACTTGCTCCATTACAATGTATTAAGGACCACAGCAGTCTGTGTCTGAGACACAATATTAATGTTATCGGTCATAAATGCACATTTGTTTCACAGAGCAGCAGTCGAGATAAGACACAATACATTAAAACGTATTTAAGGTTTTCCAATTTCATACAGTCCTTTCAAGGAGTATAATCCAAATCAGATAATATCATAAGAAACTAATTTAAATCTAATTTAAGAATATATTTAAGACAAGGCATACATAACGGCCTGGGATTGCTGTTAGAAATTGCCGTCTAGTCTACAATATTTATTCAACACTGCTTAGGACATATTCTGTAGCACCTGGTCAATGCCATATAGCTGCATGCCATATATGGGCAGCAATGTCAGAAGCGATCATAACAACGCTTCAGCTGAATTAGACGTGCAATACCCTCCACGGCCAGTCGAGGGCCCTGCTTACGCAGTTTTGGCCGTTATTATTTCTAAGCGTAATACACGAGTAGACAGGCCCTGAAAAAACGCTGCCAATACATAATGAACAATATACTGCAAGGAGATAGCCCACTAGCAACGGCGCCTCATTCCACATTGCTTGTATTTATTCTGTAGATACGCCCCCACCTGCAACTGCAATTCCTGCTGTAAATACACTCAAAAAACTGCTGGGTTAAAAAATAACTCAACTTTAACCCCACCGCTGGGTAACTATGGGACAGAACACGCACTGGGTTGGTCTGACCCAAGTTCTGGGTTTTACCATTTAACCCAGAATGCTGGGTTGTTCAATTGACTGAACCTGGTGAGTGAAATTAACTATTGCTGAGTTGAATATTACACATACACTGAGTTATTTACTGTCTCATTGCCTTGCTACTTTTATATTAAATAATAATAATAATAACAATAATAATAATAATTAAGTAATCTAAATTATTATTGTGTAATTTATTATAATTTCCCATAATCATACAAACACACACTATACAAAAAGGCCCACTGTAAATGTGCGGTAAATTACCTTTTTAGTTAATGACAACTATAGAACAGTTTTTTACAGCTCAAAATCATACTATGCATATTTTTCAAATCATTAAAAAAACAATACAAATGAACCACCCCACACACACGCCTGACAAAATCATTTTTCTAAGATCCTTTTCATGAATACATATAAACATCCCTGGTGCTAATTCATAACAAATTTATCAACAGCCCTGGGCTGTTGATAAAAACACCAGCTTAAAGCCCCCAAAATCACAAACAGTACATTATAACACAACATAATTATATAAAAAAATAACAATCCTTCAACATGTCCCCCCCAAAAAACACACACACACCCTAAGTGTGGGCTAAAACAACTGCTGTCCTCAAAAACTTCACAGATGAGGACTCGTGTCCATTCATATGAAACTCCCAGGTGGGGGAGGCACTGCTTAGTGTAATGGATGTCAAACACAAAGAAAGCCTTGAAACAAACATCTACAGCCTCTAGCAAAGAGTCTGTTTCGATGGCGTGGCCTGAAACAATGGAGAAGAACATAAGGAATATGTTAATACCTATCCACTTAAATAATGACAACAGTTTACATGAATGCAACAAAAAAAGGAATACGGTACATAAATTCCCATAAACTCACCCAACCCATTTAATCAAATGCTCTAGCTCCCTATGAAATTATTGTTTGATTAACTAGCCAATTTGAAATTTGGGGAAGGTGTTATTGTATCAATGGAAAAGGCTTACTCTTTTCAATATTTTAAACCCCCAAACATGTGGCTACAACACAGTTCATTTAGCATATTAGATGTAGCTAGATAAATAATCCATTATACTTTCTGTCCCTTAATAGTAACAGCTCAACATTATGTCTCAACAAAAATGAACTTGCCTTTAAAAGGGGTCTACCAGGCTGTCAAGCTACCATTCAGTTCACTTCTCTCTCACATACGTAACTGCCCATCAGTGTCAGCCGCAAACTAGAATGAAAATCACGTTTGATCGTGTTTGTTGGGTAGCTCGCCTCGCTGCTAAAAACATGTAGCTAAGTGGCCATTGCTCTGAATGCTAACTTGTCAACTCACCACCTGATTAATGTTATGTCCATCTAATAGTTTTCTCAAATAATCTCCAAACTGAAGGGCAGAATCGCCACTGTTAACAATAGGAAAACGGACACTGGCATGGTACTGGCATTTGGCAAATTAGCAAGTTAACTTTAAACAACCCCGTGATACCGCACTCAACCAAATCACAGTGAGAGTTGTCAGCTCTGAACCTACCATAAAGTCCTGCCCATCGTCTGCTGTGGAAGGCGAAGAATGAACCAGCAGCTGGGTTAAAGCAACACAGCCAACTGTTCAGTTGCAAATAAACCCCTACCAACCACTTTGACCCATTATGAGCAACCCAACAGTGAGTTTACAGTACCCTTAACAACCCAGAATTATGACCCAGCATAATCAACCCAACTATGTGGTTACAGAAACAACCCAGCACCTTTTTGTGTGTAACCTCTTCCAAAGAGAGCCGTCATATTCATCATGAAGGTATCAAATTCATATTGTGTGAATACCAATTGTCATGTTAAGAAAGAAAAAAAGCATTTTCTTTATCCTGCAAACCAGACCCTGGAGCTGGGGTCTGGTTCTATCCATGCATCAATAGCCCAACCCTTCAGCAGAATACCACCGAGCTACACAGACGTATAGAAATGTTGAAGGTCATACTCTAGAGCACAACCTAGAGCAGTAACTAGAGCACAACCCTTATCGCCATCAGCATCATGAGATCAACTCATCACCCATCACCACGCATGCATCCCCCCCATATTGTGAACTTTAGTGGAGCTTACGCCCTGGGTAGGATACAGTAGTGTCAACGATTCGTTTCAGCCTGAATTTAACTCCGCTAATTTGCTTTTGGCCGCGGCTCTACAATCGAGCCGTTTGCCCAGGGAGCAAGAGATCAATGCACAAAGCCGCCCAACATACAAAAGCTCTCACGTTCGAGGCTGAACCCATATATTCCCCGTCTTCAGACACGTGCAGAAGGGGCACGAAGGAAGTCATATCTTATTTAATATTCCCCAGGAATGGTTTGATTGATGCAACTCTAACTTTAAGTGAGCTTTGTGTTTTGGTGGTGAATGTGGTACGTACTGTGCGGAAGTTGCAAGGGTCCAGAGACATCCGGTCTGGATACAGAATTGTGTCATACATATTTCATTAGTTACGAACTACATATTTAATTGTTATAACACCAGGCCTCACACACAAGCACTAGCCCTCACACACAAATCTACTTTAGGGTGCCGTTTTCTTTCAGCCTTTTCTCTCAATTTCTATTGTTTATGAAAACAAAAGGTACGCTTTTTTGGTCTATTGGCCTCTTATTAAATAACACACTCTCTCTTGCGCACACACACACACACACATGTCACACATCCATCCACACACACACATCACACACAGACACATACACTCACTACACCTTGACGTCTTGAACCTCACATCAGGTTTTGTCAAAAATAACTAGAGGATTCAAGTGCTAGAGGTCAACCATGCCCATCGAAGTCAATCTCTTCTTTTTTTTGCGTGCGGTATACGTACACAACGAACCTTGGCCTAGCCCAGGTTGCTGTGGCAGCCAACAGCCCCTCTCTCTGCATATGATCAGTCTGTTGCCATAGCAGCCCAGCCGAGCTTTCCTGCCAGTCTCCCTCGCCTCTCCCGGAGACGAGCGAAACCAGCGGTGCCCCCCCCCCCCCCCCCCCGCCCAGAGGGGAGGTGGGGTGTGGGTGGGGGTGGGGGGCGGCTGCACGTCTTCATCTGTTGCCATGGCAGCGTAATAGCGTTGGGGATGGATTTTGGCTTGGCGGGGAGTCAGTTCCTTTATCCTCTATCTCACCATCGCACTGTATTGAGCTTGTCGTCTCCCCCAACATGGTCAGCTAACAAAAGGGCCGACGAGAGGGTGGATGTAGCGTCGTGTCGATGCGTATCCCTATCCAGATTGCACAGCAGACAGAGAGAGGGGACACTGCTGCTGCTGCTGCTGCTGCTGCTGATGTGGCTGAGACAGGTCCCAAGGTATAACCCGGCCGGATCGCCTGGTGGTAGCCTGTAGCCGATTAATCAGCCGCAGGGGGATGCGTTCAAGCTATAACGTCCATTCTGAAGCGCTACGTGTGCTGAACCCCTAGCCCTGTCTCGTATGGATGCAGTGCTGTTGATGATGAGCTACACCTGGGAACCTGAAATTAAGCTTTAGCTATTATGGTTGATCACATCACATTATCACATTGAGCACATCTACACAGAACAAATAAAAGCATGTTCTCTTATTAAGAGGATACTGTATGGCGGGACCACATGAGGCCAGTAAAACATCTTGTTAAAGGAGTCTAAAGGAGTGGCTTAATGAACCAACTATATCGCATTACTCAGGAGCATTGAGTCAGCAGGGCATCTGTGGTAGTAGGCCCCCTACCTACCCCTACCAGGCTATAGGCTAGTGCACTACTGCATTGCACCTTAGCTAAACTGCCCTACAAAGGCAAACCCCAGTAACTTTTCGTTATGACTCAAAATGAACTGGATAAATGTTTCATGTTGTGACAAAGTATCCTGTTTCAATCTTGCGCTGTTTTGGAGAGAAAAAGGTATACAGTAACAAAATTAGGTTAAAAACCAAGGCAGACTGCAGTATCTGCAATTTCCCCATGTAGAAACCGCCTTGGTATTCTATGTACGTTAACAATTAATGAAGAGATTAAACTGTTTTTTACAAGATGCTAACGATGAAGAGGAGGTTAGGAGGTCAAAATAATTCTTCTAGTTTGTTTTCTGTTGTCTTTTTAAATCTTGTAATCTTAACCTTTTAAACATATAGACATTTACATAAAATAATTTAAACAAATAGAATGAAGTAAGAAATGTAACATGTTTTTAGTTAATTAAGTTAAAATAAAAAGACATCTGTATTGAAACAATAGTAACTTCACTTTGCTGTTGTACTGTGTTGCATTGCCCACAGCCATAAATAGTAATACAAAGGAAGAGTGCAGTATCTGCATTTTTGGAGGCTTGGGTAAAAACATATTGGGTATATTTTTTTAGGGATCAAATTCCTCATTGAATCATTGTTTATTAAAGCTAGGGTATGCAATTTCTAGAAACTAGCCAGAGTAAGCTCGATTTTGAAAGTATCAAACCGAAAAAGTCCATTCAGGCCTCCCTCCAAAGCCACTCCCCCAAAACATGTGACTGGCTCGCTAGCTTTAGCCATAGGTCTGCCTAGCCTTGTGGAAGACTCCGGTCATGGGCAAAGAGTGCATGGGCAGAGTGTGTGCAGGTAGCCATGTAGGTAGGTAGACAGACATTTTGGCTGTCATTCCAATCATTTCATTCGGGCCAAATGAAATGATTGGAGGGGCTTCACTAAAGGCCTGCAACAACCACAGATACTGGATTTCTACTCTCAGTTTCACTGTTGCCTCTGTAGGACAGTATAGTCAGAGCTATAATCAACATTAGCATGATATGCTAGGGAAGGGAGGTGTGTTGTAGGCCTAAACCATAATAGTGGACCCTGCACCAGACCACCCCCTCCCAAGGCCCAGTGTCGATAATCCAGTTTAAACAACGGAGTAGATCTGTCATCGTCTTGATGTGCTCCAGTGCTCTCCAGAGTGTTTCAGAGATGCAGCCAGACAGCTGGATAAGCAACCCCTCTAGCATAGGGTGGACCTCAACATGTGCATATTACTATGCATTACCTTTTCATTAGTATATCTATCCGTCTATCTATTGCATTGGTGTGTATAATTTATTCATCTAGCATCTACCTCATCCGCCTAAAATGGCTTTCGCTTACTCCCTCCCTTAACACTGTCTCACACATTTTCTCTCCCATTCCGCTCCACTACTCCTCTCTGTTTCTGTCACTCTTCATTTCCATCTATCCCCAGGTTTCTCCCCTCCTCCCCCCCTGTCTCCTTGCCCTGCATGCTCCTGCCATACCAGCAGAAAACTGATGATGGCATGCAGCAGCGAGCATTACCTCTCCTTCCTGCTTTTGCTGACTCCTCTTCTCCCCCCCACTTACGCTCTCTTCACCGCCCCCTCTCTCCCTCTCTTCACCCCCCCCCCCCCCCCGTCTCCTTGCCCTGCATGCTCCTGTCATAACAGCAGAAAACTGATGATGGCGTGCAGCAGCGTGTCATGCGGTGGTTTTATGCAACACATAATAACCATAAGAAGCCTCATTTTATTTTGTTTTGCCGAACAGTAATATTCCGTTACGACGGAGGGGGTGAGCTGCCTCTTGTCTCTGCCAGGTTCACCGTAAACATGCTGACAATACGCTTCTCACAAACAATGTGCCCTTTCAACATTTAGCTGGGAAAAACATTTGGGTTTTAGATGGATGGTTTTAGTCTCTTTTAAAAAGAAGCTCCCCCCCCCCCCCCCCCCCCCCTTACCGCTACATCATAGGTATGTGAAAGCACAAAATCAATAGTATATTAAAAGAAAAATGGAACACAATACGTTCCAAAAAAATAAGTCCACGGCATCCTTTTTGGTGGGCTGTTTAATTATTCACGGCTCATATAGGAGGTACGGCTAATGTGTTTGTCTGGGAACATAAAGGCGACTGCTCCACTGTCATTTACGGCTTTGTCTTCTTTATGAGATGCATTCTCATCAAATAAAGCTGCCGGGTTGCATTGTCTCATCGTCTCAACACAAAAACTTGGCTGCACTTAGAAATGAATTGTATCAACAACAAAAAAAAGTCAAGCAGTTGGATTTCTGCTCTGTCCTTTCTTTATCGTTTTCTTTTTTCTTTTTGCAGTAAAGGTTAATTTATGCGTGAACACAAATGAGATGGAGCTGGGAAGAGGCTTGGCTCGTTGCAAATTTTTTGATTAATACATTAGCATATGAAAAGAGGAATGACCTCAAAGATGTTCCCGATCAAACACAGTCAAAAGTGGAGGATGTGTGAGGTCCATCACCCACATCAAACCCCCTTGCATAACATAGTTCTTGTAGGGAGAGAAACGGGATAGAAACATTGGCCTTAATTATGGGAACTGCTGGCGTGTTTTTTAATCTAAGGAGAACACGCCAGTGTTTTAAAAATGCTTGGATAACGATTCTATACCATTAAGGTCGGTTTCAGACTCACAGCTGAATAAAATATCAAATACACTCTAAAAATATGAAATCTTTCCCCTTTATAAGGTGAAACCCAATTCTTTCTCACACTGGAAATAACATTTTTTTTTTCATTTAACACTAGAACTCAATAACACCTATGAGCCTGTCACGACTGAAAATAGAGTTGGGATCGGAACTGTGAAAAGTATATTGATATTAGCCTAGCAGCCATAGATAGCACGGTGTTGAAATAGACCCGATGAGATAAGCGCCTTATGTTATGATACCCCGCGTGTGCTTTCATGTTTCCTCGCCTTTTATTCACACCACCTTTGGTGTGCATGTGTTTTGTGCATTGTTGTGCAAGCAAACATGTGTTTCAATGCTATTTTCCATACTAAGCTACGAACTACAAATCTCCTTTTTCGAAAATTAAATTTGAAGACTTAATCTATTCGACCCCTCCCCCCGCCAGCCACCGCGGCCCTAGCTGAAGTTCACAGTATTTTTGCCCCCCCTTAGCATCGGTTCACCTGCTCAGGTATGATGCCTTGTGACTACTGCCGCTGTATCCATGGGGATGAACCCCCCCATAGGTGCCCTTGACCCCCAGCGCCGCTGACTGGCTGATAGCTGGAGAGCATGCACGGAGGCTCCTCCCCCCTGATGGGTTCTCCTGTCTGCCACCGCTGGCATGGGCTTGGCTTGGCCTCACACCGCTGCACAACACCCAACTGGCTGCACGCCCGCCTGGTCATAGGAGCTGAATGCTGCCTTCCACCTGACTGGGCTACGCCCACTGATGCATACACACACTCATACACATACACATGCGCACACATGCACGCACGCGCCCACACACATATATATGGACACACACACATATACACACACGCACATGCAAGAACGCACACACACAAACTCACACACACACAGAAACACACATGGGAATGCACGCTCACATGTACACACACAAACACACACACATGCGCACACAGACACACACACAAATACACGCACACGCACGCGCACACAGAAACACACACACACACACACACACGTAAAACAGACACCAGGAGCCTCTATTGGAGATGTTAGCATAGTACTGGGTATATTATTGTAAGTCTTGTACTGTGATAATATAATCAGTGTTCTTTGTTTCTTTGTTTCTGTTCATGGTGAAAACAGCAATTTATTAACATGGAATCTGTAATATCATGATTGCAAAGTATTGCTGTTTGCTTCCAGCATTGCGGTCATGTCACGTGTCCCAGACCCTGGTAAACTAACATTCATGTCCTATGAATGACATGACATTCAAATGACATTCAGGTCATTTACACCGCTGAGGTTGAGAGATTTGTCTGCAGGGGCTGCACAGCCCTCTCGTATGATCCGCCTCTGTCCCATCCCTGCGGCCCAGATACAAAGGAGCCTCTTCCAAGGTGTTTTCGCCAGCCATTATGAAACAGTTGCCATGGATACCCAGTAAGAACACAGCCAGCTCCACACAGAGGCTGCAGAATAGGGAATGACAGGTTAAATATTGCGCAATTCAAAAATAAACTGAGACAAAATAAAAACAATCCCCTGTTCCCCTTTCCCTCTGCTAGATGATGCTGCTGTTGGGGCCCCAAATGCGAGAGGGTCAATTTGCTCCTGGTTTGTACTCTTCGGGGGTGGGTTGAACAGTATTTTCTGCCTCATTGGCTCTTTGTTCCTTTCTCCCTGAAGTGATGACCTATATTATCTGGGATGGAAGATCAAAGCTGGCCTCCTCACTGTGATCCCAGGGTTCTGTGGAGCTGGCATCTGCAAAGCCTACAAGAAGAAGAAAACTCGCTCGAATGTGCAACCGCTGTGGCCCTGACTGCTTAGTCAGAAATTCATAATAAGGACAACAAAAAGGGTTTCATCCCCTTCGGACCTTACATCCTACTAATAATGCATGATGAGACTTTGATGGGGAGAAGAAGAAGGCAGCCTCTCTCTCTACTGTACTTAACGCTTAGCCTACTGCAGTCATTGTATCATGTCTTAGCATAACTGATGCTAGCATCCGTTAGAGCAGTGGTTCTCAACTGGTCTAGCCTCAGGAGGTACGGGTGTCATTAGTCATCAAGTCACGACCTGAAGAATAATCAATACATGTATTTACCAATATTGCAGTAGTCAACAATGCCTTCGTGTACTGTTAAAAACACTGAGCAAACAAAAAGCTGCAACAATTAGGGCTGAACTCAATTTAATAGTATCCCATTGAAACATGAATTAACATTGAATTACTTAATTCATGGGCTTCTTTCTAAAGAGTAACGTTTGGCATATGCTCTATAACCAACTCAAAATACCCTCACGACCCACCAGTTGAGAATCACTGCATCAGAGTGTAGCCTACTTATTTTTGCCCCCCCATGATTTCCCATTAGCGCTCCAACCACCTGCAGATGAAAAGTGAGCCTCTATTTGTGTTTGGAGCGCCGTGTGGCTCTCCGATCCATCAAGCCATGTGGATTTGAGAAAGAAACGGGGTGAAAAAATGCCACCTGTGAGAACGTACTTCCTGCTGGGAACAAGTGTTCACCTGCTGCTATCCACCTCCCCTCCCTTCCTATTGTTATGGCAACCCGGCTCCTTGGTTCCGAATTCATAGCTGCAGAGCTTCGTTCTGTTTCTCAGGGAATGCGGTGTCAGAGATGCATGGGCTTTCCGTACCTGGAGGGCGTGTATACCGTCTCCAGGAATACGTCCACTGTACGTCTCCACGACCTTCATATGTCGCTGGACTGCTGCTGATTCTCAGCTCATTAGCAGCAGGGACAGGAGCAGCGATCGGACCGGTCCGGAGGCCATTCATCACCTGTCTCGTATAGCTAACTGTAGCCGCCCAGCTGGGCCGGGCAGCAGTTGGCCTGTCACACTGTAGAGGACTTTACTATAAATGAGAGGGCTCTTTTTTTGTACCCAGTGCTTTTTTTGATAGCCATTGTTTTAAGATAATCGCAGATTGAGAATATCCTGAAGACTTCCGATTCCATATAGGAAACGTCAAACTATAGATTATAATAATACATTATAATTGTATACTGAAAATCAATGAGTGAAATTCCATACCTATAATCCTGACCTCATCTCCAAGAAATGATGCACATGCAGTATGTTTGGAACATCCATATGTTCCTGGAGTGCCTGCAAGATGTCAATACACCTGGGGCTTTGGTATGTGCACTGAAGAAACCTCCTTATATGGGGAATTGAAGGCCTGATAGCATATAATCTGAGCTATAAAAAGAAACATGGCAGGTGAAATAGACATATGTCTTTTGTGTGTCTTTCAGTGTCGTAGTCAGGCAGAAGGCGGAAACTTCAATAATTTAGATGTTAGCGACTGTTTCTAAATGTTTCATTGAGACATCATTCCTTGCTCAGACCTTAAATGCCCTCAGCTGTTCTGCCATTTGCTATTAATGTCTCATCAAAGTTAATGTTTTTTTTTTAAATCTGCACTCAGTAGCTTTGACTCAGTTAACATCCCATTTGTTACAAACCATACAAAATGATTACCATTTTAATAAAAACCTGTACACCGCTTCAAACTTTATTTAAAAGCTTTCTTTAAAACGTATAGTCTACTCAAATAACTTTCCTCTCCACCCCTAAAGACAACGTCCTCTGTGACGAGACTTAAAGATTCCAGATTTTCACACCAGCAAATGTTTTCTAACAACCAAAATTCAATCAGAGTGAGAAAAATCGCCGGATCGATTGGACCTTGGGTGGATGCCTCTTACTCTTCAGACCCTCGCCACACTTCAAATCACTTCGAGACAAATGTATTGGCTGCAGTGGTGTAAACGTTTCACGGTGTAGCTTTAATCTCCACTACACTGCGGAGCCTCAGGGGCATCTGCAGCAATTACAGCAGCAACACTGAGTTCTGCTCTCCAGGTCAGCTGAAGGAGAAGAGGGATCAGGTTGATCCTTAAACCCAATGTGCCGAACCGAGCAAAATCCCACATCTCCAGTTAAGCCCGCTGCAGCATTACAACCGCCTACGGGAGGGGTAAAAAGGACCTTGAGGCATTGGATCCCGGTCGGCTCTGTCGGTTGGCGGTGTTTAAACCAGCGTTACTGCACATCTGACAAGCAGCAGGGGCTTGGAGAACATGCAGGGATGACACGGACATGCACTTCTCTACTGCCACTGGCTGCTCTGAGGAATCAGCCAGTAACCCCTGGCCCTGCAGTCATCCATCCATCCATCCATCCATCCATCCATGCAGATAGATAGTTTGGGTGTGAGTAACCACCACTGAACTCTTTGAAAAACTGTATAATAGAGCTTCAATACAAACCAATGCAATACAACATCCACATCCAAATCAAATCAAATACAACTGTAACCAATTTCAGAATTCACCACAGTTCTGTCTCCCGGAACTACTCCTGGCAGGGTTAATGTTTGGAAGGAGAACTGCAGATAATTCCTTGTTAATAAACTGTTAAGAACAAGGTCTCTGTATTATCCAACCCAGACAAAAAGATGTGGGCGATATTGGTGTGGATTATTGTGAGCAGACATTGCTGCTACACCAAAGGCATTTTAAATGTTTGTAGCTCCATTTTATCAGGAAAATGGTGAGGAAGCCAGCCGTTAACTAGAAAAATATGTTTGTTTTGCGTTTGTTTTCGTGTACTTTTGAAGCTAGAGTATTCTTGGCTGGTCTTATCCGGCACCTTGTATATATATGTGCGTGTAACAAATGAGTACATCTTCAGCTGAGCTTCAAATATGGATAAGGATCGACCATGTTGATAACAGGAGACCAGAAGAACTACATCTGTTCTAGCTCCAAAATAACTGCATACAAGAAGCTCCATCAGTCATGTGTGGAGGTCAGGTGGATGCGATAGTGGGAATGAAAAATTGGCAATGTGAAAAGAAAATGTAATTAAATGAATTGAATTGAATTGAATGGATGCTGCTGTCGTTTCATTCCCCCAAGATGAAAGCCAGAGGATTATGGGAGCCTACGTAGCTAAGAGTGAAGCCTTCCCCTCATGTTCTATCCTTGGCTCTCTCGCTCGTGCACTCTCTCTCTCTCTCTCTCTCCTCTCTCTGCGTTCCCCCATTCTCACTACGTTTCCTCCTCCCACACTCTCTCATATTCTCTCGCATTCCTCTCCATGTTTTAATCTCTCCATCAATCCTCTGTTGCTCATATTGTCTCATGCTTCCTTCCTCATCCCTTCTCTCTCTCTCTCTCTTTCCCTCTCTCTCTCTTCCGCTCTCTCTCTCTCTGTCTCTCTCTTGCATTCTCTCTCTGTCTCTCTCTCACTCTCTCTTTGCCCTTTGGTCTCCTCTCTCCTATTTTTTTTATGTGTATAAATGTGCATGTGGTTATGTGTGTACCTTTGGTGTGTGAATGTGTCTGCTTTTGCACGTGTGTGTGTGTCTGTGTGTGCTTTTGCACGTGTTTGTGTGTGTGTGTGTGTCTTAGTGTGTGCCTTTGGCACATGTGTGTGTCTGTCTGTGTGCTTTTGCACATGTGTGTATGTGTTTGTGTACTTTTGCACGTGTGTGTGCTTTTGCACGTGTGTGAGTGTGTGTGTGTGTGTGTGTGTATACGTGTGTTTCCATCTGAGAGTGTAACATTATAGTCTGAATCTCGGCGGTGGGCCGATGGCTGATTCATCACAATGAGCCCTATGCTGAGTGTAATTACCTGCGTATGTCTTGATATTGAATGATTAACTATGTAGAAGGGTTAAGGGGGGCATTTCTGAGGAGTAAGGAGGAAGCAGGGGTGGGGGAAGAAGGGTGTGTGGTGGGGGGGGGGGGGGGGGGTCTGCGTTTTGTAACACTTTTGAAGCCCTTGTGCATTGAGCTCTTGTGAATGTGGGTTACTCATATTCACGCACACACATGCACACGCAAACACACACTCGCACACAGCCACACACATGCACACGCAAACACAAACACACAAGCAAGCACACACATGCACACACACATAAAAACACACACACAAACAACGCTTGCGGACACATTGGCACATACACACTTAATGTTATTAAATGTGAGCCATTAATACACAGTACTCACTTTATAACCTTTTTCTCCTTTAGCACTCCACACACACAGACACACACAGACACGCACACACACACACACACACACACACACACACACACACACACTGACACAGACACTCTCCCTCCCTCCGTCACACATCAGTGCTGCATCACCCCAGACACCAACAGCATCAGCACATGAGGACCCTAAAGAATTTCTCATTTGGAATCACAGATTCGTTTCACACTTTCCATCCTGGTCAATATATCGACTTCATTAAGGCGGGAAGCAGGTGCTGGCAAGCCTTTGCTGCAGAAACACGTTTGCCAATTTCCCTGAAAAGAAAGCGTGCGGGGGGTCCCAGGTCTCATTTGGAAGGCAGCAGAGGGACGCTAGCTGGGTTTGAATTACAGAGAGAACTGATGCAGGAGCTAATCGCTAAGAAAGCATATGTACTTAGATAGACATAGGCTTCTGATTCAAGTCAATGGAGAATGATGAGGAGGAGGATGATGATGATGATGATGATGATGATGAGGATGAGGATTATGATTTCGAAAACGTAACTGCATTAATTCAGAGTGACTTCCTCATCAAGGGGAGGGGCTAATATTGGCCTCTCAATTACTCGTCATCAGAAGGGCTGGGTCTGAGTCTTCCAGTAAGATGGTATGTCATATACGTGCAGGAACCGCTCGGTTTAACAGTGCATCCCATCGCACAGGATGCTTTGTGTTACTGCTCGGGATATGTACGAATGCAGTTAGCTAGCATATAGTAGTCGTATAAAGCCTGAGGATGCTAAGTCAACAGACCCCTGGACCTGAAAACACAATACACACAAACACACAATGCAACATGCAAAGTGCATTGTGTGCACACTCAAGCCGACCGGATAACATCTGTTTACATTCATAGGACCACACACACACACACACACACACACACACACACACACACACACCATATATTGCTGGATGCATAACAGGAATAGATAACACTCAGCATGTGTGTTGAGATTAGGCCTGTGTTGCGGTGGTATCGACTTTCTCAGAGGATCTAGGATGTGGTCTAAATGCTCTCTTTTTTCCCCCTCAAATTGTGTTTTTGTCCTAATACTCCCCCCCCAATCTAGAGTGCTGGCTAACCACTGCACCAAGGGGCATGTACAGCCTGCAGTAAGGCTGCTTCACACTGCACTCTGCTGTGGCCTCCTCCCACCATCTAATACATTCTTATTTCTACAGGCAAACCTGGACACTATGCTGGCCGCTTTGAGCTAACACCGCAGATTAAAGACAGCCCAGCTAGTCTTTAATCTGTGACTAGTGTGTGTGCATGTGTGTGTGTGTGTGTGTGTGTGTGTGTGTGTGTGTGTGTGTGTGTGTGTGTGTGTGTGTGTGTGTGTGCATGTGTCTGTGTGCATGTGTTTGCGTGTGCGTGTGTCTGTCTGGGCCAACTGCCTAACACACACATACTTGCTGGAGCCTTCCTTGTTCCAGCCAAGTAATTTATGCCATAAACAAACCACCATTTCTGGGTCATCAATTCACAGTCAACTCTCTGGAGCCTGCAGAGCATGATACTTTGTATCTTTCCCCCTATTTCCTTGTGTCAATGGTATCTCTACTACGATCTCTTCTTGTACATCTACTGTTGTCTGCTGGTGCCTCTACTGGTATCATTGCTGGTGCCTCTACTGGTGTCTCGGCTGGTGTCTCGACTGGTATCTTTACTGGTATCTCTAGTGGTATCTTGACTGGTGTCTCTACTGGTATCGGTATTGGTGTCTCTACTGGCATATGTTTTGGCATCTCTACTTGTATCTCTACTGGTGTCTTTATTGGTGTCTCTACTGGTATATATTTTGGTGTCTCTATTGCTATATGTGTTGGTGTCTCTACTGGTAAATGTATTGGTGTCTCTACTGTTGTCTCTACTAGTATCTCTACTGGTATCTCTACTGATGCTATCTACTCTGCTATCTGATGGTATATGATGTGTGTATGGACACATCTGACCTGTGTGTCTGTGTGTGAGTGTATGTGTGTGTGTGTGTGTGTGTGTGTGTGTGTGTGTGTATGTGTATGTGTGTGTGTATGTGTGGAGTATCACAATATTCTTAAAAAAACATTGTTAGTAAATAAATAAAAGGCCAGTTTTTGCCCTTGCAGATGCAACGTTGGATAATTCCCAATGCAATCCCTATGTTTTTTATCTTCATTACACATGTTTTAATCACAATGTTCCCTACAGGCTGCACACAGATTTAAGATAGTCGCCTATATACTAACCCTTTTTGGTCCCTTAACGCATGTCAGCAGTGAAAGCACAAATCCCCATTTTAGTCTACCTTTCCCCCTGAAATGGTTAATCCAGCTCTGCCTTTAGACGACAGACAACTAAAAAATCATCAAGACGTTCATCACATCTAATCTCTAAATAAATTACGCAGCATATCACTTAAACTAGATTACAGATTACATTTTCATGGTGTCCAACGATTATCCTCCTCACACCCGATGCCCCCCCCCCCCCCCCCCCCCCCCCCCCCCCCCCCCCCCCCCCCCCCTCCCCAACCCCGCCCCCCGGCTCCACAGCTAACACACGGTTCACTGATAGCCGCACTCTTTCAGTTCAGTTTAGGCACCACAGTGGCGCACCGCGAGGTGCACAGCCAAACCAGTTGCAACAGAACAGCCGGCGTGCGCGTTTTCAAGATGCGGAATAATCACGGAACCATTTCTGGTGAGAACGCTGCTGTTTATTTGTCATTTTTCACATCACGAACACATCCATTACGACCGCAGTCGCCGCAAAGAGTTGCAATGTACAATTCCATGATGCCGATCAAACGGGGTTCTTTTGTTGAATAGATTATTAGCCAATGTATCTCGCATTAGGCTATACGATCTTCCATACACAGGCATACCTATTGTGAATGTCAGTATTGCTTTTTTGCAGCATTGTTATAACATAACACGTCCGATGTGGGAAGATGGTTATTGTTTTATAAAGACAAAATCATGTGGGTAGGGCGTTGGATATGGTTTGTAACATTGCACGACGTCTGCTGTCTGAATTCATTGATATCAATGGATTTCATTTTTATTTATTTATTTTATTTAAAATGGATTTGAGGATTGTTCCAATTGTCTTCAGGCTTTAGACTGGCATCCACTCCATGCCAAACGCCAGGAGTTGTCGTTACAGGTTAAATAGCTTGCACACCAAACCAACCGTTCGTTTTAAAGACTAACGTTGGTAAAACTTTTTTTTTTTATGGTTCACTCACTGCCACGTAATTCATTCAGTAGGTCATGGTGGTCAAGATAAAATAAATGATGTTGACTGTCTCAATGTAGTCACAAGAGACGAGCATTGAGGTAGTTGATGTAGGCCTATTAGCCATGGAAACAGGCTTCGTCAGGCCAAGTAAGCCGTCTGGGTGTTTGTCATGTGTGCCTCTACCAAGTGAGAGAGCAAAAATACAGTGTTTTGGTTTGTATTGGAGACACATGTCTAGCTGTGGGTCTGGACATTTTCAGGAAACCTTGCCTCTACCACAACATATGTGTGCGCATGTGTGTTTGTGTGTGTGTGTGTGTGTGTGTGTGTGTGTGTATTTCCCCTCTCCCACACAACACATCTCAAACAGGCGAGGAAGCAGATGCGTGGCAATATCAACAAGTCATTACTCACGCAACATTGCACGGTAATATGTTCTCCCATATATTTCAGAACAAGAGGCATCTTTATTTCCCTTTTGCAGACATAGAGCCGTTGCTGGCTTTATGAGCAAACAAAAAAGACAGGTATTGGCATCTTGCGTTCAGCACCACGGACAGGGGCGAAGCCCTGGTTGCCCACACCTACCTTGCAGGTCTCCAGCTCTCCAGCCTCTTGTCCTAAACATAGTTGGTCTTCCCACGCAGTATCACTTTTAGTGCAAGTTGCCCACAGGGCCCGCTGAAGTAGCACTGGTATGGGTTACGCGGAGATACGCTGTCTATATAGAGCCAGGACCTGATGTACGTAGACCTGATGTAGGCCTAGTACCTCCTGAAAGTTCATGTGATCATGCCACCGTGCTTGAGATATGTTGTGAAAACTTCAATCAATATAAAATAGAAATATACACGAGTAGAGGAGCACCTCTGTCGTTTCTCGTGACTGCCAGGGAGGGACATGGACTCTACCCAGGTGTGCAAAACATTTCCTTGAGAAATGTCCTCACCTAATCGCTGCTTGGGAAATATATGTGTGGAATAAGTTATTCATGAATCCAAGCCCTAAGTCATACATAATTAGGCATGATTACTCAAATTAAATACCTTCCTACCAGCTGATTCAATGTAGGAGGAGTGTGTGTTTGTGTGTGTGCGTGTGCGTGTGTGTGTGTGTGTGTGTGTGTGCGTGCGTGTGTGTGTGTGTGTGTGACTGTGCGTGCGTGTGCATGTGTGCAGGAGGGGGGTGGGGGCAAGTCTAATTAAGCCGCTTTATTCACAAATTAATATTCACCCCATGTGGATAAAACTCATCAGCCGGACGTGTGTAATCACCACTGGGTGTACGCCGTTCAAGATCATCGTAATCATCGTTATGGCGGCAACGGTTACAAAGACCCCACCACCCACCCACCCACAACCTGCCACCAACCCCCAACCCCTGTCTAGCAGGAGGTTGCAGAGAGAGATGGAGTGAGCACGTCCGTGTGTAAACAATCAAACTCCCGGAGCTGCTGTTTGCTCCCGATCACGTTGCCCGCGTCGTTCTGTAGAGCTGAGAGACGCTGTGGCTAAAGGTTAGCCGGGGTTTGTTCAGAGGGCGGTAGAGATGGAGTCAGGGCAAGAGCCAGAAGCGGGAAGGTGTGTACAATGAGACACATAGAGGTAGAAAGAGAGAAAGGAAGAGTGGAAGAGAGAGAGAGAGAGAAGGAGAGAGATGAATAGTTGGGAAATAAAGAGATAGACAGAGAGAGAGACAGGCAGAGAGGAATAGAGAGAGTGGGAAAAGGGATAGGGAGAGAGAGAGAGAAAGAGAGAGGAGGAACAGCAGAAGGAAGTATGTGTGAGAGAGTGAGTGAGAGAGAGGAAGAACAGCAGAAGAAAAGATGAGAGAGAGAGAGAGAGAGAGAGAGAGAGAGAGAGAGAGGGAGAGAGGGAGGTGGAAGGGAACATGCCTGCTGGCCAGCTGTCTGGACACATTACATTTTCATGGGCAGATATCGCGCTGGCACAGGCTGGATATATAAACAGCACTCCTTGTTCCTGACAGTCGACTAACGTCTATTTATTTAAAGACGGTAGTTTTCTTACTAGTATACCGAAGAGCAGTTAGGATGTTAACTGTTGATTCATAACTGCTGCTTGCCTGATTATAGCTTATTTTATCATCAGATACAATACATTTTTTATTTCTGTGTTCCGTGTTTCAGAGACACAGACTCACCCTTAATGTGCGTTGTTGTTGCCCTGTTTTCCCTTTCAGGTTGAGTGACGCGCCCGCTGTCCAATTGGAACCATGATAGCCACGGGCGGCCTGCTGCGCATGAACCGACGCCAGGACTCCCTGCGCTCCAAGAACCGGGCGGAGAACAAGCGCAAGCAGAAAGCCAAGAAGAGGAAGAAGAAGAACGATGTGGTGGTGGTGAAGGGGAAGCTCAACCTGTGCTCCCCGGCGGGCCTTGTGGCGGCGGTGGGTGTGATGGTGCTCATGGTGGGCATATCCATGGCCATCCTGGGCTACTGGCCCAGTCCCAACCACCAGGAGTACCAGGAGCGCCGGAGGACCGGCCTGCACCGCACCCACCGCATGGGCTACTCCAAAACGGTCCCCACGTCCTCCAAGGCGGCGACCACCACCACCACCGCCGCCGGGAGTCAGCCGCAGCTCTATGACCAGGCGGTGTCGCTCAACCAGAGCCAGGGGAATGCCAGTGCCCCGGAGCCGTCGCACTCCTGCGGCTTCTTGTGTGACTTCTTGGACAACTACCTGTACTCGGACAACCTGAAGGTGTTCGGCCCGCTGGTGATGGGCATCGGCATCTTCCTGTTCATCTGCGCCAACGCGGTGCTCCACGAGAACCGCGACAAGAAGACCAAGATCATCAACCTGCGCGACATCTACTCCACCGTCATCGACCTGCACAGCGTGCGCTCCAAGGAGTATTCGCCCCTCAACGGCCTGGTCAACTACACCCAGTCCCGGAGCGCCGAGCCCGGGACGGCTGCAGGGCCATCGGGGCTGTACATCGCCAGCCCCAGTGGAGGAGGAGGGGGTGGAGGAGGAGGAGGAGGAGGAGCAGGGGGGCTCTCACGCAGCTCCTGGCCCTCGGCGGGGCCAGCTGTCCCGGCAGAGCTGGGCAGCGACGAGATGCTCCGGCGGCCCTCGCTGTCCATCCAGACGTGTAGCTGGTCCCGGGATGTGCAGACCTTCACGGACACAGTGTACAGCATCTACCGGGACCACAGCAACAGTGGCGAGCAGACCGTGCCGCCGCGGCAGTGGGAGGCCACCTCCATCGTGGCCTCCTCGGTCAACGCCTTCACGCTGCCCGTCATCAAGCTCAACAACTGCGAGGTGGAGGGGGCGGCAGCGAGGGCGGCGGCGAGGGCGGCGGCGGACGCGGGGGGGGAACGGAGTGCGGAGGATGCAGGTGTGGGTGGGGGAGGCGGAGGCGGGGGCGGCACAGGGATAGACACCAAAGAAAAGGATCCTACGGGCGCCGACTCGCCCCCCCTGACGGAGAACGGAGGACGCTCGCCTGCCAACAACGCCGATCCGCCGGGAACGCCGAAGGCGGCCGAGCAGCAGTGGACTCAGACACAGCTGTCCCCTCCGTCGCCGGTTGCCAGGGCGATGGGGTCGCAACTCTCACTCAACTCGCTGCCCGATCAGCCCAGGCCGGCGCGGCGCTGCAGCCTCTCCACCTCGGCCTGTCGTCAAGGCGACAGGGGAGGCAGGCGCTTCAGCTGCCCCCGTCTGGAGCACTCCAACAGCAAGGGCTACATCAAACTGAGCGACCTGGGGGGGGAGTCCTTCGAAGCCCCCGATACCGACACTTCCTTGTTGACCTTTGACCAGGAGGTAGCAGCAGCGACGACCGCGGAGGACGTAGGCGGTGCTCAGGTAGAGGACGAGGTGGCAGCGACCAGTACCTCTGTGGAGTCCTAGAAGGATTGAAAAAGGCTGACAGGCCACTGAAACTCTTTGACGTCTTGTTTTGACTCTTCTGGATGCTGATGCTGATCGCTCCGTCTCATATCCGCTGCTAATGAGAGAATGGCCAGAAGGAACTAAAAAGGGACAAAAGGACTATTAACACATAGCCATGGACACTCTGGAGCAAGGCTCTTTATAAATACCACACTGCAAGCTCAAATATCAAGACTTTTTTATATTTTTTCAATGTAGCAAGAGCAATACTGAGACAATTATGATATATTAGGTATATGATGACGAAATACTTGTTTGTAAAACAAAATTCTTAGAGTAGAGCTAATTTCATTCCTACATTTATTTTATATAATAATTAAAGTACTTCAACAAAATAAACTGTAGCTGTAGAATTGCTTTAGGCAGTCGCTGAGAATGTGCTACTTAAAAAAAATGAAAATAGAAAGGTGTACTGTAGCATAGAATTATATCCTGGGTAAGAAGATAGCATAGGTTTGTTTCTATACACTGTAATGTGAATTACCTTGTGCATAGGTTAAATGAAATGAATCTCAGGTAGACAAGGCTTAAGTTTGGGACCTAGGGGTAAAAAAGGTCTTGCCAATGTGCACATGGGTTAGCGTTCGTCTGTATCACCTCTGTCAATCCTAAGTGTCATCGTGGGATATTTAGTAGCACAGTGTAAAATGACTTGCTTCATCCAAGCGATTTTACTTGCATTATGAAATATTAAAGAAAAGAAGTTTATTTAAATACTTTGTGTTTGATTGATTCAGGAGTGTGATGGACCGCTGTCGGAAAAAAAGTTGATCATTAAAAATATTTTGTTAAATAACTATTGGATTATTGGAAGGTTTATAAAAGTAATGTATTAAGTGACACATGCATTGCTATCAAGATATAAATGGCTAGCATTTAAAATGTACTAAATGCCAGACCTGCCTAAAGTAAATGTACATGCTGGTTTTATAGTCCATGTGTTAGATATTTTGTGTATACATTGTATGTTTTTAGTTTTATGTACACCGTTTCTTGATAGGCATACTTCGTGTAGCATCATTTATGCAGCATCAGTATGCTATCCTCACTCCTAACCCTGGGCTCATAAGGCCCTCTGGTGGTTAGGCCACATAGTCAATTTCCCGTTGACGGCCACAAGGTGGCAGTGTGATTATTCCGAGCACGACCAATTTGTGGGCGTGTTATTGCGTTCGCATGTGGCAGTTTAAACCCAATCGGGGCGGGGTGAATGTGCTCCGTCTCTGAAGTCTATGCCCTCTCCGGTCTGGCAAAGTGGACGCTCAGGTGTTAAGTCCTTTCTAATCGGGCAACCTCTGCGTCGGGAGTCCGTCTGTCACAGCGACTTGTAGCGTTGTGTTGCTTGGATTTGTCTTGGGACTTAATTCCACCAGAAGGAAGCTAGGTAAAGTATACTGTTTAGTGAAATGCTTCGTTTGTTTACCCAGCGTTCATGCGGCTCCTTCACATCGTGTTACAGTAAATGCGGGGAATAAGCAGCCTCAATAAATGAACATTGTTTTTACATAACGTTAGATGTTGAATGTAGCCTAACGATGTGTTGTAGAGTTAACTTATTACCGAACGGCTTCGAGGTGATTCAACGTTATCGTTCGTTTAATTTCGTGTTATCATTTTCTGTTTTGCTTCCACCCGGGGTTCGGATGGGGAACTACCAACTCCACGATGATCTCATGGTGACATCCACTGAGTAAGTACCCACCGTTTGTTTCTCACCCAATCCCCATCTCACCCAATAGAAACAGTAGCCTAAATATGACTATATAAACGACCGCTAAATGCAGTAAATCAAGTTGCCCCACGTTGATTTCTGTAGCCGCCGAGCAGTCGTAACTCGTTTAACACACACGCGCACACGCACACGCGCGCACACACACACACACACACACGGTCTGACTTTACATCTGACTGCCTGGACGGGAGACGGGCTGCGTGGGAAGGGGAAGTTCTCTCAAAGCAACACGTGCTTCCTCTCGATTCATTTCTACAGGTCAACGGATCAATGAACTAAGAACTCTTTGTACCCTTGCATGCACATAGAAAATAAGACCATCTTTGGCATGATCAAATCTGCTGCATTTGTCTTTGTTACACCTGAAGACACCCTTTCAGTTTTGTTCAGGCCTAATATCGTGGACGTGGTTAGAGAAACAAGATAAGGATGGGCAAAGTACATTGCAGATTCATTCGTCAGCCAATCTCATAGTTTATTTGTGATACTAAATATGGCGTAATGTTTAACATCACTATATTGTTCATTGGCACCATATATTTACGATCTTTCTTTTTAAATAATAAGAAATCTCTGGCCTGGTATAGGCTAGAAATGGCCGAGGCTGCTATGCAATGAGGGTGAATTAGAGCCAGGAAATATAAAACCCATTGTAAGGACTGGGTGTTGTCAACATGTAATTCTCCCCTGTTTGAAAATATTGATCCTGCGAGTGGGGCCTAGACTTCCTGTAACAGGGCCATGAGACCAACTGTAGCCCAGAGGAACATCAGGTGGCTGCCAAGCAGTGAACATGTGTTTCATAATTGATTAAACTGATTGTATGTAGCCTTGGGGTTGTAAAGAGTGTTCCCTAATCAGAAGGTTTAAGGTTCCTGTCCTTGAGCAAAGCAGCAGAATACCTTGTTAATGTAATACATTTTCACTTTATCACTAAAACAATCAGTAACACTAAGGTGGTCTAGTATAGATTATTGTTAGGGGTTCTTTAATTGAAGACAGACATGGGTGCCTGCTTCAAATCCTTGCCGAAGTACCCATAAGAAATTGGAGGAAAACCTCCATCATCGTTATGCTGATATCATCCTTTGATTGTGCCATAGGAAACAATGAGTGGAGGTCCTAAAATGTAGATTGTCACATAACAATTTGAGGGGTATCATGGTGTTGCCAGCAGCACAGCAGAGGGTCCTGTCTGAGATGACCTATCTAATGTTTCTGGATCAATACCAAAGACTGCCAGACCAGGTGCTAATCCGTAGCGTTCAATGGGGTTGGCTGGATGGCAATCCATGGGATGACCTGATATGGCACAGTGTGCGTGGGCGGTGTCCCGGCAGCATACACGTGTGGCGGTCATTAGGGTTAAAGGTACACCTGGATGATCTGGAAATCTCCAGGCCGTTATCTCTACTGAGCGATAAGAGACCTGCAAAGGTCGCGCCAAGAAAAATAAGGTGAGATGATCCTTAGTACTAGTCTGAATCGTTACTGTAGTAGTGAGGAAATTCAGTAAATGATATGGGCTAAAATTGTCAATCGGTGTAATTCCCCTGCTCAGTACATACAGATACAAAATATCCATATGCACTTGTCATAACGTGTCGGGTATCATTGAAGGGCAACTTTAATTGTTTTCTTTTGATGTGTTGAGGCATGTTCGGTGACTCGTGGGAACCCCACTGACTAGATTATGTGTCAACAACTGCAGTGTTTTCTAAACTATAAAACCACTGGCATCTCAAACAAACAGTGAAATGAACCAATTATGTTGGACGTGCGTACCTGCCAACGCGTATTAGCTCTCTGAATCGATGTCTGCATGACAAGGTGTCGTCACGAGCGTCACTCCCTACATTTAGCAATAAGTTATATCACACTACTAAATAAAAAGATCCTTTTGGGTATCGATTTCCTTCCTGTTGCCTCTTCCGTTTGGTAGAGGCACACATCTTTTGTCAGTGTACCACTGCACCCTGCCCCCCACCCACATTCCCCAGGTTCAGAGGAGATGACTCCTACTTGAGCCTTGTCAGACAGACTGATGGCCCTGTGCGGAGCCTCGCTATCTGCCACTGGCGCCCAGTCACTTGAGAGCCTTACAAGGCTTCTGCTACCATCACTGTTGGCATTTAAAGTGACAGTAAACTGGCAAGGGAACAGGAGCAGAGACTGTCGCAGGGTATTTATGGGGAATAGAAGAAGTCTGTCTCTGCCATCTTCTGTGTTTTGTTTGAAGACCTGCGTCACGTCACGTCTCGTCTCCATATTGGGCAGAGCATACGTTCTTTTTGAGGGCTGAGTAAACCCCTGTTGGATCAACATCACAGTTCTATTTATTTTAATACTTGGTTACTTTCCTAATGTATTTCTTTATATCTGTTGATCATATTGGATTTATTATATTATTGACTATTTGTCACACTGTGAAATATGCTTTCTTGCTTATTTATTCTTTTGTGAAACAAAAAGTCCCAATGATCTGAACTATAACTGGCATTTCTTCTGACCCTAAGAGACCATGAAAGGCATGCATATGCCCGTCTATGCTGTCTCATCCAAACCAGTCAGAAAGGAAGTGACATCCCCACCACTATAACAGTTTCTATTCCTCAAGTCAAAGGGCCGTATGTTGAAATAGCTCGGCCCTATTCCCTCAGCTCATCTCAACAGAATGTCTCCTCAGCAATCACTCGGAGGGCTCAATCTTTAGCCTAACACTTTCCAAAGGTTAAATACCATCCGGCATTTATGATGCCTCCAGATAAGATACGCATCCTGAATGCTGAGCAGAAGCCATCGAGTTCACGGCAACTTCCTTGCTAGTATCTCTCATTAATCTCTTTTAATGATAACTGATAGTGAACTGGCGCTTCAAAAGAATAATGTGGTGCGTTAACTTAAGACAAGGCCACGTGAGCCTTTGCCCTGGACTCCAGTTTGACGGGGCAGTGGGTTGAATTGTACTGTGTAGGTATGGGGTTGATGACCCCATTGGTCCATTGGTTCGGGCCTCAGTACAAATGGGCCCATTTGCTCGCTGAGCTGTGACGGCATAGCGGAGTGACCGTTCTCCACCGCCGAATCAGCCAGCAGGGTGCTACAGTCTCTACACGGTCACATGGCATATTTCCTTTAAAATTATTCTACTTCAAATTGCAGCAGTAATTTACATCACAAAAGGGCCTTGATTTCAAACCACTTTATAGACGTTTTGCAAAACCATATCTTTCTCTATCAATTTCTATGATTTTCCTACTTTTCTTTTTCTTCCACAATTTGACTTTGTTTGATAGGACAGATGTCCTGCATGCATACAATGTCAGTGTGGGTCATGCTGGTGTCACCTGGTCCAGTGGTTGATTCCCATCTGGGCCCCGAGGAATGCTGCACAACACCAGCTACTGGTTTTTTGGTTCTTGTGTTTAATTGGATCAGATGGGTGGTTTGCCTTGTATCGTAAGGGACATGCTTCGGTGTGAAGGCTTGATTATATATTAAGTGTGGGATTTCCTCGGCTCTTAACTGTGACCGGGAGCTGAGTAGCTGTAATGAAATGAAAATGAAAAGCTGTCATGTAATTTCCCCTTTTGATTTCTAAGACATTGTACATCAAGAAACGTTTTCAGGTTCTGTGCGTCATGTCAACTTTTCTTCAGTTCACCCTTTTAGCAGGGGGCCTTTAACACATGTTAAAGTCAATTATTATTCCAAGACGTTTTCCGTGTTAACGTTGCTGAGAGAAGAATGATTGTTGTAAGAGTGGTGTGCGGGTCTCTGCTGGGTCCTAGGCTGAGTTTGGAGTGATCCCTGATCCGGAACCAAGCGTCCAGCACAGCGGAAGGGGACAAAATGACGAGCCAAGCAGTCTACAGTAGATCACATGTTGTCTGTCTGGTTGGTGGTTAGTCATTGTGCTGACCACATGAGTTACTGTGAAGAGTCAGGACATTCTCTGTGGCTTTATGCTATACGCTCAAACTGTCTCAAAACAGTGATTCCAAAGTTGCAGGGCTTCCGTTCTTACTGTTCAAAACAAGACCTGTTTGCACACTTTGGTCGTTTCTTTCATAACGCCATTACTCATAGTAATTAGTGGCTTTAGGACTTAAAGAATTGTTATTCCTGTTACAGCTTTGATGTTAATAGGGGCATTTCAGTTGGCACCTATTGCTATCTGAGGTTTGGTTACACGGAAGATAAACATCCTGGTAACATTTCTTTTGTGTACCCTCTTGGTGAGCTGTGCAGTGGTACTGGCTCCATTAACAATGGTCATTGAGTGAATTACAGTCTAGCAGTCTGCCTCTAATATATAGTCATCCTCAGCCTATTCATGGTGTAAAAACAGCATACGGTGGAAAAGGTCAAGCCTAAGGTGGAGTTGGAGAAAGTGACCCCTTTTTTAAAGTGACCCCACAACACATATGACTCTTAATTGGCATTCTAAATTCAGTGACTCATTGGTTGAATTAATAATTGAACTTAATAGTAACTAACTAATAGTACTTTTTTGGGGGGGTTGTTCAGTTTAATATAAAGTGCTTGATTAATTCAGGTGATGAAAATGACCTAGAAAATAATTAATTGTTTTGAAAAAAAGTGATGCGTCTATGAATATTTGTATGCATTACCTCACTGCTTCATAATTACCACATACCCTCCCTTGATTTGACTCATCAAAGTGCAGCAGTACAGAAGTGGAAAGTTGAGTGTTGGACCTCTATTCTAGTTTTCTATTCATCATTGCTTCATGAAGAGTTTCATACATCCAGTCTCATTGCGGCATGGGCTAAACAATTTGTATAGCTCTTGTATTCCGACAATGATAACTGTTATTAAGTGTCAAAATGTGAAGAAATAAATTTGCCTGGTGGTCTATCTTAGCATGTATAGCATCACTATTTGAGGGCATTTGTTCACACCTGTGTGTGTGTGTGTGTGTGTGTGTGTGTGTGTGTGTGTGTGTGTGTGTGTGTGTGTGTGTGTGTGTGTGTGTGTGTGTGTGTGTGTGTGTGTGTGTGTGTGTGTGTGTGTGTGTGTGTGTGTGTGTGTGTGTGTGTGTGTGTGTGTGTGTGTGTAAATGTATTCATGTGTCTTCTATATTTTTGAAGTGCACATAAGTTACACAGCAATTATATAGCAAATACTAGATGGGATAAAAGTAAAAATGGGTGACAGAGCTGTGCCGAGAACAGTAGGGTCAAATTCCCCTAGGGAAACTGGAGGCGAAACCCACAAATCCCTGGAGTGAACTGCCCAGACACTCATTTAAAGAGTGTGTGTGTGTGTGTGTTATGTAAATCATATTACGGTAGTATAGAAGTATATGCAGTCAGGAGTCCCTGCCTCGACTACTAGACCATAGAGGAAACGGCTTTTTGTCCCCGAGTAAATAGTCAATGAAAGGACCCTGTTTGTGTTTCATTAATAATAGAGGTAGTGTTTTCAATAGTAGTGTGGTTCAACAATGTTTTTGAGACCACTTTCCTTTGAATGGAGACGTTTTGTGCTCCACAATGGCCTTGTCGAGCAAAAATAAACATGCTTTCAAGTGCGCTGGTGGACGATTGCTGAAATAATGCCGTGGCTGTCCCACTATCCCACAATTCTACTCTCACGTGTCGTGGAGTTTGATAGGCTGACGAGGGAGAGAGGGGCTGCAGCCCAGTCGAGTAGCACGGGCGTCAGGAAAAGGAGCTCACCTCGATTTGCAACTCTCGTTTTGATCTAAAGGAACGAGGCCAATATAACTGGTAAAAACTGCTCTTTAATCAGCCTTTTCACAATATTGTAGGTATTTAACGGGAAAACGTTAGCGTGGTGGTTGGTGCCCGGTGAGTTAAAACTGAAAGGTGTATTTATTGCATGTCATCGTTGGCTCGTCTGACGTCCAACGACGGATACTTGGCATTAAAACCCATGTGTTATTTATTCAGCCATGTGGAAAAATCGGACGTGATTTAATTGTACTGACATATCGGTCATAACCCTTTGCTGCTGCAAGTCTGCAATGTAACCTTCGGTGCGTAACGTAAAAATGTATTTTTGCTGAACATGCAGCCTGCATTCCGGATTTTACCAGTCAAACTTGGTTAATGTATCGTGCAAGCAAAACCGTCTAACATTCAGGATGTATAGTTCTGTACTTTATTCTCGAAAAGGATCGTACCGGGTCATATCAATGAATAACACAGAACGTCAGATCGCGCCAACACGCAACATCTGTCTCCTAATTAACGAGCTTTCGTAATTCTTGCCATATGATTTTCATACGACGTAATTCGGTGTTTTTGAACTGCAGTGCGGTGGGCGTGGTTAGGGGACAGCGATACTGTGTATTTTCCCACTGCCGTGATCTGTATCCTCCTTTAGCATCCTCACATCCTTAGCTACGGAATGCTATGACCAATGTCGGACAATTTGCTTGGGTTGCGTAGTCAACAGCCCTTTAACCAATATTTAAATGCATATACACCCTTGCAAGACTAGATATATTGTTCAACTCAGGTTTCATTGTTGTTTCCTCCTAAGCAGTGCATTTGGGTCACAGTGTGAATTTGAACCTTTTTTTTTTGTATTACAATATCCTCCTGTAAGTGGAACTGTATCTTAACCTAATATCGTTTTTTTTCGACATTAGTCTTACGATGTAGTGATTGTCCATTATCCCTATAGGCTCTTAAAATGGCTAATTACATCTGTAGTGTATTATGTGTAGGCGTCTGCCTCTGCACAGGCTGGCATCAGCAGTCTCTTGGCCACCATGATGTGTCTCTGAGCTTGATTTAACTGTGAGGTTTTTCTCATGGCTGCCTGAGAAAAGAGGCAAGCTATGTGATCATCACTTTAGTGACCAGGCAGTTTTTGTTTCGTTTGTCTAGGGTGATGCTAGCCCACACCTCCTGAAGCTACTGTGTTTTGAAAGCCACAGTTGTCTTACCCTGAACTGAAATGTGCACCATCATAACAGTCCAATTGAAAAACAAACCGAAAAAGACAATCTTAAGCACAAGCACACAGGGCGTGAATAGTAGGGCTGCATTTTCCTTGCTCGCTTTGTATAGTACTTGCTTCCCAAAGTGTATTTGGGACACGAAAAATTCTAAAACATTATTTAGGGTATCCCCAACAGGGCTATGTGCTTTGAGCTTCAAATGGCTGGCATTTTAAGTAACCACGACCACGATGTTTGACTCGCCATGTTTGCTCAGGAGTATCTCATGAGTCTTTTTACCTCTTATAAAGTTCAAACTTTCATAACTGTGGATTTTGCTTTGTTCTAAAAGTTGGACCATCATAATACGATCATGTAGTTAAATGCTATTCTTTGACTTGTGTATTGTATCTCTTACTCCTACTGTCTCTCCCGCAACAGATGTCTCTCAGAGTGGCCAACGGTATCTCATTACGTGTGTGTGTGTGTGTGTGTGTGTGTGTGTGTGTGTGTGTGTGTGTGTGTGTGTGTGTGTGTGTGTGTGTGTGTGTGTGTGTGTGTGTGTGTGTGTGTGTGTGTGTGTGTGTGTGTGTGTGTGTGTGTGTGTAAAATGGGTGGAGGTCCTAATATACAGTAGTCTTGCTCAGTACGAGCCTGGACTGGGCTGCACCAGCTATGCGTTGGTTCGTTGCTAAGTCAGTGCAATAAGTCCTTAATAAGCCCTTAGACACCACTAGTTGGTTACCATCGTATGTTTATTTTTATTTTTTGTAATGCTCAAGTTGAACTTAAGCAGTGCGCTCTGATCGCCGCGGTCCTACTCACCCTCCCCGTAATTATGTATATTTTATATTTTGCAGATTACCTTTTGTCACTTCTGCCACCAATTACACCTGCTTAGGGGTAGGTGTAACTATTGTTACTACTAAGTTCTACAGAAGAACTAGTTTCTGAGGTACAACCTCAGAAACCTGATTAATGTGTAAACACTAACTAGACTAGGTTTGAACTAACGCAAAGCTGGTGCAACTGGCTCTTAGGCTCATCTAGAATCGGCAGGCAATACCCTTCGTGTAACCTCTTTGAGTCCTCAGGGGTCAAGGCATTTGTGGGTGGGGTTGGGGTTCAGGGTGGGTGGGTGGGGGACATATAGGACCAGGCCCAGCTGTGGTTCATTCAAGCTAATGGCGCTGGGCGCAGATGGCGGCCTGCTCATCAGTTGTGCGGTAGTGTGTGTGTCTGTTCCAGCAGCCATTTGCACAGGGCCCGGTCGCAACGGTGTGCATTACAATCACAAATGGCCCTCCGAATGAACATGGTGGAGGACACTGCCAAAGTCATTTTCTTTTTTGCATTAAACATCAATTATGGTTCATAGCTACCTACAGGCACACCACTCTAGGTGGGATTACCGCCACAGCGTTGGTTCTGCCCTTCGTCATCTTTGAATTGGCCATGTTCGTCAATCTTGGATTGATGTGCACTTTAATTGCTGGGTGGTATGTTCAATTTAGGCTGGGCTGTGGGGTGGATAGAAGTGTAGTGGTCATTTCTAGAGAAATAAATGGGGTGCAGATAGCTTGACTCCTCCCAAGTCAAAGGTGGAAGCAATCTCGTTATTAAGTTGATCTCCGGACCTGTCTGTGGGGAGCTTGGGCACATTTAATTTGGCCGACATCAACAGAGCCGCTTTCTGAGACAGAAAAACAAGCAGCTAAAAATTGGGGAAGGGGGTGGAGGAAGGAGGGGATGGGGGTGGCTATGCACCCTTGAACTAAGTGAATGATCACGTTAGGGCAAAGTGCTCCCAGGGAAGGCAAATTGAATTAAAATGCAAAAATGTACGGCAGGAGTACTTTTCCATGTACAGACGCTGGATGGCCCATAACTGGTTGAATCTGGTTCCACAATTGATTTTATAGATTTTTTTCCCCATGGCCTTTTTTAAAGTTCTGTGTACAGAATTCTGAATGCATAATGTATGTGTCAGGCTCATGCATAGTACTGCCACCCCCTCACCCCCCAGCACCCTAAATACAAAGCTGCTGTGTGGTCTGTTGTGTTGGCCCTGTGAGGAGAGCTTGTCACCACTGACTGAGCGCATTCTTTCCTTCATTTCTATGGTGCTAAGATGTTCCTGCCGTCTATCCATTGGCCTTGCTCCACGACTCCTTTTTTTTTTTCCATAGAAGGTGAAGGAAAACGAAGCTAGGGTATCGTTATGCTGCCCTCCTCTGTCCACCCATAATACAAAGGGAGGAGTGCTAAGAAATGACGATGCAGATTTATGTAGGGATGCTGAGGGGCCATATACACAGAATCTCGTAGGAAAATCTTTCTCCCTGAAAGAGCAGCTGTGAGTAGACTGCAAGTCCAGAAGCCCAACACTCTGGTTTGTTTGGCAAGGTTCTGGGTAATCTCTTGTCCAGAAGAAGTCATGCTAAACCTGTTTAACTAGCCGAGGATATCGAGGCTATACAGTTTGAGTCAATTTACTCAGGCCGCTCGGAAATTGCTTTAGTTATGTTTGCACAGAAAAATGTGTTTTGTTAACGGGGTCGGGGTCAGAATTTGCGTCATGTGACTTCACGGCCTTGTTCACATTAGTGCTGGCGGAGCACTAACCCTATAATATAAGTGTTTGTAATCTATACAGCCCTTTTTATAGGGGCTGACGACGCAGTACAGCTCAAACATCTAAGGGGAGTTTGATCGGCATGCGTCCACTCAGTGGCCAGCCCAGTTTCCTGTTGCCATGTAGAACCACAAGTACTGGGTCACTTTGGCTGCCATATTGGATCAGGATGTAACAAAATCCAGTTATTTTCAGTCTGCTCAACATCATTTTTTGAAATGAGCAATGTTTCCAGTCTTACTTGGCAAAGATACATTTTGGTATTCTGCTGTAATCCTTTTTCCAAGAAGTTGTATACAAAGCATAAAAAATCTGCGCTAGCAGAGAGGATACTTTTTTATGTAGCCATTATTCAAATAATCGTGATTCACCTCCGAGCGACGTGTGAAGATTCATTATTTTAATGAGGTCTTCAGATATCATCATAATCCTATGTAATTGTCTTGGCGTGAGACTGCAACAAACAAATGAGCCAGCACTCGTGCAAGTGAAGTGCTGGCTAATTAATGCAACACCTGTGTGGAAGTAACGAGCACGCCACATAAGCGACGCACAGAGCGCTGCTAGTGGAGAGATAGTCCCAGTATGTCTGCCAGTCCTGCCTATAACACAGTAACCCCGGCTAATGCCCAGGGATTCAGTTTGATACTGTACCAGCTTCAGAGAGTCCTACATAATGGGCTATGGGTCTTTCTTTTGATCTAATATACCCATGCTTGAGGAGTTGTAATGAGATTGTATCCTTTACAGCAGGCTAAGGCCAAGCAAGTTTATGTTTAAGACCCATAATGGCCCTCTTTCATGTGTTTATGTGTGAGAACAAGGGGACCCGAGGGATTGGCTCTTGTATTCATATGACTGCTAAGATATATTAGTAGTGAAATAACCTTAATGATGGAGCTCTCGGAGATGCACTGTCCAACAAATTTTTAATCTTTTATAAACCAGAATATCATATCTGTTGAGTTGATGGATTACAGTGGTAAGGTTGGGTAGCTAATGGTGAATATGTTGTGTGTGCTAGTGTTCTATGCTTATGGGGAGGTATATTTGTGCACTTGTAGCTAGAGTCGTTACACTTGTGACTCTTGCCTAGTTCTTTAAAAAAAGAAATATCGTAGCAAATATTAATGCGATAAGCCACACCTGTGTTTACCCTGCAATGACATCGATTGCGATCGTTGCACATGACAAAACAAGTGCTTTCCCCCCCGTGCTGAACACTACAGCAGCCCCAGGGCAGATCCTGTTAGCAGTTTTCCCTGGCCATGGTCCGGCAGTCAGCACTAGATCCTTTACATCATCCCCGCTCTCAGAGTAAATACACACCTATAAATAGAGCTCCAGCAGAAGGGGGAGGAGCCAGGAGCAGAATGCCAGGCATCCATACTACAAACCCCAGTCTCCCAGCTGCTGCCCACTGGACCGCAGTGGCACGCCCTAGAAGAGAGGCTTTGCATGTTGTTGGTACAACAAGGCGGGCCTCCCCGCTACCAACCTGTCCTCGCTGCAAATTTTTTTTGAGGGTGCAAAATTGCCAATTAGACATTTCATCTGCCTAGTCTCGTCTCAGTCTCATGGGGGGGGGGGGGGGGGGGGGGGGTGTACGTGGCTATGTGCTCATGGAGAAGGTCATGTTTCACAAGAAGGGCAGCAGCATGATTCGGATGGTTGGGATCGCAGCGCACATATTTGGAATGGAGCAGTCACATGGCTGCCGAATATTGTTTTCAAGCACGGATGCACTTAGATTGCATGTGTTGCTTTTTGCCTTGCTGATGAATCCAACACATTGGAACATTGCACGGGTCTCTGATTACGGCTGAATGATGACACTGCCACGACTACTATTGCTGATTTGTTGCGGTGTTTTGCAATGATGGAAAAAGTGCATAGAGTGACATTTTTCTTTTTCTTGAGAGGATGAGCTTGTGAAATGAGCAGTACATATGACCCAAGTGTTGGCTTTGGTCATCTTCTTTCATTTCTGCTTCTTATCTCCATGGGCTGACAGAAATACGACCCATGTCACTACGTCACCATTGTTTGGCACCGCACCGGAGGGCTTGAATGCAGGGACATAAAAAAAGCAAAGAAAAATAAAAAGCTTTTGAGAACCAGACCGCTGACTCATCTAACGCTGTGCCGCTTGTCTCTCTCCTTCTCTCCTGGCCCCCCCACCCCTCAGTGTGATTGGCCATGACGACCGAATCAGGCGCCGACTCGGAGCCTAAGACTCAGCAGGAGAAGAGCAAGGAGGCGGAGAAGGAGAAGGAGAAAAAGGCTAAGGCCACGCCACAGCACGCTCCGTCAGCAGCAGCAGCCAGTGCAGAGGAACCAGCCTCCCCCAGGGTCCAGCTCCCCGTCGCCGCAGGACACAGCACCCCCGCCAGGAAGGAGCAGGTCAGCCAGTCAGCAACCTACAGCCGAAGCCCTCCGCTCTGAAACCGGGGGGGGCAACAGGTTATAGGCCCAGGCTTCCTCCCTTCCAAGTCCAGTCATTGGTTCCATTCCGTATCATTTGTTCGGTTGTGATCTTCTCTCCATGCAGGAGTGGTTAGAGGTTGTGTCTGTCTTGATCTCGGGTATCTGCTTGTACCGTGTGGCTGTTTGACCCGCAATCTGATGTGATGCGCTGGGCTACATTTCCTACATCAACAACAGAGGTATGGCTACGCAACAGGCGGATGCATTCAATATTGGAGGACGTGGTGGCGGGTGGGCCTTTCCATAGCCTCCAGCTCATGTTGGGTCCCTTTGTGGGTTTACTACAAGTCCACAGATAAGTGGCCTTTTCAATCACGTGGCTGCCGTAGTGAAACAGCAGTGGCCCAGCGGGCGTTGTGTTGCCATTGTTGTTGCCTGTTGATGTGGAGGAGAAATGGTGGTTGGCCTACTGTTAGGTGTGTGTGTGTGTGTGCATGCATGTGTATGTGCATGTGTGCGTGTGCATGCGTGTGACCTCTCTTTAAAGAGAAGCCATTATTTTTAAAAGCATACCCTCCGGTCAGTTTGTGTAACAAGTTAAGAGGAATTGAAAAGATAGACTATTCCAAAGGAAATATTTGACTTATCTAGGCCTCTAATTTAGGCATTGCCAATCTTTTTATAATTTGTGGTACGATAATGAGAGACGATCTATGCAAAGGAATAATGGAGTACTAGCAGACTACAGAGTCTGAGCAAGAAAGATTTTAGAAACAAAGTGAACAGGAGTCTTGAAAAGCAAATGGACCGTGAGAAGATGGTGAGTCAGAATGGAAAGTAGAATTGCAGACTGAATTAAGGGAGATTCGTGTTGTGCAGGATGTTTGGCTGGAATACAAATAGGACAGTATTATTACAGGTATAGCTTATGTTTTGATTGGTTGGCCAATGTTTTGTTATTTGGTATTTTAGAAGGCTAACCGACTAGGATACCAGCTGAATGTCTAATATGTTTTTTACTGCCAGATTACATCTCCAGCCCTCGGTCGACCTTTTACTGCCCTCGCGCCACTGTTCTGTCTAGATAAAGGGATGTGTAGACCTATAAATGTTTTTTCCAGGATGGGTGGAAATGAGGTATAACATTCTGGAAGGGCCTTTGTTGGTGGTTCCTCTGGGACATCATGACGTTTTAACCAATGTGGCATTAAGAAAGGCGTTTTTCAGCCTGGTGGACAATTAAATTGTATCTCTGAAGACAAAGTGGTGAAATACACCACTAGCTCTTCATAGCAGCTGGTTCTGGTTCTCTGGCTTTGGTTTCTGGCGTGCTTCTTCTTACCAAAGACGACTCTATTGAGTTGGGACTATTTTAGAGCCGTGAGAGGACGATGGAGGGCCCGTTCTGGGGGCGGTGCTTCTGTGTCATTGTCGATCATTGACCCATGGCTGAGCCGAGTAAATGCTTGGAATGTTACACAGTTGGTTGTTTCACTTTTCACAATCAACATCTCAAAAACGTTGGTGCAGAGAGACTGACATCAAATATAGTTTAGAGCTTTGCCGGTAGTTAGGACACCGGTAACGAACCATCCTGCTTCTCAACAGAGGTTCCAGTGATCAAAGTTGAACCTGAATGTTGTGTTCCTGGTCTCCTCTCTCAGGATCCGCACGAAGTGGACCAGGTGTCCAACAGGTCTTCCACCAGCCACCTGTCCAGGTCTCCTCTTCGGGGAGCCAAGAAGCTGAAGAACATGCAGTGCAAGGTCACGCTGTTGGACGGCTCCGACTACACCATCACTTTGGAGGTGAGGGCTCACTCACTCTACCCATATCAGATATAAAATGTAAAGTTTTGTAGATTGTGTGATTTTCCCTGCATTGGTTTTAATTTTTTGGTGGTGGAATTCAATTGACTTCAACCTGCCGCGGTGCTCTTCATCGACATCTCCTTTAACAAGGCACTGCCAATCTGAATAATCTTTATTGGTAAATAATATTTGAACAGCCCCTCAGCCTGATGCTTTGGGTTAGGGGACTGGAAGTAGTAGTTTATGCTCGACACGTCTACATTGTCAGCAGTAGAATAATGTGAAAATGGCGCTTTGATGGCACATTCAGCGTGTTAAACAATCTGTAGAGTAAACTGCATGCTACCAGGAAGAGTTCACCAAACATGAGAAAATGTTTTTGGGTGCAGAGTTTTGTTCTGCAAGAAATGGACTCCCTCTTGTGTGTCCCATAATATTTACCTTCAGGGCGAGTATAGAAAGTCCAACTGGAAGAACGCTCTGGGATGTGGGGCGGTGGGATTATGCACTGTTGCAAAGATGGAGATGGGAAATGTGTGTTGTGCTTGTTGAAACAGATTGCTGGTACACTATAAGATTTCTTGCCAGTTTATTCTCCCAATGTGTATTCCCCAATTCCCTAAGTAGCCTAGAAAACGACTGCTGTTGTTTGTACTGCTGTACTGTACTGGCCTTGTTGTACTGTGTTTGAACACGCTCAGCAGCAGAACTAAACAGCAGTGAAATCTACCTCCCATCCTGGCTTACCACTTTAGATAAGACGGGTCTATTCCTCAGCCAGTGTACCTTGGTTGAAGTAATGCAATCATGACAAAGCTTGCTCCTAGTTAAGGACAGCCTTTTCCATTAGTGCTTCTGTGAGTATTTAGAATTTGTCTCTGCGTGGTACTCCCAGGCAATGCACAAGTGCATCAAATGACAGCGGGTGGTCTCCACAGAGCGTAGTCAGCTGCTGTAATGAAAAGCAGATGCTATCACATCCCTGTTGGTATTAACAACGCTAGGCAGTAATGGCGGACGTCATGGCTGAGCAAAGTATTCCATTTACAGTTAATGACCAGGCGGAAAGATAACCTCAACTTCAAGATGGCCTCCTTTTGAACCACATCATTCCTATGTTGAAGTGTCATTTACCAACATTGGGCTGTTCAGTACAAAGACTCTCCTGAATTCATCAATGCTTTCGATGGGTCAAAAGCCGAGTGGACCCATTTCAGTTTTAATTTCAGTACTACATTCACAATTTGGCTAATGCATTGCCATTGTAAAAAGTGTCAATATGTAGCTTTAACAAAATGACATGATTGTATTTTAAGGTTTTAACTTGAAGACAACTCCCAAATAACCCAAAGAAACTCTTTACTCTAATGCTGCCTTTAACACTTCAAAAGTGTCATCACGGTAGGGGTTTGCAAGACAACATCCTATGCGATGATATTGATATTGATTGCCCACAAAACATCACCTTGCATTATCGAGTATTCTTCGATAGGATTCTAAAACACGGGGGAAAAGGTCATTTTACAGTGAATGCGATTGTCAAATAAATAAATAAATAAAAATCATGGAGCTAAATGGGGCTGTAGACGTACGTGATTTACGATGTTTTGCAAAAAGACGACATTAATTGTTATTGCACCAAGTTTGAGGTTTGACAGCTCTAGCCTGCGAATACATTTGTTTAACCAATCACAATTGGGATCTTTGTCATAGTCGCCATGGTCACTGTATATGTTGAAGGACATGGTGGAGTTAACCGCCTATTTACGTTTCTCAACACACAGTCAACACACATACAGTTACGTACCTGATGTTAAAGGAAATTGACCCTACACAATTGTCCGTTTTTGTTTTCCTCAAACGTATTTCTTCATGACCTCCAACATCTGTGATGGGATTCAGCACTTCTGACACCATGGAATATTAAATATTCCTATACCTATATATTTTCATACATTTTGTTCATGTTTGTGAGCCTAAGATGTCGGTTTACTGCTTTCATTGACAAAAGACTAGTGTATTTTCTTTAGGTTAGCTGATCCAAGCGACATTGCATGTGTCGTACAGTACCGTGGTCAGGCGTTCAATTAAGGTTTGAGCAAGCTTTGAAGATGCATTTTATCTTGTTTTATTTAAAATGCTTTAGCAGATCTTACATCTTCACATGAAGACAAACATAAAAGAACAAACATGACAGTGTTCCAAGTCTGTAACCCTGGGCACAGCTACCCACAAGACTAACCACTAGCCTTCTCCTCCCTTCCCAACACTGACATACACCAAGCTTAAATAGGCTATTCATTGCCTAGCCCCACCCACAAGCCAAACCAACATTAAACAGCAATCAATTAACAACATTCACATATTTCAACAGTCAACCCTCACCTATAATATATAATATACAATTGAAATCCCATTACCTTTGTATCCAAGTCTGTAATGACCGACATATACACATAACTCCAAGCATAGGAAATACCCCTCTCCTTTTAACGGGATGGCCTAACCCAGCGCGATCCCGTGATACAAAGATCGGAAATGTCATGCAGACTTGCCCCTTAGCGCGGGAGAACTGTGGTGAGTATGATGACTGAAGTTGTGACATTACTGATTACTGCTGGTGGTTGGATATGAGTAATGAAAACAAGATGAACCGAAATGATCATTAATGCAAATAGTCAGTGTTCACTCTTAACTGTATATTGTGCTGGTTACAAATAAACAATAAGTTGAACAATCGTTGACATGTGTGATTATTGTAGTAAATGGCATTTAGAACGTGCTTGGTGACCAGGAAGTAAGTAGTGAACACAGAATACAACTATATACAAAACATGTGCAACTGTCCATGCAATGTTTTAAAGTCTGTCGGCTTTTATGCCGTAGCGCTTAGTCCATAGCGCTGTCTATGCTGTGACGATCGCTTCGTCACAGCATGTCAGAAGACATTTTGATGAAAGCGGCATTTATGCCCATTTTGCCCACCCCTACACCATGGTAGTGTTATTATATAAACGTATTGGCCACGTTTGTACGTGTGAATGGTACACACACACACACTCACATTCACTAGCGCTCGTATTTGCCGTCTGTGCGAGAGTACGATGTTTAGCAGGAATAGCCGTGGCCCACTTCTTTTCTGACCTCCAATTCCTCGTCTCCCTGCAGAGAGGTTGCCCTAGGCAACAGATATCCCAACAGGGACATTTGGGAGGGATCCCTAGCGTGAGGCTCCGCCCATTTACCCCCCAAAAATGCTCCATGAAACCTGAGTTCCAATCTCGATTGTAAAAACTCCCCCCCACTGTCCTCATACATGTCTGCCCCTCTTTGTCAAAGTTGGTTTTATATGGCTAAACTAAGGGGTTCAACCAGGGTTTGATACTTAATCATTGTGCAGGTCAAAGGTCACCTTACCAGATGACGTGTGTGTGGAGAAGTGGTACTCCCAACAGTAGTAATTTTAGATCAGAGGGCTTTAAATAAAGGGATAATGGGAAACTTTCTGTGGCGGGGGAAAGCTATGACCAAACGATTAACCATAACAACCAGAACCGTAAAAAATGGTCAACCAGATGCAAAAATAACAAGTGACAGACAGTAGAGGATAGGTTAGCATAGCAACCACTGGGCCCCAACTGGTGTCTGGAAAATGGACTCTTTGTGGCTACAGATTGTACAAATGTCTGTAAGCAGTCAAGGTAGAAGACCCTACGGGAAACGTTTTGACATTCCTCCATCGGAAGAGATTTGAGGCGTATCTCCAGCTAATTGTGGCAGAATACTCCTCCTCCTCCACAATCCGTTTCAAAACAAGGCTGAGAAGCCGACCCTTCACGTTCATATCACTTGAAAGTCTAAAGTCTGGGAGTTGGTTTTCTGGTTTTTGATGACGGAGCAGTATCGCTTGGAGGGGCCTGGCTTTCATCTGCTGCACTTGTTCTCCAATCTGCCGCCTCTATGTTAGCGTTGGCCCGTGTCATAAACAAGGCCTGTAGCTCAACTGAGGGGGTTGCAGAGCGTTGGCATGCCTCTCTGGAAGGCCTTCTGTCCTGTGGGTCAAACGTCAAAGGGAGGCGGCGTTCTCTGAAAGTGTTCCTTCAAGATCGACTCTGCATGTGCCAGATTTTCTTGGTCTCTTTAGGTCACACACAAGAATGCGAGACCTTAAAGGCCCTGTAAGCCATGTCTGCGTTTTGGCAAACTTCCTGTCAGTTTTTGCAGTCAGCAGTGCCCTTCCTCACCTCCACGTCACAACATGTTCTTCCACCTATCAAAGAACGCATCGATATAAATGTGGGTCTTGCATGACTGGTCTCTTTTTCCTGGCAGCTTTCTTTTCTTTCTTCTTGTCATCTGATTATTATTATTTTTCTTGGCTTGTTAGGTTGTGTAAGCCATTCCTGGGAGCACTGGAAATCGGTAGCTTTGGCTCTCCCACCATTGTCAGTCCACACTGAAATTGGACATTTTCCTCATGATTGGATCAAATGGGAACAGTATAAGGGTAACATTTGTGTTTACTGCAGAGTGGAGGAACTGGGAGACCCATATTACTGGCCAAACAATCTATATCAGTGATGGCTGGTGAATTAAGAGCCATTTGCCTAACCTGGGAACCAGACAAATTTGCATCTCATGTTTTGTTTGCTCTGGCATATGCTACTGGTGCCCCTCTTGTTAAGACAGTTTTCCAGCAGACCTGTCCTGGGTCGGGCCAATCACAATCGTTTATCTAATATTGGGCAGGTTTGATACGATGACTGTACAGAGGAGTGCTGTTTTTGGAGTGGCATTTTCAAAAACAACCTGCCGCTGATGAGTCGCATGTTTCGTTGCACTGAAATATTGTTTACAGCGCCTTTTAATACATGTGGTCGGCTTGTCATGTCATTTGTTTATTTCTCGTGTGTGTGTGTGTGTGTGTGTGTGTGTGTGTGTGTGTGTGTGTGTGTGTGTGTGTGTGTGTGTGTGTGTGTGTGTGTGTGTGTGTGTGTGTGTGTGTGTGTGTGTGTGTGTGTGTGTGTGTGTGTGTGTGAAAGAAACACGTCGTTGGCCTGATGGCTGCCGGGGTTTGTTTTCAGTCAGGGTATCTGTAGCATTCATAATATTCTGTTTTCACCGTGGTAACACTGCCCTAAGAACCACCCTAGCGAACCAGGAAAACAAACTGGTGAACCCTCCCACCCACCCTACCCCTTTTTTAGGGGTCTCCATACAGCGATTGCAGAGTGCCAACCAATGAGATGTCGGCGTAAACAAGACACCCAGTGCTTAGATTTACTTGGTTGATTGATTTATGTGGATTGTTTTTGTCTGTTCGTTACTGACAAATTGCCCTTCAACCTGTAGTTGAATCGTATTTATTCTTGTAGCGGAATGGGTATGTATAGGTCAATGGAGGAGGCCAGCAGAAATGGTGCTTGAGTCAAAGGGTAATATTCCCATGAGACATGCTTAACATTTATGTATTCATGTGCCTTGGTGCTTGAATCACTAGTGCTGCAGCATCCTCCCAAGGGCACGGGCTAAACAAGGGTCACAACTGATATTAGGAGTAGCCACCCAATAACAATGGTCATCTTTTAAAACTAGGGCAGGCAATTTATTTTGGAAGCATTTTTTGCTTCTTTATTGATTGAACAGTAATCAATAAATCGAATCCTCTGACAACAAAAAGACAAATCTGGTATTTTTGGCTGTTGCAGGCCTGTAAACAAGCCTGTCAAATCATTTAATTCAGCCAGAATTAAATTATTAGATGGCCTGCCTGTCTGTCTGTCTGTCTACCCTACCTACTCGGCTTCCTGCGTGTAATTGCTTGTGCGCTCATTGCGCATGACCGGAGTCTTCCGCAAGGCTAGCAGACCAATTGCTAAAGCTAGGGAGCTAATCACGGGTTTTTAGGGAGTGGCTTTGGAGGGAGGCTTGAATGGAGGGATTTTATTTTGGTTGGATACTTTCAAAATCGAGCTTATTCTGGCTGGTTTCTCCAAATTGCATGCCCTAGCTTTAATGCTTGAAATGTTGACTCCAATGTCATCACCATTGCGTCCATTGAGTGAGGTTGACCTCAATTCATTTTGCCAATTGCCGTTTTCGTGTTTCACCTTTTCTCATTAAATTCTTTACATGCATGATTCAAACATTGTCAAAAAAGCGAATCTGACTTTCAAATGTTGGGACCCTATGGACTCCACAATCACCCTTCCCTTTTTTTTTTCTTTCCTCCTTTTAGAAACGAGCCAAGGGCCACATCCTGTTAGATAAAATATGTGACCACCTCAACCTACTCGAGAAGGACTACTTCGGCATCACGTACAGAGATGTGGAGAACCAGAAGGTAAAGAACAATTCTAGTAATAAAATAATTGTTTTCAAATGTCATTCAATTAAATTCAAATCCTTAGCTGTCTAGATGTGCATTGTGTAAATAACTAGACCATGTCGCAGAGAGGGCCATTAAATGAATTAATTTGGGAATAAAATAAAAAATGCTGTTTGTCTTCTGTAAGCAGGCAATTATCTGGAAGCTTCTAAACGTATACGCGCCCTGAGCCAGAGCAAGATTTATGTTTGGTGATTGCTGAAGATGACATCACTGGTCCTCTGTGGCATTTATGGCTCCCTTGTAAATCTGTGGACCTTAATGGTTGTCGTTCGCTATGGTTCCATTCCAGAACTGGCTAGACCCCACCAAGGAGATGAAGAAGCAGATCAGAAGTACGTTAATCATGACACCAAATATGAAAAAGACAAAAACATTAATCTTGTACACAATGTCTTCATTATGTGTCTTTTTGTTTCTCAGCTGGACCCTGGAACTTTGCTTTTAATGTTAAGTTCTACCCACCTGACCCCGCCCTGCTCTCTGAGGACATCACACGGTGAGCCCTTTGGTTTGTTGTTGTGGTTGTGTTGTTTACCTGGATTTACATCTTCAACATGACTTAACTGATTACCACTGCTATGAACGACACAGTTTGTTGGATTCATCTCATCGTACTTGTAGCACTTTGTAAAGATCACTACATGGGCAAATGGTTATTTTATTGATTGAGTCATTGATTTAATAAAAAATCAGATGGAAAGAAAATTATTCTATTGACATTTAAAAAATCCCATGGGACCTGTAGTAAAAAAAAACAACAGCACCAAAGCTCAAAGATCCGTCATCGTTAAGTCTGGTCTGCCCTCTAAGCGTCGTCTCGCTCTCTCTCTTTCTCTCCGTGTCTCCACCAGCTACTACCTCTGTCTGCAGCTGAGGGATGACGTGGTGTCCGGCCGGCTGCCCTGCTCCTTCGCCACACACACCATGCTGGGCTCGTTCACGGTGCAGTCGGAGCTGGGCGACTACGACCCGGAGGAGCTGGGCAGCGACTACATCAGCGAGCTGCGCTTCGCCCCCAACCAGACCAAGGAGCTGGAGGAGAAGGTCATGGAGATGCACAAGAGCTACAAGTTAGTGTTGGGGAGAGAATTCCTCCCTGGGCTGTGACGTGTTTTGTGACCTGTTGTTGTTGTTGTCAGTAATTTGTTGCTGCCATTTTTACTTTTTCGTCTTTTTTACTTTAACACCCATTCGTCCCCTCCATTACATACTTCCTGGCTTTGTGTCCGTGGCACCAATAATTAAGTGCTGGAGTTTTTCATGTTGAATGCTAGAAGTTCAGCCTACTACCGCTGAGAAGTATCTGGCATGTTGAACATTTTGTTTTAGATGGACTACAGCCACTGTCCTGTCTCATTAATGAATGTGAGCAGCCAGATGACAAAATCAAATCTAAAAGGAGTAGTGTGTATTGATGTGTTTCATCATACATGAAGCAGTACAAATACACAGGAAAGGGTTACTATGAAATTAAACGCTGCAGCTCTTCTGTTCCGTATGCAGTAAAATCAAATCAATCCCTGCAATATAACAAACTCCTTGTTGATCTGTGTCAGCAAATGTAATCTAGGCCACACACACACACACACACACACACACACACACCAGTGTAAAAACGTGACCTTAATTCCCAACGATTCACTATCCAGTCCTGCAGCACTCAACTTTCCCAGCATCTCTTATTAGGTTGACTAAAGCTGGGTCAGGCTAATTCCACTGGCAAAAGATTTAATAAAAAAACGTGTTTGAAAGATGAAATCTCCTGCAGAGCCAATGTAGATACACTCGTAGACACACACACACACACACACACACACACACACACACACACACACACACACACGGGTAATATCGGAGTCCTCTCAGTAAACACGATATGCTCTGTCCTGCTTCCACCACACAGAGGTATGACACCTGCAGAGGCTGAAATTCGCTTCCTGGAAAATGCCAAGAAGCTGTCGATGTACGGTGTGGACCTCCACCACGCCAAGGTAAAGTAACATCAGACCCTGTACGCTAACTGGTTCCGAAAACGCCCTGTATGGGCTATGTAGAGTCGGGCTATAATACTGTGATACAGCAGCATAGCATACAGCCTTTAGCAGTCAGCAAATGAGTTGCAGATTGTGCAAAAATAATTGTTAAACGCAAAATAATTCCCGGGATAGGTTCATCTGAGTATTGGTCCGTGGAGGGATATTTGCCCCTTCGGTCTTTTATTTTAGATTTGAGGTGCATTCTGGGAATTGTCTCGGGTATATTTGGCCTTTTTATTTCTGACGCCGCTTGCTTAGATTAATGGCTCTAGCTAGCTAGCTGGATATGAATACTGGTTCTATCATGACCTTTTTAGGAGTTAAATCCTACAATAGCTGAAGGTAATAACGGCTAACAATAGCTGACGGCTAACAATAGCAGTTAACTATTGCTGTTTTCGGTGCTTGATTTGGTCTTGCATTTTTAACGGCACGTTAACACCATGGTTCGGATGACATAAGTTGTGTAGCGACTAAGGACTCGGGTGTGGAGGTGGGGGGGGAGGGGTTGGTCTACATCCATGCATGTGAAGCATCACATCTGCTGCTTATTCTCTCTCTGCTCACAGGAGAGCATCTTAACTCCTGCCACCCATGCTAAAAATAATATCCACATGCTTTCATGTTGTCCACTGCTTCACCGCCCCCTCTCACACACACCCCCCCCCCCCCCCCCCCTTCCCCCACCCCCAGCGACCCAACATCTGTATCACCGCTGGCACTCTGTGTGGAGGGGGAGGTAGGCTCGCTCAACTTCAATAATTGTCCTGTTGGTTCTCATCTGCCTGCCATGGGAGATCAAAGGCCTCATTAGGGAATGCTGGGAAGAGAGGGAGAGAGAGTGAGGAAGGGGCAGGAGAGAATAAGAAGGATCTCTCCTTGATTGGCCGACTGTTGTCAGCTCATTATGGTCGTGTCTCGGGATACAAAGCTGTTATGATAGGATCTCTAGATACATATCAGTTTGGATTATGTCTTTTAGACGAATATTTTTCGTTCTGTCTGTTGCTAAAAGCTGTTATCAAAAGCCCTTTGAGAGCAGGGAGGATGTACATTGTCTTGATTTGTAAGGAGAATCCTGCCTTCTGGAATGGAGACCACGATGAAAGGAATGTTTTGTTGTTATTGATGGATCTCAGCAGAAAAACAGTAGCTGAACAGAGTCGGCCGTTAGCGCTTCTAATGCTAGTATGTGGATCCACAAGCCCTGGGGAAAACTGATTGGACCCGGCATGCTCTTCTTGTCTTTTCTCTCTTGTTAAACGCCTAGTTGGTAGGGAGTCTCTCTGAGTGCTTGGGTGAAGCCAAGGCAGAGGTAAGAGGCTGCTTTACATGCGCTTTCTAAATGTTTATGCGTGTGTGTGCGTCTTCCACCTACCACGTGCATGGTCTAGCAGGACGAGGCAGTGCTGCGGTTCGAATCCCCCCCCCCCCCCCGACATGCCTTGAAGCATGACATGCCCCCCGCCCTCCACCCACCCCCTTGTGCAACCAAATGATCAGAGGCTTGTGATTTCTGCTGTCTCATCATGTTGCTCACCCCATACACCTCACCACTTCCATTGCTGCAATCGCCGCGCAATGCCTTCCCCACCCCGACCACCACCACCACCCCCCTGTTCTCTCTCTCTCTCTCTCTCTCTCTCTGCCAAGTCATTCATCATGGCCATCTCTCTCCCAGACTGTGTTGGGTAGATAATAATATTCCAAATGCCTGGCTCCACTCCTTCATCCTGCCTGGTCACTCTCCCTCTACCAACCCTTTGTACTGCCATCCTACTGGCTCTTCTCCTCTTGCGTATCCCCATAGGTGCACCCGTCTATGGACTACGCTTTGCGTTGTTAAACCTACACTGTGTAACTTTTTGGGAGTGAGTGGGGGACACACGTCTGTCCCGAAAATGAACATGTCTGAGGTTCCACTGCTTTAGGTTGTTTGATTTGGGTCAGGTTGCGGTGGAACAGGAGTATATAGGTTGAGCACATCAGGAAAGCGAGCGCTGTAAAATACAGTGGAAGAAAAAATCAGCACCATTCCTGGATTTTACTTCGGTTTCCTCAGTTAGATTATCCTACTATTTCGATCCAACCCAAAAATGTCAATGTGTAGTACCACTTGTGGCCATAGGGTGTGCTCTTTTTTGTGAAGTTACAATGTGCAGGTTTAATGAATAAGAGCGTTTTCGCTCTTGAAAACCCAGATGATCCTCTTTGTGTGTGTGTGTGTGTGTGTGTGTGTGTGTGTGTGTGTGTGTGTGTGTGTGTGTGTGTGTGTGTGTGTGTGTGTGTGTGTGTGTGTGTGTGTGTGTGTGTGTGTGTGTGTGTGTGTGTGTGTGTGTGTGTGTGTGTGTGTGTGTGTGTGTGTGTGTGTGCTCATCATTCAACTCCTTCTTGGTTTCTTTTTTCCCCTGCCAGGACTCAGAGGGCGTGGAGATCATGCTGGGTGTGTGCGCCAGCGGCCTGCTCATCTACCGCGACCGGCTGAGGATCAACCGCTTCGCTTGGCCCAAAGTCCTCAAGATCTCCTACAAGAGGAACAACTTCTACATCAAAATACGCCCGGGAGAGGTAAAGCCATCTCACCAAGAATAACGTAACATCGCTGGGAAAAGGAATCGCTCTTTGTAATTTTTCATTAGGATTTTGCACTCATTCTAATGAATTGGAAAGGAAAATTCCATAACCCTGTGTTTTTGGCGATATTCCCTGTGTTTAGAATTTGACTACTCGCTAACATTTGACACACTAATTGTTTTGAGTCCCAGGCGTTGACGAATGGGTTTTGTTTTGCAGTTTGAGCAGTTTGAGAGTACAATCGGCTTCAAGCTGCCCAACCACCGTGCTGCCAAGAGGCTGTGGAAGGTGTGCGTGGAACACCACACGTTCTTCAGGTTGGTTGGTGATCTCTCTTCACAAACACCCAAACGCTTTTTTTACTGTACCCCATTGTTTGAACAATACTAGTCTAGTCAGAGTATGTGAAGAGAGCAAATTGTGGAACTCAAAAGGATGAGTTCAAGGAGTTAATTCTTCCCTTAAAGAATGACTTCTTACTAGGCCACTTTTGGAAGTTTGCTGCCATCTAAAGGTTGAAAACAGACAATATGTTTTCGTTTACACATTGTAGTCCCCCCATCAAAGGGATTAAAAACAACCATTTTAATCAGACACTTGGCTGGGAAATGATCGCCTTATTTTGATGGCAGCCATTGTAAAGATTGCACAGTGTGTAGTTGCTCATCAACAACCCAATCGGCTAATGACCATCGGCTTTTAACAACCACCATCAGTTAATGCCTATTTGATTTTTAATAGAGCGTGTCTCTTGTCTCCCCCCGCTGGCAGGCTGGTGTCCCCCGAGGCTCCCCCTAAGAAGTTCCTGGGCCTGGGCTCCAAGTTCCGCTACAGCGGGCGCACCCAGGCCCAGACGCGGCGGGCCAGCTCCCAGATCATCCGCCCCGCGCCCTTCTTTGAGCGCTCCGCCAGCAAACGCTACAACATGTCCCGCAGCCTGGACGGAGGTGAGACCCGTAGCCCCCCGGCTGGGATACGGTTGAGTCATGATTTAGAATGGAACATTTATTTGGCTTTAGCTTTGTAGATCTTATTTTTTACATGAAAAATTAATGCCTAAGTGTAACTTTGAAGTCAAAATTCTACCTCCAAATGAATGCCTCGATTTATGATAGAGTTTTAAAACATTGCATCATCATTATCACAATATGCTTTGCTCAATTGTTTCCTATTATTATTATTATTGTGACTAAGTCTTCATAATAGTAATTTAATTGAACTACTATGTCTAAGGCTAAGTAAGCAGGCCATTTGACTCATTGTACTAATTCGTTTTCCGTCTTGAGGGAAAACTAATTAGAATTAATGGTGGTGTCATTGAGAGAACTGATAAATGATCCGACAATTCTGTCGGAGGACGGAATGCAAAAGGTTTATTATTGATCCTCTAAATATCCTCTCAAACAAAGCCAACTTTCCATTTAGAGCTGGCACAGATTGGTGCATTAGCCATTTAACAACAGTACTCCTGGTGGCTCGTTGGCTCAACCCGCTAGTGTGCCAACCATGGATTCAGTACGCCTTGTAGCGACCCGGGTTCGATTCCCACCTGTGGTCCTATGCTACGTGTCATTCCCTTTCTTCTCCAACCCACTTTTCTGTCTCTCTTCACTGTCCTTGCCATAAAAGCCAAGATATTTCTGATCAACAAAAAGATTGGAGCTCCTTGTTCTGATCAATCAAACATGTTGATATTATTATTGATTGGGCATTGAAAACCAGCAATGATTTTTGGAGGCCCGTGTTTGACATCTTCCCCTCCCCGGCTCAGCTCCTATAATGGAGAACCACGAGACTCTGATGAAGGACCACGCGGCCGACCGCGTGGCCAAGGGAGACATCATCACCACGGTAACGCCAGAGAAGAAGGCGGAGGAAGAGAGGGCGGAGCAGGAGGACGCCCAGGCTGACGTTACGGCAACGGCAGAGCCGACGCCCACCACTCCGCTGAGACACGACACAAAGGTAAACTGATGCGCGGTTCCACACCCCCACCTCTGTACCCTCTTTACAAACACGCCATTATAATAACTGACAAGGATCCTTGTTGTCTACTGACACAGGAGACACACTGCAGGGAATACAGTTCTCTTTCTAAGTATCGGTTGTGTGACTTTGTCTTTGCAAGCTTTTTAAGATTCTTTTTTTAATCCTTTTTCTTTTTGTCTTTTCTTTGTGTCTTTGGCTGTGAAGATTTAAAGTCCAGGTGCTCTCAGCTCACCCCCTAGCGTGTAGACTTAAGGGCTTTGTCTTTTCCGTTTCTGTACGCTTTACTAATAAGCTTCTTCTTCTTCTTGTCCTTCCTCTGACCCCACTCTATACTCGTGTGTGCGTGTGTGTGTGTGTGTGCGTGTGTGCTCATGCGTATTCGCCCCCATCGGCTCTGCCCACCACCCCTCGCCACCCACCCACCCCCAACCCACCCCCCCCCCCCCCCCCCGCGAGCCTCTCTATTTTAACCATACACGCCAATCATCAACCGCTTACCTTCCCCATCGCCCATCCCCCTCCATCAGCGCTCGCGCTGCGCGTACTCCTCCGACCCCCTGCGCTCCGAGCTCTCGCTGCCCTCCTCTCCCGTGTCCTCCGCCAAAGTACGCTGGCGGCGGCGGCGGGAGTCGCAGGCGCGTCAGCGGGCCTCGTCCGTCAGCCCGGCCAATGGTGGCGGCGCCGGGCGCCGGCGGCGGCAGGCCCGCGCCGATCGCGCGGCGGCCCTGCTGGAGGAGCAGGTGCTGCTTCTGTCGGCCCGCAAGCAGCGGCTGGCGGGGCAGGGCAAGGAGCTGGGGAGCCGCGGCGGCACGCTCTTCTCCTTCTCGCTGCACCTGCCCGACATCATGTCCTTCCTGGACGAGGACGGCTACATCAGCTTCCCCGACCTGGCGGAGATGCGCTTCCTGCCCGAGTGCGCGCAGCACTTCCTGCCCATCAAGTCGCCCTCGCTCATCCCCTGCTTCCTCTTCATTTTCTTCTTCCTGCTGTCCACGTCCTTCTCCGTGCCCTACGCCCTCACGCTCTCCTTCCCGCTGGCGCTGTGCCTCTGCTACCTGGAGCCCAAGGCGGCTTCGCTGACGGCCTCCATAGCACAGGGCTTCAATGACAGCTCAGAGGAAGAGGAGGAGGATGAGGTGTGTGCACGTACGCCGTGTGTGTGTGTGTGTGTGTGTGTGTGTGTGTGTGTGTGTGTGTGTGTGTGTGTGTGTGTGTGTGTGTGTGTGTGTGTGTGTGTGTGTGTGTGTGTGTGTGTGTGTGTGTGTGTGTGTGTGTGGGTTCGGTATCAGAGCGATTCCTCTTTTTTGCGGGAGTAACGTCCATCATGTTCCTCCCCCGGGTTCTGGTTCCGAACGGTCCCTCGAGGTTGGCAGCCTATCGGGGGAGGGGGGCTTTTTTAAGTGTTCTCCCCCCACCCCCTCAGTGTGAAGTTGCCCTACTTTCAGAACCCGATCTCCCGCCGCTCTCATTGTTCCGTTCCCCATACCAGACCTCATCCCTCCATCATCAGCACCGCAGTGCCGCGGAGACCCTGCACGTCTCCCCATTTCATCTTGGGATGGGTCTCTGCTCATTTCCTGTCCATCTCAAGCAGAGGGTTAGACACAAGGCAGTGGTGGGAGGTTAGGGGTGTTTTGGCTCAAGTAAGCTAGAATCATAAAACCACGCTAACGCTTTCGCTGTGACTCATGTGATGCAGGGTTTAAGGTCTCTTATCTACACAAGGGATGTGTTGTAATAAATGTATCACCACACTTTTCAACATAAAAGGCATTTTTTCTTTACTTTGTAAATTAAAGGCATTGAGGGCAGTCCAGTTTTTCATGTGTCCACATTTTTGGGCAGTGCAATCGCTTAAAAATGTATTCTCCATACCTCCTCTGCATGCGAGACCCATCATTATCGGTACTAACAAAAATAGCATGTGATCTATATACCCATACTCTCCAACCTCACACCAAACCCAACACATCAGGGTTCTTCCCAGAGAACGCTACTGCATCGCTTTGTGGCTAACCCATTTCAAGTCTTCCATCCACCCTCTCTGCACACGTTTCTAGTCTAGACTACCATCCTGACATACCGCATGCCCCGCGCTGCATGGAAACACTTGTTCACTGGGAGCTCAAGTGTGATGCGGGTTACTGAGTTTGTCTGCATTCAAACTCAGCCTGCAGCACCTGGCCAAGTAATACATTAAGCACACTGCTCTGTGGGTGCTGCCGGGCCCTGGACAATGAGGGCAAGACCCATTAGTCATGTTCTCCTTAGACCCACTGAGTGACTCATCATTCCTCACGGCCGGCAGCGCCTGAGCGCCCATCCCATCGCATCCCCACCGCCCACCACAACGTCATCCTGCACGTCTGAAGAGGAGGGGACCTGAAAGTCAGATTACTGGTTTGGCTCTAGTTTCTTTGCTTGTTTTTTTACATCAGGAGAAAGCTAAATTGACTCATCCCGTCAGTTTCATTTCACCACCTAGACGGAAATTCAGTTGATTTTACAACCGGAAAAGTTTTTCCTCAAATTCCACTCGTGCGCCACAGATAAGATGACGCATTAGATGTCAAAGTGACTGACATAAGGTTTCTACTTCCTCTGAGTCTGTCTGGCCCTGTGTTGCTTGCTCATTTTTACTTTGCTTTTTATTTGGACTAAACCTTCTGTTTTTGTGTTGTTTTTTTTCCGCAATGTGACATTTACAACAATGGGACAAAAAGTGATACATCTCTCATTGTTTTCATTATTGCCTTATTTACAATGTTTAAAATGTGTTTAAACAACTCAAAAGTTGGGTTCTCTCGTTTTGTTTCCTGCTCTCGATGGAAATTGTTTCGGTTTGTTTGACAAAACAGACCGACAGCGAGCAAACAGACTTTGCGTTTGACGGAGAGACAACGGCCACAGAGGTTTGTACATAAACGAAAGAACGGTAATAAAAAGAGTAATCAAACAGTATCGTCAAACCATGACAACACAATGATCCCCTGTTGAGGTCACTTGTCTGTCGCAATATCTTTTAAAACAAGTGACATGACCACAACACATCCTAGCCAATCCACAAAGTAAATGTTTGAGCAGATATGGCGCCGTTGACAGGGGGGGCTCTGTGTTTGGCTAGTCTTTAATGCATGAGAGAACTGTTCTAGGAAAACGGAATAAGGGGGATACAGAAGGAGTGGTGTCCTCTCAGTAATGCATGTATACAAGTGCATGACGTTTAGGGTACTCCTCTAGAAGGGATTCAGAAGCAACTTTTATCCCTAGATTAACTTTATTTTTTCTTTATTTCACTGCACAAACTGCCCTCTCCTTCTTCTGTGGGTGTATTCTCTCCCCTCATCATGTGACTCTCCCAATGCCTGTCTGACCTCTTCTTGTTTTGTATCCCTGGTGGTCTTTTCGCCTGTCTCACTCTTTCTCTTGCCGTCTTCCTCTGTCCCTTACTTGCTCTTTCTCTCTTCTCTCTGCCTCTCTTTCGGTCTCGGTCTCTGTCTCTGCCTTTGTCTGTCTCTCTCTCTCTCTGTCTCTCTGTGGCTCTCTACCGGCTGCCAGTCGGAGGCTGAGGATGACTATGAGATGAGGACCCAGGTACGCTGCTGAGTTGGCCTCATGGCCCAGCTCTCTGCTTAGCACAGCCAATCAGATGCACTGAGCTGCTCCGCGCACCCGCCCACCACCACCACCACCACCAAAACATAAAGCATCCCTTTTCTTTGTGCCATCGATGCTATGCCACCATCGATGCTATGAAGACACAATCACCATACACACTATCACCATCAGCAAATAAGACTGATCTTGCAGTCTTTTTTTTGGGGGGTGTTTGGTCTCTTTTGGGGTTTTCTTTTTCTTTTCGGGCAAGGCCTGAAAGGTATCATTTCAAGTTTTCAATGAGTTCTCTGTACTGTACAGTAACCGGTGTGGATATGTGACCGGTCGTATCGATTTAAGTCAAAACTCCCCATCTCTCTTTCTTTCTGTCTCTCTTTGAAGGAAACGTTGTATTTAAAGCTAAGATGCAACCCTCACCTGACAGTGCTTCTTCCCTCTCTGTGTCTCTGCAGTTTAGCTTCATAAGGCGCGTGAAGGGGGAAAACGTTTTTATCAAGCATAGTAATCTGATGCTAGAGGTGGGTAAGGAAGCGACGCATGACAACTATACGCAACGTTTGAAGAATCCTAACCCCTCATTGTAAAAACAAAAAGGATATAGCCGTGTGACTGATCAGCACGTCAGACATTTTGGATTTGAGATGGCTTTACAGAGTTGGTTATCCCTAACGGTGACATCATTGTAGATGTCACCGTTAATTTATTGAACTAATACAGGGTTTGCAGAGTGGTGAAACTAACGAGAATTGGGAGTGTTGTACTTGAACCAAACTCATGAAGCTATGCATGAAGCCCTCCATTTATTTTGGTTTTCATTGGACAAAGCGAGTCTTGGATGCTTCCGTAACGTCGGGGCACATCCTACATTGCATTTTTCCTCTCATTTTGCCCAAAAGTCGAGCGATTGGTGCACACGGCAACTTCCAAAGTTTGCCCGTGCTACCATGAACAGGGAGGTGATGGGTCATAGGAGCAGTAGACCCGTCAGCAGTTCCTCAACAAATACCGGCGTCAACTGCTTCCTATGTCCCCGCCCCCTACCCCCCTTCCCCTGGACGCCATGCATGGACTGTCACTGTGATTCTCACCGCCGTTGCCCCCCCGTCTCCGACCCTCACCTCCCCCTGTGTGTGGTGATTTGGTGGTCCAGGACACGGACGCGTCCGCGGACCTCGGCAAGCACCAGACCAACATCAGTGAGCTGAAGCGCTCCTTCCTGGAGACAGGCGACGGCGGCCACGCGGGCGCCAGCGCCACCGAGTGGGAGAAGCGACTCTCCTCGTCCCCCGCCCGCTCGCTCAGGGCGGACGAGGCGCCCATGATCGAGCCCCTCCTCCTCCCCCAGGATGTAAGCCGACCCTCGAAGCTCGTCTGTGATTGGCTAACGAACGGTTGGCACGGCGGTGGAAGCATGAACAAGCACTTGTGGGGTTATAAGCCGGGGGGGGGGGGGGGGGGGGTTGTTTAAAGTTGAACCACTTTGCACCTATATCTCACCACCATGGGTGTGCACTTGTAACAAAAGGTGATTGCCAGTTCTGATTGGCGGAGATGGTGCCCTGATGGTGTCACTTGTCATCTTTTTTTTTTATAGAAGGTGACATCTGGCTCCAGTCAATAGGACGGAGCAATAGCACAAATCTAGTTTTTAGAAGTAGCTGTGGGCTGTATGTTTTATGTCTTATCGTGTAATGAGTAGTGCTCTGAATATTGCATGAGAATAGGGAACCCTGCAGTAAAAGGTTAACCAATGCAAATGTATTCAACCGAAGGATTAATACAATTTCGTTTTTTATTTCACAGGGCTATTTGTGGGTGTGTATGTGAAAGCGCTTTAAGCATTTTTAATAAATCCAATTACTGGATGGTGCAGTCGTTAAGTCAATATCCGAGATGAATCCGCAGTATGATTTGTTGCTTTTCAATTTTTTCTTCTATTTTTCTGAAGTGCAGAAGAGTCGTGTCTGCTTGTTGTGCAGTCCTACTAATGAAAAACCTTTTGAAGAGGCATAATTTTGCCACCAAAGACTTCTTTAACTGGAGTAGAAATCCTTCTCTGGGGATCCTTGGGGTCCAGACGTACGCTGAACACCTATTTCATTGTCCTGTCGTTGTGACACCCGTCGTTTGTCTTCTTCCCCTGCAGACTAATGAAGAGGAGCCGGCAGCAGACGAGGCCAAGATGGAACCGGAGGCTAAAGATGAGGTAAATCGCAAACTTTAGTATTGCTGTGTGTGCTAGTACGACTTTGCAACATATCATTGTAGTGGGCCATGTCAACTTGGAGCCACTGTTTGCCCTCATGACTTTCCATGTAAAAGGGTCCGATGATGAGGCTGAAGGATACGTCTAATATTCCTTGAGGTCGTGTGTGTGTGTGTGTGTGTGTGTGTGTGTGTGTGTGTGTGTGTGTGTGTGTGTGTGTGTGTGTGTGTGTGTGTGTGTGTGTGTGTGTGTGTGTGTGTGTGTGTGTGTGTGTGTGTCTGTGTCTGTGTCTGTGTCTGTGCGTGCGCGCGATATAAAGGTATGTTATTCTTGCACGTCTGTGGTAGCATTAGAAAGAGGCTATGTGTCTAGGTGCAGGCAGAGAATGTGTCCCAATACTAAATCCTCTTTGCTCTCACTCTTGGGTGTGTTTTTAATATATGGAGTGTCTTTTGAGTCTTGAAGGTGCTGCGCTTCAGCTGCACGGTGGACGACACACACGCGCCCTCTGTCTCCTCTATTCACTAACCCGGCATGGTGCAGTGTCCTATAAGCCACCTGTCTCCGTAGGCGGTGAAGCATTTGGTCAAACACGTGGCGGACGGCTTCGTGACGGACGGGGCCACCTCCTCAGAGCCCCACGGCATGAGCCTTTCCACCACCATGGACGACGACGTGTTCACTGACGCCACCACCCTGCGGGAGGACGAGGCCGCGGCGGGCGAGGACAAGACGACCCCAGACTCCCAGGGCGAGGTGTCGGAGAGGTCCGTAGTGAAGGTCAGCCCCGGCTCGGTGAGGCAGGAGGTGTCCCAGGCCATCATCGACAAGAAGGGCACCCTCATCATCCTCAAGGATGCAGAGGACAAGATGGCCGCCGACGAAGAGAAGGCCGCCCGCGAGAAGATGGCTGCCGGGGAGAAGATGGCTGCCGGCAAGAAGATGGCTGCCGGTGACGATGACGGCGGCCCCCCCAAGGTGGACGCGACCGAGTCTCTGGCTGGTGAAATGGAGGATGTCGCCGAAAACGAAGTCCCCTCGGCCTCCGACGAGGAAGACGGCGTTCCCGCCACTGAGAAGGAGGAGGCCTATACAGGCCGAGGCGTGATCCTGGGCCCGGGCGACACGCCCCTGAAAATGGAGAGCAGACGCATCGAGGTGACTCAGATCAAGGGGGTCTCCTCTCCCACCAGGGCCAAGGCCTCCTGGGTCTCTGAGGTAGTGAAGACGGTGGAAAGGTCAGAGTTCAGCAGCATGTCGGCGAAGGAAGGTGAGCAGTGGGCGGCGTTCAAGGCGGCCGCGCAGAAGGACGCCTTCCTTTTCCAGGGGGGCAAACCGGGCAGCGGCCTCGCCACCGCCGCTCTATCAACGGTCACCGAGCTGCCCACTACCGGCCTAGACGTGGTACCGTATGATTTCCCAGAGAGAACGAGAAAATGACCTCAAGTGTCATTTTCCACCGCACCCGCCCCCCGCCCCCCTGCCAAAACCTCCACCGCCTCCCTCCAAGCCGATTCTGGTTCTAACAACGGCAAACAACAACCAGGATGACCGCAACATAACCCGACCGCTCTGCATGGCTAACAATCCCTTATCCAAGCGCCATTCGCTCATACACCCAAAGCAGAAACCACAATTTTTCAGTTGCTCCTCCAAGCGCTCTGCCTTGTACGCTTTTATTATTTTTTTATTTTGTAATAGTTTGTTTTGTTGAATTATGTAAACTGCTTACTTGACATTAACGGCTGCCTTGAGAAGGTTGATTATGTGGGAGAAAAGAGCTTGTCCTTTTATTTTGATGGCTGTGGAATATTCATAAACATCACCGCACTTGATGAACCCGGAGAGCGGTCTCGGAGAGTTTCCATGGCGATGTAGAACTTTATACGGTTCTGAGTTGAGTTAATACAGATGCTCGTATTGCAATTAATTTGGGCGGACGTTCTCGGTCGAAATGAGACCTCATCCGTTATTCGACTCACCGTCTAAACTTGACGATGTTTATGAATCCGGTCAACAAGGAGTTGATATGTGGCCTGCACAACAACAAACTTCGGAATTATAGCCCAGCCCTAGCTGTGTGTTTGCTGTTAAGGGTTTGTTTTTGTGTAGTGTTTTCCACAGCAGAAGCATTCTTCCTCTCAGCTCTGTAGTCCTCTATGAAGCGGTGACTTCATAGCTCTGGCCCAGCGCCAACGCTGCCGCTATCTCCCTCCTCACCCTACCTCTCCACCCCCCCCTCCCAACTTTATATTATGGACTGCACGCAACCCACAAACCATACAAACTTATTTCTGCTTTTTCGTTTCCATCGTTCCCCTTTCATCATTCCCATTTCTCCTTTCCTCTTTTTCTGTGTTTTGTAACTGTCAGTGTTGACTGTGTTTGTGTTTTGACTGTCCTCTTTCTTTCTTCCTTTCTTTCAACCTATCCCTCCTTTCCATCAAGTCCACGCTGGGATGGGCTACCTCCTCCCTGAGCCCCGTCCTCCTAAAGGTGACCTTTTTTACTTCTCTGACCCTCCAACCGTACAGGGTGGCTGAACACAATCATCTGCATCCTCTGTGCTGCCATGCCAGCTGTATACAGGGCAAAGCAAAGCACAAAAACGCATTACCAAGAAACTTCCTCATTGTTTTCTATTGAACAGGTGTGCTGGGGAGAACCTCTAGCTGCATCATTCTGAGCACACTGTTTCCGTGGAGACTGGGTTTCGGCTAACCGGGGTCTTGCGTTGTCGTTTGCAGGTGTCCGACGAGCCACAGCCGGAGGAGGCCGGTGACGCCGCGGCAACAAATGCGACACCGGCTGAGTCTACGGTAAATATCTTCGCCGTCTTAGACGGAGCGAGAGCGGAGATGGCGGCAGGCTCTGTGGTGCTGGGGACGGGCGTATCCGACGCATCTCCGGCGCCTCAAAGAGACACTTGTCTCAGAGGCCGAGCAGCTGACTTCTGCGTTGTGCTGCCAAACAATGGGCGTTCCACATGCAAGGCCACCAGGAAAGAATAGGCCCATGCGTCTATACACGCACCAGGGGGCGGTAGAGTGTGGGGGAAAACCAACACACGCACCACCTCAACCCATCCTTCAGAAAGAAGTATCCCTGCCCCTCTATGATCCCCAGTCCACAGGAGGAGGCGTATAGAAGCCGCCCTGACGTAATGTAGGGCAAGACGCTGCATGGCGCTCAAACCACTACTATTAATCCTTCCTCGCTGGCAGTGACGGCGCGAGGGCACAGGGGCAGCGCTGAACACAACACCTGCATTTTGTTTTTCTCCTGGTTGTTTTTCCAGCACGTCCCACCGTCGAGAGCAGGATGAGGATAGCTAGGCCGACGCCCACACCCACGACCGTATGCCTGGTCCAAGTCTTCAGACGTTGTTGGCTAGGGCAGCATGCAGGATTTAATACATTGATGGAGCTAATTTTTGGAGCGTGTTATTTTTTGTAATAAGGGAAATGGTGTGCGATATAACTGGGCAAAGTTGGGGTATCAGGTGGCGGTGCAGTATGGTGGTCAATGGTGCTTCGTTGGGCTTTTGAAAATGGATACAAAGTACAAAGAGTTGCACTGTGTAATTATGTTCAAAAGCCTGTTTAACTTGTAATGGAGTTGGCCTCATTTGTGTCCAACCTTGTTCTGTCGTGTTCTCTCTTTGCGACGGTGTCTGAGTAGAGTTCTGAGTCAGGCACACTACAGGAGGAGCCCGCCACCAAAGACTCACCTGTGGTCCACACGGAAACAAAGACCATCACCTACGAGGCAGCCGAGGTACCTGTCCTGTACATGGCTGTTCATTACTCTACTTAATGTCTCATCACCCCTCCCTATGGCTTCTGTCAAAGTTTGACATATGGTGGAGATATATACTGAAACAATACTGATAACCGATCAGTATTGAAACTGAGCACGTGTAACACTTCTAGCCATCACTGGAATGAGGGATGCCCTACTCTGCGTTCCTTCTCAAGATTTCTTCCTTGTTAATTAAGGGAGTGTTTTCTTGCCCTTTGGGGCTAAGGTTAGGGTCCGTCATAAATATATGGCCTCTAAAGCCCTTGGAGACTGTAACTGTGGTTAAGGGCTATACAAATACCATTAGCTTGACTTGACCTAACCACATGTGTGTCGAGCGGCAAGTATTGATCTTGTTTATCCCATTAGGAGCTCTGTAATAAAGTATATGATGTCAAAAGTGTTGCTGGTCATTTCAGTGTGTGTGTCCCCTCTCTCTCCTGTGTGTACATTGGTAGGGTGACACCAACGGTGATGTGGATCCTGGAGTGTTGCTGAGCGCCCAGACCATCACCTCGGAGACCAGCAGCACCACAACGACCACACACATCACTAAGGTTGTGGGGGGGGGGGGTGTTGTTGTTACATACGTTTCCTTTCGATGTCTCCTTTTAAAAGGCACAACAGTGTATAAGATGAGAAGCATTAATCATCAGAACAACAAGGGGTCACGATCAATACGCAGCAGTACGTTGTGTTGCTAAAAATACCAACATGAGTTAACGATAACTTGATCATGATTAAATAAAATGGCAAATAGAATATTTACTATTAATACTAAAATCTCATGATATTAATGTACTTTTATGCTTTGAATGGTGAAGACTTTATTACCATTTCAATCGTTTGTTTGGATTTTCTTTCTCTCAACTCTGTATGGGTTGATTTCAGCTGTAGGTTGAAATCACTAGGCCGTAGGTTGCATTGAGTCCTATGCTAAGGTTTCCCGCGGTTCTTTTCCTGTGTCCGCGCGTCAGATGGTGAAGGGCGGCATATCGGAGACGAGGATCGAGAAGCGGATCGTCATCTCGGGAGACGCGGACATCGACCACGACGAGGTCTCCTCTTAACTTCTCATTAGTCCTGTCGTGACTTTCTCACACTCGCTTGCTTTTTATTGATTGATTTCTTTATTTTCTCTCTCCTTGATTTGTCATCATTCTGTACTTTCAGTGATTGGATTTGTACAGTTGACCATGAAGAAAAACAAGCAAACCCTAAAGAAAAACTCAATAGAGACCATGTCCTCCCAGACCTTAGCTGTTCCCTTTTGACCCAGCGTTTAGCACCCCGACGTGGCCCTTTTCCCTGTTTCACACATTTACTTATTAACATTAACATTTCTTTAATTTCGGGTTGCGTTTAACAAGTATTGCAGCCGTCGCTGGTGTTTTTTCCTACATGTGTGACCTAATATTGGCAACCATGATTGACATAAAAATACCAACCCCTCCCCCCCTCCCTGCCCTGTTCCTGTTCTCTGTCTCCCCCCGGTGGCCATCAACTCGCCCTGCACTTCCTGAGCATAGGCTCTGGCTCAGGCCATTAAGGAGGCTAAAGAGCAGCACCCCGACATGTCAGTGACCAAAGTAGTGGTCCATAAAGAGACCGAGATCACGCCAGACGAGGGGGAGGACTGACCCAGGTAAGAGGACGAGGTCCCGGTCTCATCTGGTTCTGGTTCTGCTTGCACTGAGCTTGCAAGCGTGGCCTCCATTCTCGGCATGCCGCTTCCCCCCCCCCCCCCCCTTCCAATAAGCACTCTTTTTCCTCCTTTACTGGTACAGTTAAAGACATGACTCTTTACTGGTACAGTTAAAGACATGACTCTTTACTGGTATAGTTAAAGGCATACATCTTTACTGCTACAGTTAAAGAATTAGCTCTTGACTGGCACAGTTAAAGAATTAACTTTTGACTGGTACAGTTAAAGAATTAGCTCTTGACTGTACAGTTAAAGAATTAGCTCTTTACTGGTACATTTAAAGAATTAGATCTTTAATGGTACAGTGAAAGAACAAGCTTTTTCCTGGTACAGTTTACGGGGTAGTTCTTCACTGGTACAGTTAAAGGCCAGGCTCTTTGCTGGTACAGTTAAAAAGACTTGAATCTTTGCTGGTACAGTTAAATACAGTGCAGTTTATTGGGACAGTTAAAGGCTAGGCTCTTTACTGGTACGATTAAAGACCTGGCACTTTACTGGTACGGTTAAAGACCTGGCGCTTTACTGGTACAGTTAAAGGCCTGGCTCTGTACTGGTACAGTTAAAGACCTGGATTTTCAATGGTATAGTTAAAGACCTGGCACTTTCCTGGTACAGTTAAAGACCTGGCACTTTCCTGGTACGGTTCAAGACCTGGCACTTTACTGGTATAGTTAAAGACCTGGCATTTTACTGGTACAGTTAAAGACCTGGCACTGTACTGGTACAGTTAAAGACCTGGCACTTTACTGGTATAGTTAAAGACCTGGCACTTTACTGGTACGGTAGAAGACCTGGCACTTTATTTGTACATTTAAAGGCTTGACTCTTTACTGGTACAGTCAAAGACCTTGCACTTAACTGGTACAGTTAAAAGCGACGTGCAGGTCGTGAGGTGGAAGACGTTCCTACTAACAGGAAGTAATGGGCCGCAGCTTCATAATTTAACTATAATATTTAACGTCCAAGGGACGAGAACATTAAAGAACCAAAGGTGCCACACAAAGAATGTTTAACATCAAGGTTTGCCACTTTCGACATTGCAATTCCACTTGCCATTCACTCTAGCTCTACCATTTGTCTTACCTTTGATTGCATCATGTCAAGTTAGCTTTTTTGGTCTGCGCGTGCACGTAGCATTACAAAAACGAATCCAGCTGTAACAAGATAAAGAATGACTTAACCTTTTTTAACCTATTTGCAATTAACCCAGGAATGCCAACTTGCACGTTGCTTTTTGAAACACCTAGCTCCTAACCAGTACAGTTACAAGTGTTTCTTGTGCAGCACTAACAGCCGACGCATCCTCTTCTTTCCAAGCTCCCTTGGCGCAGTGCAGTGCAGGGCCCGAAGGTCCACGTTTCTAACTCACTGTAAATTACAGGCTGGCCCTTGCCAGGACCAAGCTTTTAACAGGGCTATTCTGGTAGTGCTGCTGCTGCTTGCGGTCTCATGCAATCCCCAGTAACCAGGGGGCAACACCCCCCTCTGCTGGGAAACCAGCACAGTGTCCTTTGTCTCAGGAGAGTGACACCCCTGATTCAGCTTGCCAGAGTTGCCCTGTTGATGCCCTATGTGACTGGAACCCAAACGGTCCTAATTACATTACTAAGGGGAGTCAAACTAGGCCAAACTCTAGTTACTGTAAAAGATAACAAAAGTTGATACAGGTCTCGGCATTAATTCCAAAGGGAATGCAATGCTGCCTCATTGGATATTTTTGATGGCAGAATGCAGGGTATATACATGGTACATTGAAGGCCATTGTTCAGTTTAGTTTGATTAAAATGCTGCAGGTCTTTAGCATTTGGAGGGGACTCCTCACCGCCATGTTTCATTAACCCAAAGATCAAGTTAAAACCAACCCATTTAGCTTCAGCTCCCATTTCATTGGTGGTGTTTAGCAAACAAATGACAATACAAGCTTCTGTCAACGTTGCTGAGAGAGAGAGAGAGAGAGAGAGAGAGAGAGAGAGAGAGAGAGAGAGAGAGAGAGAGAGAGAGAGAGAGAGAGAGAGAGAGAGAGAGAGAGAGAGAGAGAGAGAGAGAGAGAGAGAGAGAGAGAGAGAGAGAGAGAGAGAGAGAGAGAGAGAGAGAGAGAGAGAGAGACTTAATGCACCTCCAGGCTGAGAATCTGCACAGTCATTTGTATCCTGTGTAATCTGATCTGATAACTGCGCAGACAAGACACAAATATGCCTCAGACTGTATAAAAGTGTGTTTTCAACTCAAGACTTTACCATAAATGCATTGATCATTTAAGGCAAATGGGGGAGGGGTTTGCTGTCTGTCAAGGCCCTGCACTATCTTGAGTGCAAACATATATCTTTAGCGAAGCTATCGGCAAGGTAATTCAACATATACCAGTGTTTCCCCCACATTGGATTACCAGCGCCACTGCAATCAGCCATTAAACAAAATCTTTATTTTTTTATTAGAAATTAGGTTTGGCTCCCCCCTACTCCATCCCCCTGTATTGTCATTGTGTAAAAAGACTGACAGCAAAAGTGTTCTAGAGTGTTTAAAGAATAAAAAGCCAATAATGATGCTGTAGGTGGCACTAGCTCATAAAATGTGTTAGATGTAATGTAGGAAGCATAAAGAGAAATAGAAACACAAGTGACTTAATCATAGAAAGTAGCCTACATTCAGTCTTATTGAACCTAGACAATGGGAGGGCTACAAATTGCAGACTATTTGCGCCAATATTAATGCCATAATAATTTTGGCTCACGGCTATAGTGTGCTCGCATGCTATTTCTTATGTCATATCAAAATACCATTGGATCAGAACATTTCTGGTGGAATGCACCTCGTAGAGTGCTAGTGGTCACACTAAAACCTCTGCGGTTCTCGTGCATCAGCACCGTGAACTCACATCTGCATTTTGCACGCGCACATCAGTGCTGTGCACACACACCTCAGCACCACTGCTGGAAAAGGTCATAGGGGAAACACTGTATATTGCTTTGCTGTAAATAAAAGTTGAACAGGGAACAATGCAAAAAAGGTGCAGATACATTTCAACCTTCCTTTTGGTGAAGAAACCATCGTAGGTCCATTAAATAGGTTTTCTTTTAACGTTTGCAGCAGCTTTGCGCACCTTGGGCATGTGTTTCAACTTGCCTGTTTGTCAGTATTGTCAGCTTCATGGCTGGCACAGCTGCGCAGTGCAATCTCTCGCTCCCTCGTTTTGTTTACATTCTAACCTTGAAATCCCCTTTTGCTTTTTTGCTTTTTCATTCCCTCAAGGGTTTTCTTTGTGGAATTCCGTCGCCAGGCGCTTGCGTGTGTTTGTGTCTTCTCTCGATCTCACTCTACGTGAACTTGTACAACAGTGACTTCTGTGATTTCACTTTTTAGTAAATAAGCTCAAGGTTCAGGGTTGTTGTAAACAGTGGCCGTGTGAGTGTCTGTGCATAATATGTATGCATGCATGTTTACGTGCCTGTATGCACTCGCGTGACTCACCAGATGGGAATGGTTGGCTTTGTTTCCACGGACTAAGCCATACCCAGCCCTCCCCTCCCACCTCTCTTGCTCCCTCTGACATGCGTGCCATCTAATATCTGCACCTTATTCGCACTCCTCTTTGTGTGTATGTGTGTGTTTCTTCTTACCCTTCAGGAGAGGTTAAGGGGTCCACAGCATCCTGTCTGAATTAAAATATTCTATAAAAAAAAAACTGATTTGTTCTACAGGAAAATAGTCCATAGTCAGTACATTTCCAAAAATGTAAAACAAAGAAGGCATAAATGGATTTACTGAAAAATGCTATTGCCATATTCCTGCCATGACTACCACTTGCAAATGTAGAGCACTCATTAATGACCATTTTAAACTTGCCTCGTCTTGATGTTGGCTATGCTGCCAATTAAATATTTGGTTGTCTCAGCTGGCAACGGAAGAGAAAAGGTTTGAATGAACAGGAATGCAGGCTGAGATTAGGAACAAAGATGCTACCAGATGCTGCCAGCTCGTCTGACAAACTGCCCTTGTGTAGCTTTCATTCTCTTTCGTTATCTCTTTGCCTCCTAGCCCTGTAAAGTCTCCATGGGAGGGAAACTCTTCCCCTCCCTTCATGTGAACCCTTTAGTGGCAGTGTTGTTGCTTGCTGTCGTGTTTTCAAGAAACTAAAGAAATGACAGACCTCTACAATTGTACACTTATTCTATTGAGCTAAAGGAATCTCAGTGTAACACCGCTCATACTAAAATTAAAATAAGAATAATCTAAAGTGGTAGATTATTCTTGGTCAAATGCATTGCTATGTAATCACATTGGCAGAGCATAAGTGCAGCATTCTCACTCATTCATAATCATCCTCGGACACAGGAATTACTTTTTGCTCAATGACACGAAGTGTGACCATGTAAACGGCAACTCTTGCAACATAATGCCTAATGTGTGTGTGTGTGTGTGTGTGTGTGTGTGTGTGTGTGTGTGTGTGTGTGTGTGTGTGTGTGTGTGTGCGCGTGCGCGCTCTCGTAGGAATAAGGATGTTTTCCCACAAGGATTCCATCCCCCATCAGCCACCACGAATTCCGTATATGTAAGGCGGGAACACTAAAGGATCTGGTGGCTCCTGCTCTCCGGCGGCTGCAGCTTGCCTCCATTTCTATCCATCCCAAAATTATGCATTTGTGCATGAGAAGGGTGCAACGTTGCAGTATCAAAAAGATACACTATATAACAAATCTCTTGTTGACTCGCAGAATCCTTATTCTTGTGCAGGGAAACCAAAAGGTTTACCCCCCCCCCCCCCCCCCCCCTTTACTGCCTTTATGAAATTGATGCATTTGTTATGATTAAGATGAATAATAATAATTGCAGCAGTTTTATTTATGAAATGAAGCCAAAATCCACTCCGAAATGCTTCCCAGTGCTTTGGGCTGTGTATGTAGAAAACACTCCTATGTAGCCTAGTGGTAGAAGTGCCAACCTCATCTGCAGCAACTCTCACCACTCAACTCCACATCAAGTTATACCACTGCAGACCTGTATTACCACCCTGTACTTATACTGTACATAGGCCTCGATAAGCTTTCTTATTAAAAAAAACCACAAACAAAACAACAATGCATATATCTCCCGCCAATGATGTTTGTCATGTGCACTTGAATTCTGTTTTTATTGTTGATCATCTCAGTATTTTTGATTTATTTCACACAAACATCTCTCATGAAGCTTAAGCAGATGCACATTTATTCGTCAAACTCCAAAGAAGTCCCCGCTCTGCGCTGGATTGTTTTTGTGTGTCAGTACAAGCCTTGAATGTTTTTTAGGATTTGATTTTTCTTCATTTTTTATATGGCTGAACATGTTCATGTCTTTGGCTACATGGTGAGCGCTGCCGACATTTGATGCTAAAGCAAGCGTATTCTGTCTACCCCCTGAATGTGTAAGCTATATGCCTCTCTACTATTCCATCTATTTAAAATAACATGTATCGTTCATGTACAGCCATGCCTTCTCAATGGTGAAATAAAGGTGTGTTCATTATAATTTGTCATTTTCTTTTTAAATAAAATATTTACTACATTATTGAATTTTGTTGTCGGTGGAGCTTTGTTGAAAATGTGCAAATTCTGAACATTATTTAAATGTCTGCTATGCAAATAGATTTAGGTAGCGATGAGGAGAAAATATATTGATGTTTTTAATTTGTATCCCTAGAAGCATACTTGACGTATGTGAACGTTCCTTCTCTTAATAAAATACGAAAAGTTATTTAAACCTATATATTTTTTAAAGTCTTTAAAACGCTCTTGCATTTGGTTTAAATACTATCATTAACTACCGTTGGCTCCTTATTCATAAGTCTACATATACAGTACATAGCCTAGTGTGCCATTTCACTACGAGAGAGGCGATTAATCTGCCTTGTGCCAAAAGTCACTCAGCGTCTAGAAATACATCATTTGTTTCCTAATAAGCTCACCCTTGAGCTATGCAAAGTGCACATTTATGGGTGCGGATAATTATGGTGCGAGGTTTTTCCCAAAGGTTTAAGAGTTATCCTCCGACGCCCCACCCATTGAGATGTGCGTGCTCCGGGGCTGTAGGTGGCAGCAATACAATGCAGCATTTCCTCCGGAGCCCGATAGTCACAACAAGAGGAGGAAGAGGAAAAACGACAGCTTTGGATCGTCGTCGACTGCCTTGCGTGACAACATAAGGATCGCGTTCAGGCTTCGGGTATTACATTTTAATTCACCATTAATTGTGTCGAACGGGTGCGGGAAGCGGGATTATTTGGTGCGCGTTTGTGATCGCAAGTGTATCGTTGTTCTGTGATATTTGTAAAGTGTTAGAAGACACCGATACATGCCAATGGAGGCTTGCTGACCAAAATGGCTGGGCGCAGTGAAATGTGAAATATTCTTGCTAAGGTTATCCTATTCACACGCAACACTGCTGGCGCGAAAATAGTGCGATAAAGTAATTTGCTTGCATTTTGGCTGTTTCAATAATTTCTGACAATTGCTGTTGTTTTTTTTATTGCCGGAAAAACAGTCGCGCTTTTTTAACGCTGTCGGGCCTTTTAGCCGAAGGATTTCTGCATGATTGACTTGGTTACCTTTGTTTACTTTGTCTGTTTTCGACGCGTAGTTGTGCTCGACCATCTTAAATATGATCATTAATATTTGTTTGCATTTTTCCTGAAACTAAATGACAGTTGCGTTCTTCGGCAGTATAAATTATCATAATTGGCATGCAAATTTTGCTAATGCTCCACCCCGTACTTTTGTAGGATACATATGTCCGCTCAAGGTTCTCTCATGTATCTCAAATGATAGCACACATTGTTTATATGTTGCATTTTTTTGGATATATTTTACAGGTTGCCCCTATTTCACCTGCAACATGTCTGACTTATTAAGATATATCGACTATGACCATAAAGCCACCTTCTTGAAGATGCTCAACCAACAGAGAATGGAAGGTGAGCATTGTGACGTGGTGGTGGTGGTGGAGAACATTGAGTTCAGGGCTCACCGCTGCGTGCTGGCGGCCTGCAGCAACTACTTCAAAAAGCTCTTCAAGAAGCAGAGCGACGAGGACAACTCCATCGTGGAGCTGGACTTCATCCGCTCGGACATCTTCGAGGAGGTGCTCAACTACATGTACACGGCGCGGCTGGCCGTGCGCAAGAAGGACATCAACATGATGATGTCGTCCGGGCAAATCCTGGGCATCAACTTCCTGGACAACCTGTGCACCCAGAAGCGTGAGCTGACCAACATGAAGACACGGGAGAACCAGGCGCCGGGCGACCACGGCATGCGGGCCCAGGACGCCATCCTGAAGGAGCTGGCCATGGAGGAGGTGCGGAAGAACAGCTTCTACGACCAGGGCATGGACGGCATGGGCCCCGGGGGCTCGCACGTCTCCCAGCCCCACAACTACAGCACCAACATGGGCAAGGACCAGCACGGCCACGGCTGGGGCTCGTCCTCCTCCAGCGACATGAAGCTGGAGTACCTCCTGTACGGCCACCGCGACCACGGCTCCTGCCAGACGCCGGGGGCCAAACCGCTGGACCACAACGCCAAGAAGGAGCGGCTGCTCACCGCTAACCGGCCGTATGGCTGCGAGCACTGCCCCAAGGCCTTCACCACGGCCGCCCACCTCAAGGAGCACCTGAAGATCCACTCGGGCTTCAAGCCGCACCGCTGCGTGGTGTGCGGCAAGGCCTTCATCCGGGGGCCCGACCTCAAGCGGCACGAGCGCGTCCACAGCAATGAGAGGCCCTTCGGCTGCCAGATCTGCGAGAAGGCCTTCAAGCACAAGTCGCACCTGAAGGACCACGAGCGGCAGCACCGCGGCGAGCGGCCCTTCAACTGCGGCTCGTGCGACAAGGCCTTCATCAAGGCGTCGGATCTGAAGCGCCACTGGAACACCATGCACAGCGGCAACCCCCGCCGGCAGATGTCCCTGTCCCCCGCCGCCTCCCAGCAGGCGGGCCAGCCCGACGCCACCGGCGACCAGAGAGACTGGAAAATGGAGACGGGGCCCCACTCGCATAACTCAGGGGACTGTTGAGAGAGAAAAAAAAAATTAAAGCCCCAGCCACGGCCAGGGACGTGAGCAAGCGATTTTTTTTGGGCCCCCGTCGGGACACACACACACTGATTTACACACACACACACACACACACACACACACACACACACACACACACACACACACACACACACACACACACACACACACACACACACACACACACACACACACACACACACAGATGTACACACACACACACACACTGATCTAGACACTGATGTACACGCACGCAGAGACAGACACGTACGCCATATACGCCAGGTGCTCAAATGTAAACTTGAGTATTTGTATACATGTGTACACAATACAAATACACACACAGCCCTGTGATTGGCCAAGGAGCCACGTGTAACACGGACTAAGATGGGAGGAACAGCGCTAAGGCTAGTTCATCAGACTGGGGGCTGTATTATTCTAAAGAATTATGTCAACAACAAAAAAATGATGTTCTTTTCCGCCTGTAAAATCATGTAAATGTTTAGTTCACTCTACTTATACATATATTTTTCACAAAGCATTGTTGCTATTCTAGAGACTGGGGAGTTCTCATAACATTATTCTTTTTATTTTTGTTTATTTCTTTGCTTTTTATGGGATATGTATAACATTTTTAAGTGTTTCGTTTAACCTTTTACTGGATTATCAACAAAGGCTATAGAGGCAGTGAGACGGTGACAAAAAATGATTATTTTTTTCTGCATAACATTTGTTGCGTTGCGTATATTCCCGTGGATGTTTTAATGGATGTGTTTAGTTGTATTGATTGGTTGATTGATATTTACACTGTAAGAGTAAAGCGTTGACTTTTTTTGCATTTTTCGGAAAGAAAAAAAGAAACAAACAAACAGACGATACCAAAGTCTTGGGCCCCCCTTCCCCTCCCAGCTCCTTGCGGAGGATGACCTCCATAAGGCTGTCCTGTCCCAAGCAACGCCCGGCCCACTAGATTTACTGTTATACAGTACAACCACTGTCATCCTGCTATCAACCGTCTAATGATAGGTGTCTGTATATACTGTAGCTTAGTTTGTTGCACAACTATAAGAGTACACCGTAATGAAATATGCACATATTAACATTGTCCTACCCGCCCCCGTCCTATCTACACTTTGACAATAAACACCATTTGCTGCGTTGTATTGTTTGGTTTTGTTTAGTTTTTTGGACCCAATACCTTTTTTGTTTTAGAGCTAGCTTATTGCTAATTAGTACGGGGACACGTTTATGTCTTGTTTGATGGAACTAACTCATTTTACATTAGGGATTTGAGGGTTGGTTCAGATACCGATCCAATTCCTGGCCTCTGTACTTGCAAAGAAAGTGGTTTTGAAGCCTCGTCGATTGTCCTGAAAGTAATATAATTGAACCATTTGAGATGGCAAGCTAGTGGAGTAATGTACATTTGCAAATGATCCCATTGTGAATGTGTGCAGGCTTTGTCATCTGCAAGATGTGTTTTACCCATGAGCGACTAGGGGGCTAATTTTCTCAACAGGGTGAGGCGTAATAAACCACACAGTTGACGTCAAGTGTGCAAAACAAGTCCATTAATTCCTTATGTCCAAAATGTATTGATTTTGAGTAAAAACAAACTGGGTTTTATCTTTTTCTTTGAGTTCAAGCTATGGATTTATTTAAATTTTTTTGGCCACCAGACATTAAGGATGACGTGTTCATGTTTGTTTTTTTTACATACAAATGCGAGACCAGTCCAAGTGATGCACACGTAATGAGCACGGCATCTCGATGAGCGAGGACACTGCTCTGAACACACGGTGTAAATCTGTTTAAACCTGTTGCTTGACATGATAAAACACATCCGACGGCATCACATCTGCGTGGCAAGTTAAGGACTCCTATAACTTATACATATTTGATGCACTGTCTGTATAGTGGCTCGGACTGTTCCTTTTTACAGTGAGGGGCAAATTGGGTTTGTTCATCACATCGCGCTTATGCAAACAATCACATCTGGCAACCCATACCCCCCCCCCCCCCCCCCCCCCACGTCCATTCTCCCCTTCAGCAGGTTTTGCCCATAGCATTCGCTCGGTTCCGTTTCTGCTCGCTAGCTGTGGTGCAAATTATCGTCTTTATGAACAAAGTTGTTTTTACGAGAGCTGTTTAATAGAAGGTAGGTAGCCTCATTTTGAGTGTTGGGAAGGAAGGAATCTTCTTGACTCTCAACACTAGATGGTGCCCTGTTCAAAGTTACTGACCTGTTACTGGTCATTGTGAACCCGGGCGGGCATCTATGATGATCACAACCCCCAAAAAACGTTAACAATGGTCGGGCGAATACAGTAAAGATACAACTAGCTTACATTGAATAGTAGCTTACTTCAAGCTTGGACCACATATGCTGCCTGTGCTGTGCTGAGTGTATGCGCCATCACACCTCGCTGGTTTACATATATTTACATACATCTGACACCGCTAGCACACTGCCGACGTCCACCCTGCATCTCCCTCGACATACAAACTGTTTATTTCGCTGACGCCGGCTGGGTATTTCTTAAGAGTTTGTATTTGTTTTTGACAGTTAGGTCCTCACTGGCTCATTCTGTGGCCGGTGCCCTGTATGCGACAGTAATGACTGATCTGTTCATAAATGGTAACAGAGGAAGGGTTTGATTGCCTGTACCTTTCAGGGTGAAAAATTGCATTATGGAAAATGATGAAGACGTCTAATGGAAAGCGAGACGGCCCTTGGCCCTCACTGGTGTCAGCGTCTGCTTTCTGCATTGTGTGTGTGTGTGTGCGTGTGCGTGTGCGTGTACATGCATTGAGTCCAGTAAAGTGTGCAGGCTTGTGCTGGGTTTGTATGAAACTGTTGGGCCCATTTCGCTGTCTGCACTGGGTTTATTCTATTGTGTGCCTGCATGCATGTCGTGACTGGCTATGTGCGTGTTGTTTGCAGGGGAGGGGGTGTGTGCCTAAGAGTGCTTGCATGAATTATATTTGTGTGTTTGTGTGCGTGCAAGAAAAGGGATTTGTGTAATGTATGTATGTATGAGGGCTTAGTGCATGTCTCTGTGTGTGTTTGTGTGTGCGTGCTTAACAAAGTCCCTAAGCACATTTATGTTATGTGTGTGCACGCATGTGTGCATGTGCATGCATGTGTAATGAATTCAGGGGAGGGGAGAATGTGGTTGTGCATTCATGTGTGTGGGTGCGTGTGCATTTATGTGTGTGGTGAGTGTGCGAGTGTTTCTGTGTGTGCATTCATGTGTCAGTGTGTGTGTGTGTGTGTGTTTCTGTGTGTGCATTCATGTGTCAGTGTGTGTTTCTGTGTGTGCATTAATGTGTCAGTGTGCGTGAGTGCTTATATGTTTGTGCTATATGCATCCATAATGAGGTCTGAGTCTGTGTGTTTGTGTGTGTGTGCGAGGGAGCTTGTGCACGCACAGCTCTGCATGTGTGAGTTATAGGGAGTGTGCATTCAGGCATACATCTATATGTGTGTACTCATCCATGCCTGTGTGTGTGGATTGTGCATCAGTGATGAGGGGATGTGCGCGTGTCTGTGTTTGCGAGTGATCTCCAGCCTGCCTTCATTTGCATCAGTGCTTATTTGTGTATATGTATGCATGAGCTTGCATGCATGTGCATGCAAGCAAATGTGCACATCATCACTATTTAAGAGAATTTATGTGCAAGTGGGCCAGATAATTCTCTAATGCAGGTAGACACAGAGTGTGCTTTTTTACCATAGATGGTTTTGAGCCTATATTTGTACTATAGGGGCTATCTGTGTTTATACTGTATGGCACTAAATTGGTATCTTCCTTTTTCTGAATTGTGTGTGTGTGTGTGTGTGTGTGTGTGTGTGTGAGAGAGAGAGAGTGTCCTATATATGCGTTTGTGTCTGTTGGTGTGCTTGTTCAGTTAGTTTTACTGGCCCAACTGTCCAATGAATGTATGTTTGCTGTTATCAACTTCACAAATTAGTGTGAGTGTTTGTGTGTTAGTGCAAGCAAGAAAAGTTTTAAGTGCACATCATGTGTACTGTTTGAACCCTCAAGCAGATGGATCGTAGCAGCTGAACTGTGGGTTCTGTGCTTTTTTAGAAAAGCACTAGAAAGTCCTGGTCTTTATTTTTATTATTGTGTCTTTTCAAACTGCAAAGAGCAGTTTCCTTTTATTGTTGTTTTGTTGTATTTCTTATTGCTGGAATTCATTCAGGATCTCAGTGGATGAGTTCCATTAATCCAAACACATTTTCCCAAAACGTATGTATGTGGATACAGTCTATAAGTTTTAAACTGTTACCGATCTTCCCTTATAGTGAGCATGCATCCAAAAGACATCTCAAAAATACATACATTTATTCTGCTACAACATGCAAAACATGTTAAAAAAATCGATTATGTATGGTACAACATGTAGTGTAAGCCTGGGTGGGTGGGTGTGTGTGTGTGTGTGTGTGTGTGTGTGTGTGTGCGCGTGTGCGAGTGTGGCGCATGCATTCGCATATGCATACAAACACATTGGTGTGCATATTTGCATGTAAATTTATATGTTTGTGTGTATGTGCATGAATATGGATTCAGTGCTCTGTGTCCTTTTGTGTCAGCAGTGCATGGCATGTGTGTATGTGCCTGTATCCAGTGTGAATTTGAAAGTCAGAGAGTGTGTGTTTATTTCTGTGCTTGTGCATGCATGCTTGTGTGTCCTTAGTCTCTAGTGTGTGTCTGTGTGAGTGTGTGTGTGTTTTGTTGTGTTTCTGAAAAGTGTGTACATGCATGTGTGTGTGTGCATGTGTCTGTGTGATTGCGCCGTGTGTATATACGTGCGCACATGCATCTGCGCACTAAACAGCCGGTTTCCATTACTCTGGTGGTTGGTTGTTCCCCCATCGAGACCACAGGCCTCCTGTCTCCCTCTGGCTCCACCCAGTGTTGCCACAGGCTTCCCAGAAAAGAGCAGCATCTAATTAAAACACTTTAATTACATTCATCTCATCTCGGCTCACACACACATACGCACACACACAAGTAAATTCGCACACATGCACAAACACTCGCACACACACACACACACAAACAAACACTCGCACACAGGGATATACAAAGACAATCGCAAACACACATGCACATGCCTTTGCATACACATGCACATAAGTACATGTATACATAAGCATGCAAACACTAACGTGCACACACATGGACATTCACACACACCAGACACACACTGAAGCACATACACATACACAGACACACACACAGATTGGTAGAACAAAACGGCTGTATACAAGCAATTCCATGTAATACACAGGCCTTGGAGGAGATTTGGGAGGTTCTTCGAGGTTCTCCTCAGTGCCTTTTAATCAACGTTGCTGAAATTCATAAGCTACTTTAGGGTCCGGTACGAGCCCCATCTGGAATAGTACACTTCAGCCCCTTTAAGCACTTCTGGCTGACAGTCGCCTGCTATTCCCCGCCGTCCTTTACGCTCAACATTTTATGCCACTGATTCTCTCTCTCTCTCTCTCTCTCTCTCTCTCTCTCTCTCTCTCTCTCTCTCTCTCTCTCTCTCTCTCTCTCTCTCTCTCTCTCTCTCTCTCTCTCTCTCTCTCTCTCTCTCTCTCTGAGGTATCTTAAACCAGTTGAAAACAAGAAGCATAAATACAATCTATCGCAGCTGACTATCTCCAGGTAATGGTTAAACGGCTCGCTCGGAGCTGAGAATCGATTCGATTCTTTGAGGTCGGAGGGCGTGGGCCTCAAAGTAGGGAGTAGAGGTGGGGGCTACGTGGTCATGTTAACTAAAGAGCGTTTCGTTAAAAGTTCATCTGCATTTCATGGAGTTCAGATGAACAATATTCCAAGTTGAGGGTGAGCACTGGACATTTTGGCTGGGGTTGGGTAATGGAGGTGGTGGGGGTTGGGGTAGTCAGGGGTCAATCATCACCTCTGACAGAGGAACTGCTGTGTGTACACCCCCCCCCCCCCCCCCCCCTGTTTCACATCTCACCCCCTATGGGGGCCGCGTTTATTAACGTTGACCCTCTGCGTCCGCACCACCCGCACAAAGGTAGGCCTTGTTGTTGCTGCAGGGCTACCTCACCTTGACAGGACCGCTCTGGTTAAAAGACTTCCCTGTTGCCTCGGCCAGCCGAGAGGTTATCAGGCCCGCATCAGCGCAGCACGGAGCCTAGCCTCGGCGACCAATCAGCGGAAGGTAGCCCTCCACCGTGTCTGTGTCTGTTAGAGCCCATTGTTCACCACCTGGCCAGATGTTACAGCCCAGAGATCCACATCATGCCAGGTCTCCTCTTCTTACCTCCACTTTGAGATCTGGAATCTTGCCTCCATTCCTTTCTCGGTTGCAACGAGTATTACATGTGCACCTTCATGACAGCTACATTAAGTCCCCATGGGGCCACAAGCAGAGAATGTAAATATACTGGAAATGTGGATTAAGGTGGACAGTCGTGATTAGATCCACGTTCTCATGTGTGGTCGGCCCACATGACGACCTCTCCATGTGAGTGTGGAGAGGTTAAAGGGGAACCATCAGGCTCTGCTATTTCTCTAATATAAAAGTGAGCTTCTTCTTACGTGTCTGGTCCCACAAACTCTCCACAAAGTGGTTGATGGCCATTTGCAGCTCATCTTGTGCTCTGTTCTGTCTTCTCCTGGAGTAAGATGGAGGTAGATAGTTGGTTCCACCGGCCATTGGATGCCATGGGTGGAATGTGGATATTGTCCCCACAGTGGAAGTCAAGGTGCAGGCTGGGTCAACCCCATTAGTGGGCCTGCATTTGAACAGAAGCATTCAGATGAAATCTCACAGAGTGCAGCTGGCAGATAGTGGAGAAAATGATTAAACGACAAAGGAACAGTGTATTTGTGTGTAGGGTGTTCATAGAAACCAACTGGCCCGTATCCAGCAGGTGGGTTTGCAGTGATTGGGTCATCCTGTGACTTTGCATGTGCATGTATTGATGGTAATACATATAGAACGAACTCCAGATTATTGCAATGTACACAGCCTTATGCTGATTATGTGTATCTGATTCATGAGTTTTTAAATTCACAAACGGTGCTTTATGTTGTTGTTTTTCCAAAGCACCCTCATGTATTGATTTAGCCAAATGTATAAAATAAATCAAATTCATATACAGTATATCTTTTTTATATTCATTATTAATTTAAATGTGTCACATCATTAGCAATCACATCCCATTCCAGTATGTTTATTTATTTATTTAAAACTAGTTTAGATTCTAGGTATGTTAGATATTTTAAAGCAGGAAGAAGGAGAGGGTTAATATTAATGGACCTTGCGATTAGAAAACCAGCGACATGTTCCGACGGTGTGCAGAGTAAATATGAGAAGGCTCAGAACTCCCCTCATCTTATCCTCTCATCTCCTCTCATCTCGCCTCTCCTCTCCCACCAGCCAGAGATAACAACTGTGTGTGTGTGTGTGTGTGTATGGGGGAGTTGGGCTGTATGTGTGTGTGGGTGTGGATGTGTGTGTGTGTGTCCTTTGTCAAACAAAGCACAGACTGTGATCCTACTCCCCTTCCTAGCTTACCCCCCACCACCCCATCCTCTCTCTTACTCTCTACCTCTCTCTACCGCTCTCTGCCTCTACCTATCCCTTGCTCTTTGTATTGCTGCTATCAAGAAATGGCTGTCTAAACGTCAACTGTACTGGGTTGAATGCTATATATAAATGCACATTGAATTATGTTCTCATCTTTATCACCTCATATACATATGGAAGCCCATTTCCGCCAAAAAAGAAAAAACATAGTCTTGATAATAAAATGGTCAGTCGAAAGTATGAGATAAAAACCATATCACCTCGCTGGCAGGCCTAACCATGCAATCGATATGCAATCTTGAATAAGGTAGCTATTACAGGTGGCTTTTGTAAATGTTAGATGTTATATATAATTGTATTACATGATATATAATATATATATAAGTATTTTAATCAGTCCGTCATTGCAGCCACTAGATGGTGAATGAAAACAGTGTCAGTAGGCTCCTGCTTTGGTGAGTTACTTTATGTTACTCAAAGGCTCAAAGGCGGCGACATCAGCCTCCACATAGCTTTTTAATCAAGAGTTGGTAAGTTTTAGCAGTTTTGATATCCTACTAATTATACATGTAACTTAACGTAGTGCCTTGAAGACCTACACTACGATGTGTGAGTTATCCTTTGTCGCTTTCCAGTTTAGCTAGCTATTCTGGGGCACATTCGAATGCAATACCGATTATTCTCAGTAGGCCCACAACAAGTTGTTATGAATGGTTATTCTTTCAGGTCTCGCCAGAAGATTTTTTGAATACAACATTTTATATCGTTGCTATGGGGATTGATATGGACGCTGCTATAGCTGATAACCAAACATGGCTGACATTAATTTTAATTCTAGGCGGAAATTGCAATATTATGATTGTTTCGGCATTAAAATGCGTTTTTAATTATTTGCTCTCACATATAGTCTTCTGCATTTTCTGTTGAATAGCCTACTTACTTTCTGACAAGAGACAAACACCCATGATTAACTAAAATCAGAATAGATATATCCATTATGAGCCAGCAGTAGGTGTGCAGGACACAAAGCCTGATTCCCTATACAACACCTCGCACCCCCCTTCTTTGGCCCCCCAACTAGCCACTAGGGGTTCAGCGGCACATACCTACATTACTAACGGCAGGTGCCTCTTTAATGTTGTAGGCCACTGTCAACTGTATACATTTTATTTATTTAAGGTCACATTTAACGTTTAATTGCATTCAACTTAAGGTCACGGCATGTGCCTGAGGAAGACATACAGCGAATGGAACAGGAGAAGGTAGTTAATATAGGAAATGCTTAAGTTTGACAAATCACACATAAACATAAAAAAAAACGTTTGGAAGCCCTTTGTGAATAATATCTGGTGCTGTATCTGCAGGTTGTTCATTGTTATAATTGAACGCACTTGACCTAAGAATTCATGAAATATTTCTTCATTTTAGATTGATCCCAGTGTCATACACCACATGACAGATGACCAGCCAAGAGAGTATCTGCCATCCTATGGTGATCGACTGGCTGTTTTTGGATACTGCAGACAGAAGGAAAAATAACCCAGCAATCGCAAGTCAAAGATCTTTGAGCGATTTAGAGGAAGGGTCTCAAGAAGCAAAGGTGATCATGTGCCTGACAGAGAGCATCAACCCCCTCCAAAGAATGCTCAGAAGAATCAGAGAAGAATTTAGATGGGATGGATGCATTTCAGAGAAGGCGAATTTGTGCAGGTACGCACAAAAAAGGGTGGGGGAACCAGAAAAGAGATTGTCCCGAAGGACAGTTAAAAACAGAGCGTTACTGATTTTGACATTGATTTAACTGACTTTCAGCACCATTCAGTAGAGGATAGTATAAAAGTCGGGAAGCTGTATGAAAAGACAAAGTTAACTCTCTTATGTTTCTACTAACAACCAAGAAGAGAGACATTGCCAGTGACATAAATCTGGAGGAGAATAGTGATGCAACTGCACAAGAAGGTGAAAAGACACATGACAGACCTCAAATCTATTGCCACTCTCCAGACACTTCTGCAACAGCCGCTGTGGAGATAAATACTTCAGATGTCATTTTTGTTGGAAGCAGCATAGTTTCTGAAAATGCAAGTAGTGAGATTGTTTCCATTCTTTACACCACGGTCGACCCAACTCATGCATCTTGTTTGCCAGAAACATTACTTCATGTGGATGCTTAAGAGGATAGTGGCATTGTAACCTTCCACACAGAAAGCATCTCTGGGATGGAGTACTCCAGTCTTGATACCTTGCCTCTCTCTCAGGAACTGTCTTTTAAATCACCCTTGATGCAGGAACAAGCCAATCAGAGTAAAAGAGTGAAGAAAATGATTGTTCTTCATCATGGACAGATTCTCAGAGAACTTATTCAAGTGTTTTCTGAGGAAAGTATCATAGAGGATGACAATTACTTTCAAGTTATTCTTCCAGATGGAAAGCTTGAAAAAGCTGTGGATGATGGAGGTGTTTTGAGGAATGTACTGTCAGAATTTTGGAAGGACTTTTATGAGCAGTGCCCTATGGGAAATGACTTCAAAGTCCCATACCTTCGTCGTGATTTTGGAAAACAATAATGGGAAAGTGTAGGCCGAATAATCACAATTGGCTGATTAGTACCTTCCTGTAAAACCTGCACCTGTACTTCTTTAGCAAGCTGTTTTGGGCTTTGCGGAGAGTGATCTTGTGGACAGCTTTTTCAAGTATGTGTCTGAGCGAGTGATCTTTGAATCTTGTTGTTCAGATTTTGAAGGTGTTGACCAAGAAGAATTGTTGGAAATCATCGATATTCACAACTGCCGGAGGCTTCCAACAGCAGATAACATTGAGCAAATCATGAGGGAGCTTGCTCATCAAAAACTGATTCAAGAGCCTGCTTTTGTGATTGAACAGTGGAGCAACACGCTCACACCTGTAAGATCAAAGCTGAAAGAGATTGCAGCACTCTATGAAGAGCTACAACCAACATCTAGAAAGATCATGAGATCAATTACTTATCCCAGTACCCAGAATGCCCAGGAGAAACAAAATGTCAAGTATGTAAGTCTATACCTTACTCCCAGCACCTCTTCCGTTTCCTCAGATTTTCCACTGGATGAGACTTGTTCACAGGAAAGAGCATTACTGTCAGCTCACACCCATTCAGGGATTTCAGAGAAGACCTGTTGCTCATACATGTGGCTGTTAATTGGAGTTGCCAGTCAGTTATGACAACTACCCAGATTGTTTACATGAAGTCTTAGAAAGCAACGTGTGGGTAATGAAGATTCAACGTTTTCAGCCAACAGAGATTCAACAATTTCAGCCAACAGGGACTATAAAATGTATTCGAAAATCACAGCCAATCAGATTGCTATTTTCTTTTGTTTAAATGAGCCAATCAGATCGCCTTTTTTTAAATGAGCCAATCAGGTTGAAAAAAAAATGAAAAGCCAATCCGATCACTTTTGTTTTTTAAAGACAAATAAACAAAATAAAGAAAAATGAGCCAATCAGATGGCTCGAAAACCACCAACAAAACACTGATGACAGAGCAGATTCAGAGCAGCAACAAGACATTCCCCATCCATGGCCTTATTTAAGAGAAATGTTTGAAGTTGTTGGCTCTAAGAACGATTCTTGGTGAATGCGTTGTGTCTTGTGCCAACCTAAAGAGATTTTGGTAGTCCTGTAGAGATGAGGGAATTTCTAACAAAAGAGTTTAAGACTTAATTTGACCTGAATTCTGTTCTTGTTTAGATCATAATGTTTCGAGTTCTGTTGCTGACATTGAAAACTGATTTGCTCATTGGAGCGAAGTTCCATTATATATATTATTAATATTTTCAGTATATTGTTTATTTTATTTGAAGTTAGAATGGTTTAACTTTACAGTCTTCAAATTATATTAATATGACATGATGTCTAACAGCCGGTAGAAATGTCAGAGGGCTACTCTTTACTTTTAGTACATTTAGTACATTTAGCACATTTCAGAGCCTGTACTTTTCCACTTTTACTTAAGTAAAGAAGTTGAATCAGTACTTCTACTTGAGTAAAGAATGTCTGTACTTTTTCCACCACTGGTGTGTGTGTGTGTGTGTGTGTGTGTGTGTGTGTGTGTGTGTGTGTGTGTGTGTTTGTGTTAAACCAAGCAGACACACTGATGCACCTACATAAGGCAAGAATTTAGGTGTGTGGGTAGTGTGTACGCGTCTGCCCGCCTACGTGCGGGCACACCACAAAAGGTGTGTTTGTGTGTGTGTGTGTGTGTGTGTGTGTGTGTGTGTGTGTGTGTGTGTGTGTGTGTGTGTGCTTCAATTCACTTACTTATAAATCATTTGCATCATTGGAAAATTGTAATCAGAATTGAACATGCTAAAATTCTTGTCAGTGTGTTTAGAAAGTTAAGATGCGTGTATCCTCTTTGAAACTCCCCAATCTGCCAGTAATGGCTCATCTGTTTCAAATGCAATTCAACACAGGGACACACTACTGTCATGACCTATAATAGGATTCCATCACCCCCTGGTCACCCCATGCTGCGAGGAGTATTGTGAAGGCTTGTCCTTTTGTCAAGACAATCATGATTTACTAGCATGACACACAATGTGAATCCAATTGCATTTGGCTTGTTGGCTTCTTGGAACCGTCAGAGACATTTCTCCTTCTCCCTTCAAAATCATCTTAGTAATAATTTCCAGACGAATCCCTGGGTTACAAGCACACACACATGTCGCGCACACGTACTGACGCACACGCACAGGCACGCATGCACCGAACACACAGACACTAACACACACGAAACAATCCACAATAACATCCACACACTCGCACACACGCACTCAGACACACACACAAACACGCACACACACGAAACCATCCACAATAACATCCACACACTCGCACACACACACACTCAGACACATCAAATCATGCCCTCTCTCTTTCCAGCAATCCTGACGCAGAGATTAGAAGTGCAGCTTCATGTCTGAGGTCTCTCCCTGCTGTAGGCAGATATAAGCCAGTTTAATATTATGATCATCATTATTATTATGAGCAATGAAAAAGGGGGCCTCTCTATGTGGAATTCCTCCTCCTTGGGTTGTGATTGAGATATGGGGGCTCCCAGGGGCCCATCAAGCCCTATCACCCTGACAACCTCATTTTATCACGGAGGGGTATGTGTGGAGACCGGGCGGAGGTGAACCAACTCTCTAAAGTAATGACAAGGGGGGGGGGGGTATAGGAATGGGATTTTATTATTAAATTCATCCTCCACGGTTGTCGGCACTGAGAGCGATCCGGCAGCTGGGATGGAGCTGCGTGTACCGGTACGGGCCCAGGGGTTGAGCTGTCTGCGTATCTAAATTGGGAAAATCGTTTTGGCTTGGGAGCAGAGTAAGAGTAGTATTTTACTGTGCACTGTGTGTGTGTGTGTGTGTGTGTGTGTGTGTGTGTGTGTGTGTGTGTGTGTGTGTGTGTGTGTGTGTGTGTGTGTGTGTGTGTGTGTGTGTGGTGACTTGTTTTTACATTTTCAGTTTGGGGTGGCGTGAAGGTCACATAGCTGGAGGGGATCCTGCCACGACCTGCAGTCATAAACACCTCCTGGTAGAGTAGGGGTCCATAGCCCTCTCCTCATCTAACAGTTGCTGGTTCACCACAAAATGGAGAAGGGGGTTGGGGGGTTCCAGTGAGAACAGGAACCCCCCAAAATAATAATAATAATATAATAAATAATAGGAACGAACCAGTACACCAGTACGAAGGGGGGGAGGGGTCGAGACCCCAGGGAGTTTGATATCATCTGTCGATATCTATAGATATGTATCTACTGTATCTCTCTATCTGTCTCTCTGTATATCTATCTATCTATATCCGTTTATCTGTCTATCTATCTGTCTATCTGTCTGTCTGTCTGTCTGTCTGTCTGTCTGTCTGTCTGTCTGTCTGTCTGTCTGTCTGTATATCAATCTGTCTATCTGTATAGCTATCTATCTATCTATCTATCTATCTATCTATCTATCTATCTATATGTCTGTCTGTCTGTCAGTCTGTCTGTCTGTCTGTCTTTCTATTCGGATGGATCAATCTATCTAGCCGTCTATGCTTCTATCCATCCATCCATCCATCCCTCTATCCATCTTTAGGATACCCCAGTGTGATGACGTATGCCAGCAGCAGCAGGAGGAGACGTTAGGACTGTAATGCTTGTAACGGAGCACCAAACAACTCCCAGCTTATGGGAGTGGAGCCCTCCAGTATAAACAGGATGCGAAACTGACCCTGATATCTATACACACACACTCACTTAGCATGAGCCTTTCCCTCAAAGGGCTGTGGGTGTGTAGGTGTGTGTGTATACACTTTTGAGTGTGTGCATGCATGCGTGCGTACAATCTAAAAAAGCTTATTCCAAGGAGATAATACAACTTTTAATTTTGTTTATTGGTCTCAAAGCTACAGAGAACATTAACAAAATAAATACCCCAGTGTTTACTTCTAACCTTGGCTTAGCGAGTCCTTTGATGGGACAGTCTACCGATGTGATTTACGTATTGGTGATGGCGATGGTCCTGTTTGAGTTGGACTGTTTCAGCAGCCAAGCCGTGGGACAGGTGAAAGGAGAATGAGTGATGAGTCGGTCCATGGGTGAATGATTCACCTGCTTGATAAGTGAATGGGGGTTAAGCGAAAAGCTCAAGGCAAACCCCAGACAAAAGACACCAAAGGTAAACCTTGAGTACATTCTCCACCACACACACACACACACACGCACACACACACACACACACACACACACCTGCTTGCCTACTGGCTAATTGTGACGCAAGTGCACTTGTTGCACACCCGTAACTCACATAAAGTTGCATGCTTACATAAAGACACACCTTCATACATAAACAGATAAAAATACTCATAGGTTTGCTTCCTGGAGTGTCAATCAAAGCAAACACACCTGAAGTATAGGCTAAACTTCTAGAAGCCTTAAAAGGGAACACCCTTCAAATCCAACAACAATGTTTGATTCCACCAGAAGGAAACACATTAAGTAGCCGAAAGTAGCTAAAGTAGCTACAATTAAATAATAAAGGCCTCCCCATTGCTCATGAAGAATGTTCAACATTTCAACTATGAAAATAAATGTGGTCCTGACTTCTGTTGGTAGTCCAATTCTAATATTGTTTGGTAGTATTGGCTTCAATACCCGGTATAGATACATAAAGGACAGTATTCCCCGAGAAGCAAGACAAAAAAGCCTTTCTATTGGTGTCTATAAGGTGTTATGATATCGTATGATGAAAATCTTGTTCCATGTTTCCTTAAATATAATTTCTTTTATACCGTCTATCGTCTCGGCATGGGCCTACTAGTGGCCACTAGAGGTACTGCACCTCGAGGCACTTTTGCATTTGGCCTCAACATGAAACACTGGTGGTGGCCTGGTTGGTGGTGGCCTGGTTGGTCCACACACACGAGCAGTCTCATTAATCCTACGTGTTCCCACACACATCGTCACAAGTACGTACGCACACACACACACACACACACACACACACACACACACACACACACACACACACACACACACACACACACACACACAGGCACAAACACATACACAAGTTTAACATTGACATATTTGCTGTGCAAAGAGCCTCAACTTGGGGTACTTTATGTAAACACACACTTGATAGCAAGCCTTGGGTTCTGAAGCGGTATGCCTCAGTCATTAACAGAGGGCATGATTTATCCTGTGTGTGCGTGTGTGCGTGCATGCGAGCGTGTGTGTGTGTATATTTATGTGTGTATACGCTTGGTCCAAGAGACCGGACTGGTCCATGTATATGTGTGCTGCATGTGTGTACATATGTGTGTGAACGTGCTCGCTCCATGAGACTCTGTGTGTGGGTGGGTGCATGTATATAGATGTGTGTTGTGTGTGTATGTGTATGTGCTCGGTCCATGAGACTGTGTGTGTGGGTGGGTGCGTGTATATAGATGTGTTCTGCATGTGTGTGTATGTGTATATGCTCGGTCCATGAGACTGTGTGTATCTGTGTGGGTGTTTGAGAGAGAGATATTGAGAGGGGGGGGGGGGGGGGGGGGGGGGGGGGGGGGGGTTCACACATGTGGTTTTGGGTAGCCTTCAAGGGCAGGCCACATGTTGCTGGATGACCATCCGCCCGGCAAGGTGGTGCAGCGACTGAAACCCAATCTCCCCTGCTCTCCTCCCTGCTGCCCCGCACCATGGAATGCAGAGAGGGGGGCGAGGTCTCATGGTGTCTTGACCATCGCTATGGCAATGTCTGTTATCCTGTCATAGGTGCAACCTGTCTGGGAGGGAAAGCGTCTGGGTTTGTGACCCTTAGTCAAGAGGAGGGTATCAAATGGGTAAGGTGGGGGGGGGGGGAAGTGTCCTTCAATAACTCAGAGAGTGGTAAGTATGGGGTGTGCTTTCAAACAAAGGTTAAGGGTCATAAGTGGATGGGGAAGCTGGTGGTCTCATATTGTTTATGTATGAAGATAGAGTGGTGAATCTTCCCTGCAATTGCACATGGTCCACTCACATGCATAGTAGATGTGAATGGTATAGCAGGGATTTTTAAATAGAATAGTAGGTTTATAGTTCTGAAAATCCAAATATTCTGTTGCTTATTTAACAAAACGAATACTAAATCAATAGAAGAAATATATTAACTTGGCTGTTTGTCAGAAAAATGAAGCACAAATACTAACTCATGAAGCTTTGGTATCATATGATGGGCATTTTCATCCACAATCCAAAAAAAGGTTAGTTGTTGCAATTCTCCTCTCCATCTACCTGATCCAGTCACACATCAACACCGAGTTAAATGTAATTTAGCAGAACGAGCAATGCTTCCCATGAATACTATTTTGGTTTACCAAGTCGGTTTTCATGTTTACATAAGGTCAGGCATGTAGGGGGCTAAGATTGTTTTCTGGAAAGATTTCTATTGAAGCGGTTGCCAATGTTAAAGAGATCAAAGACATCTCCCTTCATCGCTTGGTGAAAAAAAAGTGTGCGTGGATGCGTGTGTGTGTGAGTGTGTGTCTGTGTTTGCCAATGTAGCCATTAAACATTGTCTCCATGGTTTATCACAACGTTTGTAGAAGAATGTAAACTAAGATCCCTTTCAGGAAAACAATTCTGTGTAATTTGAAAAAGGAACAAAATATGGATGATAATGGAACAAAAATAATGGAAGTCTTAACTTTTGTCAAATTTGAATAGAATACATCCCACCTTTTCCCATGATTATCAAATAATACTTTAATAGCACTCTTAGAGGGGGAAAATCAGGTCGTAATGAGATCCACCAAAATGCACCCCCCTCTAAATCACACTCTTTCCATGTGACTCTTTGGAGAATCCTCTCCACAATGGAGAAGGAGAGAGTCCAGCTCAAAATGGCAGCACAGTGACACATTCTAAACGGTTATTCAGAGTGGACCAGTGCCAGATGTCCAGGACTGGGTTGACTGCGAGGTATGAGGCTGTGGAACAGATGCACACGATTAGCTCTTCAGGCTACCTCAGATTGGGCCCCCTTGTTTGAAGTTCACGTTCCTCCACCTTCTTATTTAGGGACACATTTTATTTTAGAGACCAGTGTTTGTGTATGTGCTTCTTTTTTAGTGTGTGTGTGTGCGAGTGTTTCTTAATGTGTGTGTGTGTGTATGTGTGGGTGTGTATTTTTGTGGGTGTGTGAGTGTGTATGTGTGGGTGTGTGGGTGGGTGTGTTTTTAGTGTGTGTGTGTGTGTGTGTTTGTGTTTCTTTTGAGTGTGTGTGTTTTTTGAGTGTGTGTGTGTACATCTATGTGTATGTATGTGTGTGTCTAGTTGTGTATGTGTGTGGTTGTCTAGTTGTGTGTGTAGGGGAGATCAGGGACAAGGAGCGGGGGTGTTGAGAGTGCTTTTGGGTGGTCCACCCACCAAGGAATGCAGAATGCAGGAGATTTAACTCTAAGCTCATATGCATCGCTGTGTCTCAGGGTGTCTTGGAGTGGGCCAAGTGAACCCAACCCTACTGCCACCCCTGGACATCTGAGTTCTATGAACACCAGATTACCAGGCATTAAGTCCATCACCGTTATGGAACTTTGAAAATGTCCTCAGTTCTTAATGTCATTCTCAGTTTAATAACGGTGTCTGTTGGGTCACAAGGACAGAAGTGTGTCTGCTTTTTAAATGTAGCACACACATGCTTACTGTTGTTAAAACCAAGAATTTAATGCTATTTATGATTTATGAGGATGCTTTATGATAATGTGTTTGAAATAACTACGTATAATTAGTACAAAAGATGACCGTAACATGTGGTTGAATGTGGCTCACTGAATATTACTGTTTCCAATTTCAATTAACCTGCTGTTAATGTTATTGAAGTTCTTTTTCGTCAACAACATAAAAAGTTTGAATTTGATATATATAAATATCGTGCTGTTTGTTAAACAGCACTAAATAGTAATAGCGCTGCTGCCAATCATAATCACTATCATCAGAAACATCAAAAGCAACATAATTAGCATCAGCAAGATCTTCATCATCATTATCAGAAACATCAAAAGCAACTTCATTATCATCAGTAACATCATTATCATCAGCAACAGCTTCATCATCGCCATAAGAAATACACAATAAATAAAAACACAAACCAGCAGCTCTATTGGCAGGAGTGCTGTAGCCCGGTGAGTGGTTGTGTGATGCTGAGAGGCTGAGGAGCAGACCCCTGGCTAGGCCTTCTCCTCTGGGTCAGTCCCGGGTCTATCCACCCCATCACCTGCCTCCTCTACCATCCCATACCATACCCTTGATGACAACCATTCCTGAACCATGACATGCTTTAGACCCTGAGTACGGGCCCTCTGGTCCAGAGTCTGAGGGGCCATGGGCGTGCCTCCCTACCGGGGTCCCTTGCTCGGGGGGTGGGGTTGCTAGACAGAGGGCCCCTTCTGTACACCCTGATGCAATCGCTGCACACACACACACACTTATACACACACACACACTTATGCACACAGTGACACAAAGTAACACACGCACATACGTGAACAGACACACACACACACACACACACATGCAGGGATTAGAGAAGGAAGGAAGCCATGGTTGTGATCGGAAGTCAATGTACTAGTGCACACACTCACAACCACAAATATGCGCACACACACACACACACACAAACACACACACACACACACACACACACACACAAGTCCTTTAACTTCATTATTCCGCTCTTGCTTTCCAAAGAGAAAAAGGTCTGAACTGTTCTGTTATCCAGGAGAACTCTGGGCCTAATATTTTCAAGATGTCCTCCTTCTCACATTGTTTGTTCACAGAATGTTGTCCATTGCAATCACTCAGTTTCTTTTGTTGATCAGACCAGATCAATAAGATAATATCGAACCAAGGCCAATGCACCTCTATAACCACTGTTACTTATGCCAGGCATTCAGGCATCCCGTTAGTTTGTCAACTTGCCATTTCAATTCATATACATTCAGGTCATGCACACAGGCTGTCATTGAAAGTGATAATGCTTTAATTAAAGCGCTGCTTGTTTTCCAAATGATAACAACTACAATTTGAGTGTAATTTGTTAGAATGGCATATCCAGCCATTTAGTGCTATTAGTGAGTGAGTGACATGCTCTGTGAGAATATCTGTTTCGAGTTGACTGAGCCTGCCTCTGTATGACACTATTTAGACTTAAGACCATTCCCAGCGCATTTCTGACCAATCAGGGCATCTCTTCACTGATTGGTTTGGGGACTAAGGGAAGTAGAGAGCAGACTTTCTTGGTTGTTTAGTTTCCAAATCTTGCTCTCTTCTGTTCTTTTCTGCTCTTTCTCTCTTTACAACTCTCAAATCTAACCTCCAGCAGCTTTTACGAATAATCCATAGACTTCCCTGCGGGCTTGTGTAGCAACTAACCAACACCATGATGTTCTGGACCAAAACAAGCGGTAAGGGGCGTGCAGACCCCATTTAAAGCTAGTTTCCAAGCCAAAGCACTGCCTTATTTTGTTCCCCTTGTCTTTGTTCTAAAAGTTCAACTTCACTCAAAGTCGAGGCCTTAAGGCTCAAGGGCTACAAAACACAAACACTCAAGTGCATAAACACAGGAAAATATAATCCAATGCCATCCAGACACCTGCTTTAAGGAAAATCCTGCTCGTAGCCAACCCAGCTTGTGGCCAACATAGTGTCCTGGTTTGATTTATAAGCTGTGCATTTACAAAGAATGAGGAAAGAAGCAAAGAAGGAAAAAAAATGTAGACGACGACGATCTTGACACAGGGTAGGGATCACTTTAAAGAGGATTTAGGATAAATATGGTCTCGGCGTAAACCTGATACATATTAACAAAACGGAGAGCCAATGTTCTTATTGCAATTGACAAATTGGGTTCACTAAATGTGTTATGCGTATGAAATGTGCTCTTTTTCCTGCAATATACATCCAAGAGGAAATTATAAACACTAGGCTTTATTTCCACAGCCCAGAATATACTCTAAATTCAGCCCAGTTGGAAATATATCTCTGGCTTGTGAAGGAAAGAAATATGTAGACTGATAATTGCTTAAGACGAGGGAACATTACTTTTAAGTAATTATGCAAATGAAAGACTGCTACTGGCACACAACATGGCATTCATCTTGAACAGTTGTTCAAGATGAATGCAAGATGAATAGGGTTTAATTTCTGAAGGTTTCTGTTGCCTCTTGCACATTTTTGATCATCTCCAAAAAATGTGTTTGAGGCATCTGGTTGATCTTGATATGAAGGATTGGCCTAAAGTTAAACTATTTTTACTTTGAACTAGTATTTTAGCCATTACATTACATTAAGATAAATAATGTCCACAATATTTCAAAGAAATTCCTCAAAGAAATACAGTTCAAGCACAGAAATTGGTAACTCCTAAATCCCCAAAAAGAAGGTATTTAATACATGACATCATACAAGGTGCAATGACGAATTTCGTTTGGAGTTAACTTTACATCTGCACTTCTGAAAGTATTTTTAAATAAGAAACCTAATCCCTAGAGAAGGAAAGACAAGCAGCCCCCCCCCCCCCCCCCCCCCCCCCCCCCCCCCCCCCCCCCCCCCCCCCACCTGACAAGTGAATCGCAGGAAAGTTTATATTAGTGTCCCCCCCAGGCCCCCTCCAGCGCCTGCATCCCAACCTGTTAGTGGAAGCCCTGCCAAGAGATGGGAGTCAGTGACATGTTTGAAGAAGCCCATTGCCTCGCCACTCATCAGTAACGAAGTGTTTGAAACGGAGGGGTGAGACAAGGGGGGAGGTGGTGTGGATGGGTGGGGGAGAGGGGAGGGGGGATACTCCGAGACTAGTGACAAATTCCTGGCTGAGATTTTAATGGCCGTATCCGTCATACAACACTTGGTATCCACCGTTAATAATAATAATCTGGAAGATGCCCCGACGCCATTAGCGTGTTAGTGTAATCCTTTTTCTTTTCTTTTTGTTTCAACTACAATGGACAGACTTTATTTAATACTCGGCTTTAAAACAGGAATTAAATGTTGAGAAGAGCTTGAGTGTGTCTGTGGGCATGTGCGTGTGCGTGCGTGTGTGTGCGTGTGAGTGTGCACATGTGTGTGTGTGTGTGTGTGTGTGCGTGCGCATGTGTGTGTGTGTGTGACTGTGATGCCTCGTGAACATGAGAGGAATGCCTTTGTGGTAACCTGTGGAAAAGACCAGACACCAGATGTATGGGTTTAGGGATGATTCAAGGTGTCAGGTAGTCTTAGAGAGCGATTTCTCTTTCAAACAAAGCAGAATAAATAGATACAGCCCATATGTTGCTGCTCACACCATTCTCTGGCACCGCCTGGATATTCAACCGTAGGACCCGAGGCAATGGCAAAGTAGCGAGAAACCATTATAAAACCATTTGTGAGCGTTCAGCGATCGCACGATGAACCTCGCAGGTGTGTTGGCTTATCATATTTTTTTGTTACTCATCTGAATCAACAAAACCAAACATCCCCTCCATTTCCAAAACAAAGCAACGCGGAATGACACACGCCAATGTTTTGTTTCATTTTCGGAGTCCTATACAGTGATCTCAGGACTCGTATGTTATGCAAACAAAATGGAGTCCTAAAGAAAACTGCTTAAGCCGGCCATCGTATAAAAGTGTTGATTTCCAGTCCTAACTAGGCGCAGCTGAACCCGGCCTCCATCCAGCCACACCATCCTGCTTCCATAAGGCAGTTCCAGTTCCATCACAGGGTTCATAATAAACTGTGTCTTAATAGGACACAGACATGACATTCTCCACATCCGTAGTGGCCCACGGGCACCCCCCAGCATATTGTTCACGTTCAACTTGAAACATTTTGGAGATGACAACAGGCTTTGTGACTGAGTGGGAGCACTTCCAACACACATACTCACTCACACTCACACTCACACACACACACACAGACACACACACACACACACACACACACACAGACATGCACACACACACACACGCATGCAGACACGCATGCACACACACACACGCATGCACGCACACACACATATACACCCACGCACACAGACACACATGCACACACAGACACGCACACACACACACACACACGCATGCGGACACCTACGCACACACGCATGCACACACACACACACACGCATGCAGACACCCACGCACACACACACAGACATGCACACACACACACGCATGCAGACACTGACAGTTTCCAGCACAATGATGATTTGCACATTTTGAGCATTTAGCTATGAACAGTTTTGGCAATGGAAATCGCCTTTCAGTTGGAAAACTTTATATATATTTAAGTTTTATTTTCGGAAGGCTTTATTCTTCAGAAAGGATACGTTTCTAATGTGGCTTTCTGCATTATTTCATTGTGTAACTGTCAAATAACTTCCACTGGGGCCAGCCAGTGGTGCTGGATATATGGTTTATATAGAGAGAGCGAGAGAAAGCTACGTTCATGGCAGTTTTAGCTTTCAAAGCTACGCTAAAAGCCTTGTTCTTCACCGCAGAAGAACAAGACAGATCTTATTTATAGGCTTCTCATCATGGGCTCCTTTTGATCTGGGAAGTCATTAAAAACCAAATTAATCAAGCAATGTCCATAAATGGGCAGAGGCCTAATACCTTCAATTGAAGGAGAAAGCTATAATATAAATTTCTAATCTGGTGTTGGCCAAACACAGCAGGTGTCTGAGACAGAGGCTTTTGAAGTTGTGTTCTGGGTCAGTGAACCATACCACACACACACACACACACACACACACACACACACATACGTGAACATACACACACTCACACATATGTGACGACACACCACGCACACTCACACGCACGCACACACACACGCATACTATAACAAACCCACACAGACACAGGAAGTCAATGCGCTAGTGCACACACTCACAACCCTAAATGAGCGTGCGCACACACAGCCACACACACACACACAGACTCTGACACTGCTGAGTGGTTGCATTGTTGACGACAAGGGCCTGTGAAGGAAGGCTTCCTGTCTATGATGTTGTTGCCGTGGAGACAGCCGGGCTGAAGGCATATAGATTAGCGAAGGGCTTTGATCTTTAAGAGGCAAACCAATGAGAATGCTTAAATTGGAAGAGCTCTGCCACATGAAATGAACCACTGGCATCGCGTGTAGGGGGGTTTCTGTCCACCACTTGAGTTTGACTTGAAGACAAGTGGGGAAAATAAGGCCTTTTAAACAAGGCTAAACCTATTGGATGCATAGACCAACTATTATGCACAGTATAGGGCCCCATTATTACTGTTTCCAGTACTACAGTGCTGTGTTGTTCCTCAACCAATGTGTTTGGAAACTTTTCTTTATTTTATTTTTTATTTGCTTAGGCAAACGCAAACTCAAGTGGTGCTGATCAAACTCAGCAATTGGAGAGGTTTTCATATTGTAATGTTTGGGATCTCTTCAAGAAAGAGCTCTCACAAAAATAGTTTCAAAGAATTTTCTTCGTCCTCTGTAAACAAAATCAGCTCTTCCTTGTTATCTGTTTATGGGTTTTCAAGGTCCAGTTGCTCTTTGATCTAAACAACTGTGTCTTGCAGTGCACTTTGCTGTTTCTCTCTAATACAGGATCAATTGCATAGCTTTACTTTGATTAATGGTAGAAAGTCAATCATGTTAGTAAAACACTTGAAAAACATGGAACAACGTTGAAGAATTTCAGAAAGAAGTTAAGACAGACAGCCAGACGAAGAAAAGAAAGAAGAAAGAAAGAAAGAAAGAAAGAAAGAAAGAAAGAAAGAAAGAAAGAAAGAAAGAAAGAAAGAAAGAAAGAAAGAATGAATGAATGAAAGAATGAAAGAATGAAAGAATGAAAGAATGAACAAAATACTGTAAAATCGATGGAAAGGATAGATAGAAAAAAGAGTGTTTCATATAAAAAGAGAGACAGAGAGAAAGAGAGAGAGCGAGACAGAGAGATAGAGAGAAGGAGAGAGATAAATAGAGACAGAGATAGAGAGACAGAGAGAAAGAGAGAAAGAGAGAAAGATAGAGAGATTAAGAGATACAAAGAGAGAGATGAAGAGAGACAGATAGAGAAAGAGAGAGCGAGATAAAGAGAGACGGAGATAGAGATTAAGAGAGACATTCAAATACTCAGGGCACTCAGATTTCCCTCCCAGCTTATAACTAGGCCGACTGCCTAATTTGAATGATTAATACACCTTAGACGGCAGAGAGAGAGAGAGAACCTAGTGGTTGAAATCAGCCAGTGTGGTTGATGAAATGTATACGTGCATTCCAACCAATTCCCATACACACACACACACACACAAAACATACAGCACACACAATAGTGCCCATCATTACCCAAGTGCTCTGGCCCACAGAGTGACCAGTGGGAAACACTGCACTGTACAACTGTATGTTTATGTGGTCGCGGAGACACAAGAGGGAGAGAGAGCGAGAGAGAGAGAGAGAGAGAGAGAGAGAGAGACACACACACACACACAGAGAGAGCGAGAGAGAGAGAGAGAGAGAGAGAGAGAGAGAGAGAGAGAGAGAGAGAGAGAGAGAGAGAGAGAGAGAGAGAGAGAGAGAGAGAGAGAGAGAGAGAGAGAGAGAGAGAGAGAGGGAGAGAGAGAGAGAGAGAGAGAGAGAGAGAGAGAGAGAGAGAGAGAGGGAGAGAGAGAGAGGGAGAGAGAGAGAGAGAGAGAGTGACACACACACACACACTCAGAGAGTGGTTCTTTGGTTCTGGAGCCCAGACCTTGCGGAGTCACTCGCGGGTCATAAATAAAAAAATTCAATGAGGTTTGTCAATTTTTTTTCCGCCTTCAGGTCAAACCGGTGCTGCGGCCGGGGTCAGTGGTTGCGGGGAGCTGTCAAGGGGACAGATTTGATAAAGCGTGTGTTCGCTCACTGCTGCCACTGCTGCTGCTGCCCAGCATGGCTACTATGCAGTAGATGGTAGTGGGGGGGGGGGACAACCCTGCATGGACCCTGGGCGCACTTGAGGGAGATCCAGGGTTTTAAACCCTGTTTCCCGCAAACCCTCTCCCTTTAGAAGAGTATAAGAGTATATACCTACATGACACTAAATACCCTGCCCACAGAACCACAGGGGGTGGGGGGGGGGGGGGGTGGGGGGGGGGGGTCTCCACCACAACCCCGATGCCTGACCTCCACAGGATACACATTAAAAGTGTGTGTCAGTGAGTGCACTCCAAAGTAAACACCACCAACAAAGGGGATTTTCCTCCGCGAATCATTTAGACACAATCAGCGACACTAAGGCGTAAACATCCATGTTTTGCATGCTTGTCTGTTCTACGCTGCTATCCATGTCAATCCACTGTGATTGAAGATTAATCATTGGGATTGGAAAAGTTAAAGCCCAAGGGAATGTGTAAAAAATCATTACATGTCTTCATAAATGCAAGTTCTAAACATTACTCATCCAATAAATAAATAAATAAATATACGATATAAAGCTAAATTGGCTCAGTTATACGAGTTTGAAGTATGGAGAAGACTCAATCCCAATCTACATCCAGAGTAAGGGAAAGAAGAAATGTTGAGTTGTATAGGTAGAAAATAATGTATCATACTTTGATCAATACCAACAAGAGCCTAATTAACCTAGCCAGAAGCAAATCACAGTGAAGTGTTCAGCATTAATAAAGTCAACATTAAGCCAAATGCTTTGGCCTAATGTACTAAGTGTCTACTCTTGATACGATTCTTGTCAACTCGTTTGATGTCCTGGGTTCCCAAGTTTAGTGCCAGCTGAAGTCAGTATGAAGTACACATAAAATTCCCAAATGTATTCTGCAGCCAATTCCGAGGATCCATCGTAGCGGATCCAGCTATCCCAGCATGCATTTCATCCACACTTAGGCGGAGGGAATCTGGGCAAATTTGTTCTCCCCCCATAAAACAAATGCAGTGACTCCTCTTCTTCCTTTTGAGTTTGCATCGATATGTTCCATTACGTTAAAACGGTCAAATGAGAATGAATTACAACTTTTAATTTCAAACTCACACCGTATGTATTAAATTGGTTGCCATTGCTAAATTGGCTGACTCACTTAATGGCCCTGAAACACTGGACCAATAGAACGAATGAAAAAGAAGAAATACTACAGCAAAACCTTTTCACGGATGCCTCTGTGGTGGGAGTTTGTCGTATGCATGCAGGGTCGTTTTTGACCATCTGGAGACCCAAAGCCACATCGTACTTTGGGGGCCCCAACCTCCTGCCCTGCAACATCCGACTAATCAAATCTGTTTCTCAATTTTCATAATCTCTCAAATAAAGCCAACGCAGAGGCTACTGATCGGTGAGCATATGAAGTGCGGCTGCAGTTGAAATGTACATACACACATATTCTATTATAAGCAATGTATTTTTACAAATTTTCCCACAATCCAATAAAAAAAGCGGAGAAAAATGTACTTGCTGCTAACGGGGACCCCTTGGTGTCCTTGGGGGCCCTAAGCCATCGTTTATACCGCTTATAGCTAGACACGGCCCTGTATGTATGGGACTGACATTTTGTTCTGTGGGGCAACAAAGGCCTCCACTGAGACCACAGCCAGCCGCGCTCCACGGCCAAGTCTGGAGGAAGTCCTCGCATGTTATGAATGGAACACGAACAAGAACAATCTGATTCCTTTAGAAGTCTTAATATTAGTAAGTGTTATGTTTAACACCACATATACAGAAATGCTTTCTGTGATTACTATCAAGAGCTTCTGGTTTCGTCATAGGCTGCTAACCTTTCCATGGTGTCTTTTATTTCTTTTTTACTGCGCTATGGACAATTACGGGCTCTTCTTCTTTCACTCTTGCTCTCTCTCTCTCAGCTTCCATGTCAGTCTGTCTGTTTCTTGGTCTGCATGTCTGTCTGTCTGCTGATAAACCTAATATTACTGTACAGTCGACTGGGATGGCATACAGACTGTCCCCATAAAAAACACATCCCCCAACCCCTGATTTATATATACACACCAGTCCAAAGTACATCTGGTTCCTCTTGGGCCTGCGGTCACAACACTGAGAGAGAGCCACATCAAAGCCCTCCACTACAGCCCACGGAGTGAGAGAGAGAGAGAGAGAGAGAGAGAGAGAGAGAGAGAGAAAGAAAGAAAGAGACAGAAAGAGACAGAGAGATAGAGAAAAAAAGAGCACATTTGAGACAATTTCCAAGACAGACACACTCAAACACACACAGTGAAACACAGACTGCTACAGACACACTCACACACACACGCACACGCACACACACAGATACGCCACCACAATCTGTCCTTACATTGCGGCATTTCTGCAGTAAGCATCAACGCTAAAAAGCCATTAATCAACCATCACCACTTCACACACACACACACACACACACACACACACACACACACACACACACACACACGGCTTGTCTCCCTGCTTTCCCACGCTCGTCTCTTTACTTGGCATCTGCAGAACGCTCGTGGACTGTTGTAGTTCCTCGTTTTCTGTTACCGCCGAGACTAAAAGTTGTTGTGATCACAAGCCTGGGCCGTTAGGTTTTGTCTTGTGCCCCGCGCTTGTGGGAAGCCCCCCCTCCCCACCCCACCCCTAATCACATCTTAGAAAGACGTTTGATCTGTTCAAAGATCATTTCATTAAAAAACCTTCTCATGCCTTTCCTGTCTTCAGGATGAGGCATGTAGACCCGTGCACACACACACACACACACACACACACACACACACACCAACACACACACACAAAACACTCACATGCACATCTGTATGCACACACACACACACACAAACACACATACACACACACACATCATACACACAACACATACAGACAGACAGGAGATCAAATGCCCAAAGGGTGGGGTGGTGTGTTTTGAAATGCGACAATTTATCCTGACACTCATAAGTATCAAAGAAAAACTACATGAGTGTACCTGCCTCTTGTCTCCACGGTCAACAATAGAGATCGCCAACGCAGTTTGGAGTATGCCTGGACGCGTTTCTGACTGAAATTATGAATAGGTATTTATTATGACGCAATGAAATCTAATCTTGTGCTCTCTTAACTCTTAGGGATACAGTGTGTGTGTGTGTGTGTGTGTGTGTGTGTGTGTGTGTGTGTGTGTGTGTGTGTGTGTGTGTGTGTGTGTGTGTACAGAGAGACTGTATGAAAGCCATTCTGCAGTCAGGTTGTAAGGCTGAGACAGTGGCTTGGCCTGATAAGCTGCCATTAAGAGGAACATCACATGTTCCTCTTATTCAGGGTTTCAATGTTTTGAATTACATTGTGCCATGAGCCGAATTGAGGCTTGATTATGATTGGGGTGTTCATGAAAAACATTAGTAGTTAACTATTTCTAGTAACACATCATGGTCTTCAAGAAGCCATTCTGAAGTCATATTTTCTCCACCATGTCATCACTAAAACTTAGGATTAGCACTGTAGTCTTTCCTGGTCTGGTCTGCATATGTTATCAACGTCCCACGTTCCAGCGTATTATCAACCTCCCCCCAGAATGGGGCCGACTCATTTTAACCAGACTTTTGCAAAAGTAAACACGATGTTGATATTTATATTTTTCGAATACCATCTTTAAGTGAACAATTAAATTAGAGATACTCCTTCATTGTGTTCTTTCTTTAAAACTAAATGTGCACGGAACACTTAGGCCCCTGGCTTCAGAGAACTTATGCTTAACAAGTTCCCTTGAGCAGTGCACCAAACGCACAATTGTTGCGGAAAAGCTACAGTTAATAAATACACATTGTTTCGTGGTTTTGTTTGGTTTTCAAGCATTTTCTTCCTCCCGCAATGTCCATGTTGGGTCCTTTGAAGATGTCCTCTGTGGACATCTTTGATATAAACATGAAACTGTGTTCTTAAGACGAGGGAAAAGAGGGAGACGCTGTCTTCCTCTGCATCCGGCGGCCCCCGGTGGTTTGCCGAGACTCCCTCCCTTTATAAAATATGTTGAGAATAAACAGACTTTGTTTTCCACACACAGATCCCTCCTCCTAATGGCTCTGTGTAACCTTGGTGGTGCAGGTTATGGTCTTCCCAGACCCAACGGCCCATGAAACAAGGGGTTTCACTTGAGCGGCACCATTTTGTTTCTTCACATGGGAAGGAAGAGCTGGATGTGAATGGTGCCAGCTACATCTGTCCTCACAATGGGATACCACTGAGATACAAGATGGACGGAGAGAGAGCTAGAACAACAGAAAAGTGCTTTTCCAAGAGCTACATGTGCCATGTAGCTCAGAGTAAATGCTATTGAATTAATTAAAAAAAAGCCAAATAGCTTGCAGTTTCCTCTAGTTCTTCACCAAATGATGACTGCATCGCCACAATCCTTGTTTTGGCAGGCAAAAGACACACCGCATATTGGGCCAGGCGAGGTCAGACGCTTTTCCATCTTCAACTTCAGCGCACACCTGTGTCTAGAATGTTCTGGGTAGGCGGGCGGCATTTCATTTCATGGCTTGCTGTTGCTCCTCTCAGCCATGAGGTCGGTGCCAGAACGTTCAGATCCCACCAGCTGCTGGCTTGCTTGCTGGCCTGCCTGGGACGGATCTCTACTCAGTAAAACACACTTCCTCCTCCTCCTCCTCGCTCCCTGCCCCTCATAATCATACTCTACAGCCAAGCAAAGCACACACTGATGACTTCTGTCTCCTGTCTCTCTTTCTATCAAGGATTTCACTCTTGGTTTCATTATTAAGAGTTCACATTTTCTTTAGAGAGACAGACCATAAGGCTACAGGGATGAACCGCTATATGGGTAGGGTTAGGTTTCAGAAGAAAAGAAAGAAGAAATGGGTTTAAAGATGAAACTGGCGTTGATGTTACACACATTACAAATAACAAGGAAATGGAGATGGACACTTCACCATAGTGGGACCTCTTTGCTTTTGTCATATTATTTTGTCAAACCCATGAAAAGAATGTACCGCTACTGAGTTTAACAGAACCAAATTAGTCGGTCACGTCTCGGGTTGACGTCTCCTTTAAAGAATGAGAAACTCAGTTGTGCATGGCGGTGGAGGACTGGGGAGCTAAGCGTTGGGGTTTCGGTGGTTTGGTGGGATGGTTGTGGCAAGAGGGCAGGACGGTGCCCACTCAGGCCTTGTCAGCGAACTCAAAGCAGCATAACACCGTGAACGACAACTAGTTTACCCCCCAGGCTCCCCCCCATCCCCCCCCCCTCTCTCTCTATCTCTCTCTCTCTCTCTCTCTCTCTCTCTCTCTCTCTCTCTCTCTCTCTCTCTCTCTCTCTCTCTCTCTCGCTCGCTCTCTCTCTCTCTCTCTCTCTCTCTCTCTCTCTCTCTCTCTCTCTGCAGTGGGATCAGAGGCTAGTCTATGGAACAGAGGCCACGGAAACCACAAGAATTCAGATTCTTCTGAAGGCAGAACAACAGCCCAGCAGACCGGACCACTTCTTAGACTCATTCGAGAGCAATGGAGAGAGGGAGAGAGGGAGAGAGGAGAGAGGGAGAGAGGGAGAGAGGGAGAGAGGGAGAGCTTGTCCAGCCTATTGCTTGCTTTGTCTCTGTAGCCACATTTCCTGCTTCCTGTCCCAAAATCATTGTCCTTGTCACTGTCTGTTTATCTGGCTCTAGTTCTGTTTTTCTTTCTCCCTCTTTATTATTGTTTCTTCTTGCATTTATGGCCTCTCTCTCTCTCTGTCTCTCTCTCTCTCTCTGTGTCTCTCTCTCTCATCAAGTTTGCTTCATTAGTGCACACTCTGTCAGTCCGCCTGTCTGTCTGTCTATCTGGCAGACTCTCTCTCTCACCTACTCTCTGCCCCAGAGAGAAAGGGAGCAGCAAGAACAAGGTCTGATTTGTTCCTCTCTTCTCGTCTCTCTCTCCAACATATTGTATTTGGTTCTTCGGTGTACGACCCAATCGTTTTGTTTTCCCTACAAGCTGGGGTTCTGGAGTGGTGCAGGGAACATCTCTGTTGGAGTGTCTGCACCACTTCACAGGGATTCCAACACAATGGGATCTCTTATTGCACATGGGAGTGTTTACCAACGCAGCACCACCAGAGAGAAGAAAAAGTACCCCCACCTCCACTCCATCTCCTCCTGCTTCTTATTTTCTCCCTGCGCCCCGACCTCGCCCACACACCACCCACCACCCACCATCCTCTTTCTGTGCTTCATCTCTTTCTCTCTCTCTCTACTTGTTGTCTCTCTTTCCCTCTCTCTCTCCCTCTTCCTCCCTCTCTTCCGCTCTCTCCCTCTCTCCCCTCTGGATTGATGCAATAGCACCGTTTCGATTGTCTACTATGCTGGAGCAGATGTCTGCCATGTTGGTGCCCAGATGCGAGCCAGAGCTTTTATATATCTTGTGGTACGTAACTGGGCTGTAATGGATTGTCATTTTCCTTTTTTTTCTCGCACGTCGCAA